>CM035788.1:16117898-16717898 GCA_020466265.1 Siphamia tubifer | reverse complement strand
AAAGTTTCCTCCTCCTCTGATCTGCAGTTTGAATTGACTTTCAGCCAGCCAAGGAGGTGAGGGTGAATGTCTGCCTTTATGCAGCTTAACTCTCAACCCTTACAGTAGCAGGGACAAGGTGACTTACAGGTAATCTATAAGAATAAGGAGCCAGGCAGGCGCCCTGGGCTTTTATTAGATCTCCGATACTCCCCGGCCCCAACCCCAGTTCCAGCATCAGCCCCAGATTGGCACTCGCTGGCTCCACCTAGAGAAGGGCTTCGTCGCAAATTACTCCAGACAGCCTGTATGACATCCACCTGAAAACCACCTTTCCTTTAACAGGAGACCAGGGCGGCGGTGGATAGAAGGTGTCAGTGTCTCCTCGCATTCACCCGTGGAGAAAGTGAGCGAGAGTGAGAGAGGCAGAGAAAGAGTAGAGGGATCTATCCGTCAGAGCTTAAGGAGTTTTCTAACAGTACATTGACCTTGAGTGCTTGCCATTGATTTCCAGTAACGCCTCCCAAACAACGTTGCGAACCCCGCCGAGCACTGCGGGACTCTGATTGGGAACAGATTTCCCAAATTCCGATAGCGTGCCACCTGCCCAGGATGATGGATAGTCCTCCTGTATCCCATCAATCCTCACCTGCTGCCGAGGAGGTGACACCTGGGCCAGATTTATCATCATATACGACATCAAGCCAAACAGCCAATCAGAGAGAGGCATACTAAAGTGAGCCCCTCCCCCCTGGAGGGTTCGATTATGTTTAGAAACAGATTTATTCCTGCGTTGTGACAAGACAAGGCGGGATGAAGTGGGAGAGGAAGGAGAGAGAAGAGAGGTGGGTGAGAGATGACTTCCTCTGAGAACCAAAGGGTTAAAATGAAAAGATTGAAGTAGACAACGAGAGAAAACAAAGCCAATTCAGTCCAACTTTTCTGAAATTGCGGAGTAGATGCAAAAGAAGAACATTTTGAAAACTTTTGCAGGAAACTCACGTTTACAGGAGACAGTTTTCCAACTAGGCCTGTGTATATTTTTGGTGGTTATCACTGTGTCCATGTGATTCACAGTTTATCACATGATGAACTGATCTAATTCAATCTCTCTGAAATGATCATGGAAGCAGAAGAGGTGACCACAGGACCATGAATGCGCTAATCTAATTAATATTCTCCTGTTCCTGCCACTGATTTTACGACTAGTTAAAAACCTTCTGCTACTTTTATGGCTATTAGACGGCGAGTGCAGGCTATCTTCTCCTTCACTCGATTTTCTCTCATCACCAGTGGTTGGCCGCCCTAAAAATTAAGACACTCCAGGGAGCTTAGGGTTCAACAGACAGAGGTCAACTACCTCCAGGTCTGAGTAACAAAAAACAATCCAGAATGAGCACTGCCATTTGTGATAATGGTCTCGTATTGCCAGGAGTTTTGCTTTCTACAATTAACCTACCATCTCCCTCCCCCCCAAAAAAACCCTTAACTTGCCCTCTTCTGCTCTCCAAACCTCCTCCTCCTTTTCCATTCTTCTCTCTCTCTCTCTTTCACTTGGCGGAGCTACTGTGGGCTCACCAGGCACAGTGCTTTAGCCTTGTGTAATCCTGCCAACCCTATTTCATTAGCCACGCGGACTAAAGAGCTTAACGACACAGCCCCATCGCAGTAGAGGGGGAGAGAGAGCAAAAAAAAAAAAAAAAAAAAAACACAACACAAATTCCTCAGAATACATGGCCGCTCAGACAGTATTTACGCTTTCTTTCTCCCCCTCCCTCCCTCCCTCTCTCTCTCTCTCTCTCTCTCTCTCTCTCTCTCTCTCTCCACATGCCTTGCCATACCTCTCCCACTGCCTCTCCATCCCCATCTAACAACGAGAGCCCAGAATGGATTAGGGATGGCATCAATGGGATGAGACGTATTACCAATCGATTTGGAGAGAGTGTGGCATTGTTCTTCTGAGTGGAAAACTTTGGATCTGGCCAATGTAACGGTGCCAGAGGCAGCTGATTTGGAGATGAAGTTGTATAGAGGAGTGTCTCTCTCTCCCTCTCTCTCTCTCTCTCTCTCGCTGACTGTATTGCTCTCTCCTGTCTCCTTCCATCCAAAACTACTGCTTGCATTTAATCACTAAAGTCATTGAGGACTGTTTGTGGTTCGTCTGTTTTGTCTAGGAGAAACATGTCAGGTTTAAGAGGCTGTAAAGTAGCTTTGTACAGATCTGAAGAGAAAGGAGGATAAACAAGCAGATTGGGAGAAACCTGATCAGTGTTAATGGTGATGGTTTAGGCTTTCGTCTTTTAGTGATGCCTCTTGCCTGACAGCCAAAAACACCATTCCACTGATTAGACTGCGCTCCTGAATAAAAAGAGACAGGAGCTAGACTAACTATGCCAGTTCTTTCCATTTTTCAGACCGATAAAACTCTGCCTATATACTGACAGATAAACTGTGCATAAACTTTACAGTAGAAAAAAAAAACGCTCCCCAAAATCTGCATTAAAAACAATTGCTCTTAAATGCAGTATTCTTAAAAGAGAGTTGACAGGACGCAAGATGTGGGGTCGGGGTCTGGGTCTGGGCAGGTTGTCTGTTAAGGGCAAGGGGTGTGGGGGGGAAAGGGGCAGAGGCTGCTGCCATATTTCTTCATGAGGGCGACAATGACAGAGGAGCGACAAAACGAATGGCCTGTCAGAAAAAATGAGAACGAATAGTTCCCACGTTCCATGGAAAGGAGACCCTTCAAGCTTCAAGGGGTGGTTTGTTCAGAGGCAGGACCTAGCATGCTAACAGCTAACTGCTGAGATCCCAATGTTTCTGTACAATTTAATAAAATATGGAAATAAAAAACACTTATCGCTAGACTTTTTAAGTTAAAACTATTAGGTGAATGCAAAGGCTAGAATAATGTAAAGAACCATGTACAGAAATTAAATTGTTGCCCGTTTTTTGTCACATTTATTTATTATCATCGCTGTCCTTTTAACTGTTTTCCCTTATGTCTTAGGCAGGTCAGTGTTTAAAATACCTGTTTGTATTTCTGCAATTTGCAGAAATGTTTTCATGGATGCAGAAGAACAATTTAACAACTTGCAAATTTGGAGAATGAAAAAAAATATGCTTGGGATTCAGTGGTTCGCAAAGTGGCAAACCAGTGATGCACTAAAGAGCTGGTGGTATTTTCCAGCTGACAATATGTGTCCATATAAGGTCAGTCTGGGCATAACAGTGGTCTATGCATAACGGGAAGCAGACTATGCATGGATCTTTTAGGTCTTTTAGTTTGTTTTTTAAATGTTTTTTATGTTTTAGTTCTTTTAGTTATTTTAGATTTTAAGATTTCATGATTGTTTTTGATTGTTGCACCGCTTGGTTGGCACTTTTAAATTTCATTGTATGTGTTACAATTTCAAAATAAAGATCTATCTATCTATACGGAGTCAAAGTTTAACAATATTTACAAAATACCAACCACGGGACAAAAGGCAACGACGACCAAATAACGGCATTTTTCATTTTCCGGTGATGGATTTCATCACATTTGAAGCCCACAGGAGGACCCAAGAAGTACATCGGCAGTGTTCAGTAGTTTCCACCATGCATCTCCCAGAACTCAGTGCAGAAGGAAAAAACATGGCTCCCAAGACAAGAAAAGCTTTGGCTTGGCAGGAAAGCACCAAGAAAACAAGTCGGATTTTGTCGTATCTGGACAAATCTGGCAGCCAGCCTGATTCCAACAACAACAGCCACAGATCACAAAGCTATAGGTATTATTGAGAAGCATGTGCAGTAGAGTGGAGGCTTGGGTATTTGCTCAAACAACTTGGCTGCAATTTTGTGTCCAAAAGAAAGATCATAGCAGAGGTGTTGCCACGGTTATGATCTTCTTCCTTGGTGGTATATATACTAGCATGACCTGAATGTATCATTGACTGCCCAAGAAGTTTGGTGTCAAAGGACTTAAATTAAAATTAGATATCAGGGTTCAAAGTTACCTCTACCAAACGGTTGAGCTGACCAACAAAGGGGTATGTAAGGTATGTAACAGGAGTCTCTCAGTTAAAATAATAATAGACACGGTAAAATCGTGAAAGTCTTATGATATTATTCAGTAGCAACTAATATTTACAGAAGTGGTATTTGATTAAAGTTACAGTCATTGTAAATTCCATGGCATATTTTCCTGTTATGTCATTTAAGTGTAGGGAAACAGACATGAGTAACATTAAACAGTAACATTAGCAAAGGGGAAATGATGAAAACGACATATTTCTCTTCATTTTACCCTTTGTAAAAACATTTAAGATAATTCTAATAAGGAAAAAGCACAATTAATAACTACAACAAACTGTTCTTTGACTGAAAGCCTCATCACGTGTTCCATTTCCTTTCAGTCTTGAGCTCTTTTTCTCCTCGCTCTCTTTTTTTTTCTCTACTGTATCTCGCCCCCTCCCTGTTTATTCTTTAATTTCCTTCTTCTGTCTGCCCCTCTCCACTTCTTTTTCTGTCTCATCATTAGTGGCTGTCCCACGTTGAGGGGAGAGTAATCTGAACTATATGTCCCAGGGGCCCATTTCTTTACTTCCTGCTGTAGGAATAAGCGGCCTATTGATTAGTTATCAGCCCGTAATTGGGCCGCGATCTCCCTCGCCCTCAGATATCCCCCAGATATATGACACTCCTGACAGCCTGAGAGGTGGGTAAAGGGGTGGGGGTGGAGTGGAAGGGGGGGGGGGGGTTCTTTCTCCCTGCCTGCCAACACTTTACTCAACAAAATGTCTTCCTGACCACAGTGGATGCCAACTGCTGCCCACATCTCTGTTCCTGCAAAGGGATTTTCAACATCATACCAGAGAAAAATTATTCAATCTTTCAAATTATACAGCTAGCAAAAGGTCCAGCAGGATTTTATGCTCCGTGCTAACTATGAGCACCCATTTTTGCCATTTTCTCATAGGAATAAACTCTGAAATTGTAATCAGAGTTTTAAAATGAAAATGGTGCGGCTTACTGAGAAAGAAACTTATATAAGCTCAGAGTAAGTACACCATTCGCATATGGATAATTGCCTGTGAGGGATTTCAATACAAATTGAGGCTCAGGAAGCGGATAAGCAACAGGAAGAGTGTCTCTGCTCCTGTGTAAGCATCCAAATCTACTGTGAGTGCGCAAAGAACCATGACTAACTCTTACTAAGTGTGTTTGTGCGTTTTTAGGAAAAGCTTAAAGATACTTTCCTCTCTTCTTCTTCTTCACTTCCTCTGGCTGTCACAACCCCCCCCCCCCCCCCCCCCCAAAAAAAAAATGATGCGTCTCTTACAGGGTCTCTGTCTTTGAGGGAGACAGGAATCCATATCATCCTGACACCCAAGAAAGTGAAAATATTTGTTTTTTATATTAAACAATGATCTTGATTGTAAACTGCACAATGCAACTTTAAAAAAAAACAAAACAAAATACATTAAATTATTTATTTATTTATTCATAATTAATTTTATAATGAAATGTCATTTGAAATGGACAGAATTTTGAAGTAAAACTGTGAAAGTTTTGTCCCCTATAGAGGACAAAAATGCATTGCTGGGTCTCAGGACGATATGATCACGTTTAGAACATTTGTGTACGACGCACTCACCACTGGGTAGTGTTAATTGTGTGTGTGTGTGTGTGTGTGTGTGTGTGTGTCTGTGATCAAAGTGTGTAGAGAGGAGATGAAGGTTCTCCAGACAGACACAACATGTCAAACCCTCCATTTAGCAGCCAGATTAACGCTTATCCCAGCCCTCCCTCTGCTCCCTCACTCCTCCCATCTATCCCTCAAAACCACATCTGATAAACATCTCATTTCCACACTCAATATTGCCATAATCAAAAGTCCACCCATTACATGAAGCCTGTTTATCATCCAGATTCACTCATCCCTCGGCCCAGTAACGATCAACTTCTTTTCCCTCCATTCTCTTCCCTCACTCTCCCCTAGAGAAGTGAGTATCCCAGTGGAAGCACATTTGTCTCCTGGCATTAATCTAGTGGAAATATAAAGGATTGCTGTATGAGGCTGTGGTGTCCTGTGGGCTGTATTGTCTCTGCATCTTCCTCCCTGACAGAGTACAGAATAACTCAGAGAGATGTGACTTTAGTTTGCCTCTTCTCTCACACACTCCTCTGCTTACTAAGAGCTATAGGCAAATGATTCTTCAATTGTAGAGGAACGGATGAGGGGATTATCGCAGGAGGTTAAAATTAATATTTACATTCATCTACAATAATCTTAAATCATACTGCACACTGAGGTGTTTACACTCTCATCTCTCTCGTAAGCGTCTCTGGAGGAGCTCACGCTAAGAGGACTTGGGAGTGAGAGAAGCAACATGAGTTATGTCAACTGTTGTATCTGTAATGTGGTACCGCACCATTGTCTGCTACGACTGGCCCCTGATCTCCTCAGAGCCCAGTACCAGTGGCCCCTTCAGCCTCCTGGAAAAACCCACAAAGACTCATTGTGTAAGTGTGGGTGTGTGTTTGTAAGAGAGTCCGTGAACTGGAACAGCCTGTGCTCACCTTGGTTACCCTCCTTATAAAGCTTTACAAACATCACCTTTGTTTGATGACTTGAATGTGGTCTGAAATGAGTTGGCACACTCTGTTTTCTGTTCACTGTATCTGCATATTTAAAACTAACGTGTTTTAACGTTGACACTGAAAAAAGGAAAACATTGAATAACTTAAAGATTTTTCTGCAATAGGTCACATAAAAACATCTACTTGAGTGAATCAATCATTTAATTTGGTTCAGTCAACTAGATTTTTTGTGTGTGCGTGTGACCGTAAAAAGTCCAAATTATGAGATAAAGAGTCATAATTCTAAGATAAAAAGTCCAAATTACAAGATAAACAGTCGAAATCATGAGATAAAAAGTCAAAATTATGAGATAAAAAGTCAAAATTGTGAGATAAAAAGACCAAATTCTGAGGTGAAAAGTCAAAATCATGATAAAAAGTCAAAATTATGAGATAAAAAGTCAAAATTATGAGATAAAAAGTCGATATTATGAGATAAAAAGTCGATATTATGAGAAAAAAAGTCAAAATCATGAGATAAAAATTCAAAATTGAAGATATTTTAAGATGATTCAATGTTTTGTTTTCAGTGTAGTTTAGACTTCTCCCTACTTTTTTTCGATCATGCAATATTCAGATTTGCATGTACTTCAAGATTGATTCTGTTCATTTAAATGTTATTTTGTTTTTATCTTATTTCACCTTGTTTTGTTTTATTTGTTTCTTTGCATGTTTGAATTAAATAAATATTTGAAACTTTATTAAACTATATTTTTTTCCTTAAATGTATCTGTAAAATCTTCATATGTATGTCATGTGACATGTGAAAACACTGACCAAAAATGTCCTAAATGTAAAAACCACGAGGTGTGCTGAGCATTTTGTTTTGAGCATTTACTTTACATCAGGCTTCTCAAATTCATTTTCTTTCAAGGTCCACATTCAGCTTGATTTCATTTCCAGTAAAATAGTAGAATAGCATGTAAATAATAACTCCAAACTTTTGTCTTTGATTTATTGCACAAACGCCCCCATTAAATTATGAAAATATTTTATTTTACAAACTATACAGACAGAAAAGATGGGAATAACCAGAAAGAAACCTCAAATTTCCTAGGAAAAAATTAATTGAATTTTAACAATGTTTTGCTTCAACATATTTTAAATGAAGAATCAAAAAATTGTTAAAATAGTGCTGAATTTTCTTTATACGTTTCATAAAAATTTTAAGTTGTCATTATTGGTATAATGTAAAATGTTTTTCACATCACACCAAGAAGAACATATGGATTTATTATTTTTTGTAGGTTTTTATGTTATTTGGTCTGTATGTGGAACCAGAACTAAAATGAGTTCCACAGCCTTAACTGTGAAATTTGCAAATTCATCCTATAGGGGCCGCATTAGAACCTTTGGTGGGCCGCATTTGGCCCCCGGGCCACATGTTTAAGACCCCCTGGTTTAGAGGCTTTAGAGGATGTTTTTGCTTAATTTTTTGCATAAATGAGGTTATTCTTTCAGTTGCAAAAGCCATATGAGAATTGTAAGTTGGACTCTACCTGACCCACACTGGACTAAGAAACTATAAAATTACATCATTAAGTGTCGTAATTAAATAATTGAATTGTAATAGAAAAAAAGAACAACACACAGGGGTCTGAAAACTCAGTTAAATGGTGTTTTAGACGTCATAAAACCAGGAAATTAGCTCTGGGTCACTGGACCATAGAAGATGTTTCAATTCTAGAGCAGATCTTTAGAATAGGGTTTGTTACAGGACTTATTATTCCATGTGTCTGATTTTACATTATTGAATAAATGTAATAGTGGTGATAATGATGCAATGAAACAAGGACAATGAGGAATCCTTGTACTTTGGACTGTGACTAATGGGAAAATGTTATGTACAGTATAAGACTCGTATAAATAACAGTGCAGGTTGTTGAAGTGCCATATAGAAAATAATATATAGATGCTGTATCAATACAGTCTACAAGTACTACATGAATCATTGTATCATGTCTGGACTCATAAATGCAAATTATTACACCATAAATTTTGAATAATTTTTTTTTTGGGCACATTCCTCTGTTTATTCCTCATTACACAGAGTAATAATCACCTGCAGTGATTACATATCAATTCCTAGTTACACTTTATCCATCAAGTATAAATCATTTGTCACAATCATTACATTCATTCATTATTTTCTGAACCTGCTTTATCCTCATTAAGGTTATGGGGGTCACTGGAGCCTATAACTACTTGTGGGTAAATTGCCACGTCATTACACACTGTAAAAAAAAAAAGAAAGAAAAGAAAATCAAAGTGTTTCAACTTATAAATGAAAGTTCACCTGCTTCCTTGAAAATGTAAATTAACTTAACTTGAATGATGTTTAAACTCAGACATTGACGTTCATAAAGTTGATTTCACTACAGTTTTCTTGTTGTCCTAAGTTTCTATTTAAAGTTGATTAAACTACTAATCCCTTGTTGATCCAGTTTTACAGCATTGAGTTGAACTTTTCATAACACGTCTCATCTCGTCCTTTGAACCTGTTTTATCCTCACAAAGGTCACAAGGGTCACGGGAAGCCTAAGGCGGAGTACACCCTGTATGAGTAAATTTCATAACTCATTATTTTAAATGGAAGTAAATTATAGAAACAATTTATGGCAACTATTTGACTGTATGACTTTTGCATGTGTTTGAATGGTGCACTGTAAAACTGAATAAGTTAGCAGAACTCAAAAAATTATTTTAAGTTAGGGTTAAAAAATAAAATTTTCCAGAACTTAAAATTTAGATGCTTATTGAAGTATACTTAAATTAAAACATTACTCATTAACTATAAAATACTTATGAAGTTAGTATTCTATGGTTGGGTTGGGTTCAGTGTCTTTGCCCAAGTGAACCACAGCTGCCCCTGGATGAAATTACCATGTTTTGTGATTGTAATGTTTTGGTGTGATAGATATCGGTGGTTATTTGGAGTGCTCTGAACTTGTATTTCAGCATCTACTACATCAGTTAAGTAAATTTTTTTAATCATCCTTATTTGACACAATAGAAATAACAGTACAACATCATTGTCAGTGTTTAATGACTAAATTCCACTAAATTGTACCTCATCTATGTTAAGTTATGTTCACTTATATCCACAATAGTTCCCCTTAATAATAAAAAAAAAAAGTAGTTGGAAGTACTTAAAAAGAAGAACATGTTAATGCAACTTAATAATTTGAATTCTTAGTACAAATTTCTGAAACTTTGAGTATTCACAACTGATTATATTTCATTATTCTGAACATTTGGGTTTACACAGTATGGAAGGAAACCCAAGTAGAGAACCCGCAAACTCCACACAGAAAGGTCCTACCCGATTAGACTGGTGTTGGAGTTGAACCCAGGACCTTCTTGCTGTGAGGCACAAGTGCGAACCACTGCACCAACTCATGAAGAGGTAAAGAATATATTCAATTCTAACTTTATTGGCAACAGTTCAATTAACACTCCTGCATTTTGTATCCACATGCTTCCATTGTATTTAGAGATCCCATTAGAAATGTATTAAAAGTAGGGAAGAAGAAATAGCTTGTGTAGCTTGTATTGTGTGTGTGTGTGTCATTTTGGAAGTGTTGATTTCATTTACCTGCCCCTCAACATGCTGGGTGATGCATGGCGGGGATAGCTAATGAAGCCAATAATGTAGCTGTGTGTGTCTAATGAGAGACAATGGACTCTACGATCCACATTTAATGCCTGTCTTTTTCCTGTAAGCATGATTACATTCAGTAACTGGAAATGTTAAACAACTTCCCAGTTGATCCTGCAGAAAATCTGCATCATCCAGTCTCTCATAACCCTGCATTCATTAAGCTCTCGGTGACTTACAGGCTCTACTGACATGTGAATGAACTAACCTCTTTATTCTTTTACTATTTTGTCTTTTCCTGAGATCATATTTTAAACTGCGAATGCAAATGTGTTTATTATAAACAACAGCCATGTAGCTCATGTAGCAGGGAGACAGAGCGCAGATGAAACTGCACCAAGATGTTTGTGATGTCCACCTGCTGTGAGAGACAATAACCAGATGTGAAGAGGAGAGTTTGACATATGCAAGTCTGCTCATTTTGGCCAATTACTTGGTTGAAGCATCCTTATGGCAAGCACAAAGGCAGAAATATGTTTACTGAGTATTCTGCTCTGGTGTTTTACTCTAGATATCACTGCCAGAACTGAAAAGAACAGAGGAACCACAGCGAACCCTTTGTTAAACCATTTTCTATGTGTGAGTGCAAATGATGGACCAGGTCTATAAGTAAAATACTTCCAGAATAAAACTAATGAAATGTTACCACATGTGTCACTGATAAAGAAAACTCTATAGCCTTAAATGTTAGTTGGCTCCAGTTTCTAAGATAAATCTTGGGGAAAAATGTGAAATTCTGAGGTTTTAATCCAAAGGAATATTGGTCTCAGATCTACCAGTGATGCAGTGGTTAGGACACATGTCTTACAGCAAGAAGGACCCTGGTTTGAATCTCACACAAGACCTTTCTGTGTGGAGTTTGCATGTTCTCCTCATGTCTGTGTGGGTTTTCTCCAGGTACTCCTGTTTCCTCCCACCATCCTAAGACATGCACTGATAGGTTAATTAGTTAATCTGAATTACCCATAAGTGTGAATGTAAGAGTGATTGTTTGTCTATATATGTTCAGCCCTGAGATGAACTGGAGACTCATACAGGGTGTACCCCACCTTCACCCACTGTAGCTGGATTAGGCCCCCAGTGACCCCTGTGACCCTAGTGAGGATAAAGTGGATTCAGATGACAATAGGAGATCTACCAGATCTACTTCAAAACACTGTTTGCATATTATGATCAGGTTCTTTCTAGTGGAATCAGTTTAATTTATTTATTTTATTTAATTTAATCAATTTACAAATCAATTATATACATGTACATAAACCAACATATATGTATGTGGAATAACACACCATTATGAGCTAACCAGCATTTTTGTCATTTGTTTTCTGATTAATCTTATTGAAGTATGTAAGATTTAGCACATTTAATGTCTGAGACAGATACTTTCTTAAAAAAAAAAAAGTAGAGCAGTGGCTTATGGCAAAACAGAGGCCTGTGTCTTTCATTAAGCATGCACTTTTTCAGCTAGTCTGCTCTATATTAATAGCAGGTCATTCTGAGCATTAAAACCTTTGTTACCACATGATAGATGAACAGGAGGAATCACAAGCACAGGAAACCAACAAGGCACGTTCTCTCAAATGTAGCACTTTGCAAATACGGCACTTTGTTTCTGTGATGTGGAAGCTTATTATCTTAATATGCATCCTTTTATTCCAGCTATAAAACACTGGCAGAGGAGATCATAGGAACTGTTCCTCACTGCTCCAGCTTGTAATAGCTTCTCTCAGCTCCTCATTCTATTACAAAAGATACAACAGTTAGTTAAGACCCCACGAAACATTTCATTTTCTGTCCTGCTAATTAAATGAGACTCAGATGAGCCCACTGAGCCCACTCGTCTGGATGTCCACCATTTGGAGTGCCACCAGAGTTTAATATATGGCATTAAAGAGGGACTGAGAGAATGGATATGAAGCCAGACTCCCATTGGGAATGTAATGAATGATTATAAGGCATAATCTTGGTAATGCAGAAATCCTTTAGTTTAGTTTCTGTCATTTTATTTAACTTACTGTCTGTTAAATATGGTAATATGCTGAGCTATTTTTGGCACACTCAAGATTCTAAAGTTGAGGTTGTAAAATGCATGTCTTGCAGATGCATAAACTGAGTTTAATTAATTCTATTTCCCAACCAACTCAATCGTCTATTTTCTGTCTTTGTCAAAACCTTGTGATAATACTACATATAGCAGGGGAATCATTTCAAAGTGTGTTTTACTGCCTTATTTGTATTTGATTTTATTTTACAGACCCCACAGATAGTTCCTGCTTCTACAAATAGATGTGGTTAAACAAATCTGTAAACCTAAATAAAGCCATATTTGCAGATGATAAATAAAATATCTCTACTACTAAGGTGTGTAACAAAATAAACAATATACACATCCTCTGTTAGTGTACAACTTCAGGGAACCCCAGAGGCAAACAAAAGGTTAGCATGCTGAAAATAAAAGTAAGGTCTATTGCAACATGGCACATAATTCATACTGTAATGAGGATGTTTTTAATAGATGTAACAATTAGTAAAGTTACTGTACCAGTAAATCACATCGAAGTCCAGGAGCATTGGTTATTCTTTACCCAGGATGCATCTGTGTTCTCCTGGGGTGAACTCTGAAAGGTCAGACAGTGTCTCATTAACACGCACTGTAGCTGGGCTTTACATGTAGGGGCCAGACTATATTAACACAAGGCCACTACTGCTTTACCAGTGTTACAAAAAAATACTTGTCAAAAGAAGTGAAAATTGTAATTGTTTAAATGATAAATACTGAGTTATTTTAATATACAGTTGTGTAAAAAATTATTAGACCATCAAAAGTCATCAAAAACAATGGTTGTGCAATGCAGTATTAACTCCTGTGTGGATCATGTGACTTAAACAGGCAGAAAAGAAAACATGGAATGCCTAGAAATACTATTTTTGTCAGTACCTTACCATAGATATAACTTAAGTGAGTTTTGCTTTGTGTAAAAACAAACAAACAAACAAACAAACAAACAAAACTCTGAAATTAAACTACTACTGTATGAGCGATTTTTGTTGTTATTGTTCTAGTATTTATCCAAACAAATATACGTTTAGTTGTACCAGCCAGGCATTAAAATGAACAAAAAATTGAAGAAAACAAGGGTGATATAATGTTTTTTTTTCCTCCCTCGTCACTGTATTTACAGTATACTTCTTCAGTTTTGTGTTGGAATCTAAAAACTGTACTCAGGTTTGTGTCTTTCTTTTTATTCCAATATGCTAGGAATGTAATTATCTTATGGTATGCAAATGCTCTTAACTTCCCACTGTACTAACATTGTGACTGAGTGCGCCACCTCATGCAGTACAAGTATTTTATGACATAATATATACCTACGTAACCTTATATAGGAAGATTTTTGCTCCTGATAAAATAAAGACAGAAGTGTAGCCAGAATAGGGTGCATGCAGGATAATTATCCCTCAGTAATGTGGTATAGGATGTACTTGTTAACCCCTGAGACACCATGGCTGATAAATCTAAAGCTCTAAAAGTTCTGGAAACCCAGAGAGACTCCACTGCAGCATTAACCATGAATCTAATGGGTAAATGTACGACTTTTAACAGCTCTGACTTTCTGCCTGGACGTGTATGTAAGAATATACTGTATCTCAACCACGTCACAAATCCTGTTGGCTTTCATTTGCCTTTTTGACACCACATTTCACACACAATGGAAGCAGCTTTAATTCCTCATTTACATCCTGACTTTGCATTTGCTAGACCACAGGTGTCAAACATAAGACCCAGGGGCCAAATGTGGCCTGCTAATGGGTCCAATTTGGCCTGTAGGATGAATAACAATGAAGACTTTAACGTTATTTTAAATCAGGTTCTACTCTATTTACAGAATAATTAGATCTGAAATGGGTCAGACCAGTAAAATATGATCATAATTAGGTATAAATAATGAAAACTGCAGAATTTAATGTAAAAAAAAGTCACATTAGTATATGAAAATCATTTATTAACAAACCACCCTATTACTACACAAAAACATGAATAAATACCTGAACAAATATGAACCACCTGAAATATCTGAAGAGAAGTAAGAGTAATTTTCAAAACATTCTGCCTGTTACTAAATCTTTTGTGTATTTGTATTTGAAATGTAAGTTGTTCTGCACATGTGCAAATGACAAACTGATAGACTGAGGCAGAAAAGTGTTAAAATTACACATGTTTTTCTTGAGACATGTCATGTTGTTGATGTCATTCACATTTTCTGGGAACCATTACAGATATAAACATTATCATAATGTAATTTTACTCTTTTCACTGTTATCATTTCACTGTACTGGCTATTTTGAGATTATATTAGGCTGAATGTGGCCCCTGAACTATAATGAGTTTAACACCCTTGTGCTAGACTGTAGTGTGAGATCTCCCAACAATGGCTAAAAGACTGTAAAAAAAAAAATAAAAAAATAAAAATAATGTGTGAAACAGTGACATTATATCTTTTATACCAGTTTGAATTTACACTACAACAGTAACAACATACAGTAGCATCAGATGGGACACTTCATCTGTTTAATATTTATTCAAAGCATCAGAGGGGCCTCTGTTGTGTGTTCTAATGAATAAAACAAGATGTTTATCCTTCCTGTTTAACGTTAAGTCCCCATGAACAGTCACAGGGACCAAGAGAATATTTACTTGTGTTGGGACACCGGGGACTTGGATTATCTGCTGGCGGCTTTGTAGTTTTCTGAAGCTTCCCCGTGTGACATGTTCCGGGGAGAGTGCTCTTATTTACTCTCTGGTCCTCTGTGTATAGCCCTCCTTATTGTTTGTTCTTATGTGCCACCACTCCTGAGGAATGTGCTCCAGGAGAGAGAGAGAGAAAGAGAGAGAGAGAGAGAGAGAGAGAGAGAGAGAGAGAGAGAGAGAGAGAGAGAGAGAGAGAGATGCTGTGATGTTACATAGGATTTGACACTATAGACTCTAAAAGAACACTAACAGAAGTATTAACATTAGAGTGATCAGCTACAAATGTTGGCAGTGACTTTTTTTTTTATTAGTGCTTAGATCTTACATTTTTTTTTAATGTTTTTGCTTAAAATAAGAATATACACTGTCTGCAATTTTAATAAACTGGTAGTGAGTTCTTTTGTTTGTGTGTTTTATAATTTTTTTTAATGAATTCATAGTCATTTGTTGTTACTGTTTAATGTACAGTGCAGACACGCACAAGTATAATGGTACATTTTTAGCTTTGCATATTATCATGATAAGAAAAACAGATGATAGATGTTTTTCCAGATACATTTTTTTTTTTTTACAAAATAATTGCTCCTTTTACAGAAAATTGTGTAGGTTAAAATCACCAGACTTGCAGGGAAATCATTAGAAGTAATGGTGAAGTTTTCATTTATACCGAAAGGTGGCGACATTGAGTTTCCAAACAATGCAATTCATCTGGACCCACGCATTGCTCTTTTCATTCTCTTCTTTCTCACACAGCGATCCTCCGTATCAGTCCAGGTCTGTTTTGCGATTATGTTTATGGTGTGTGAACTATTTACTATTTCTCAATGCCACTTTTTGCAATACATTCTGGTGCACTTTAATTCCATGGTGTTTGGAGTGTTTGATTATACTAACTGTTGTGTTGAAGGAAGTTTGGAAATCAGTTTGATCCGCAGTCAATTAGCAAATTGACCATGGGATTTAAAAAAAAAAAAATTTACATATACTTGTTTGTGCAAAGGTTCGGTCACTTTTACGCACCGACAGAAAATGTGAAGAAAAGCTTGAAAAAGTTCGAAAAATGTGCAAACAATACTTCAATAAACTGTATTACTTAAAAATATAAGTCCTTAATTGACTTTAAACATGTTTCGTGTGATTATGAAAACATCCAAATAGTGTTTACAGGTAGATGGACATGCCAATCTCAGGAAGAAATGCGTGCATATTTACCATCTGATATCTTCATGGAGCTCAATCCAGTAAATCTGCTTTTATTTGCCTTCATTGTTTCTTCTTCGTGCAATTAAAGTGTGAATATTGAGCATCGTGTGTCAAGCTGCTGATGGGTTTGGACAGTTCACAAAACTTTGCTTTCTATACTACTATGCTAATTATATCCCCAGGCTGGGCTGCTCATTGGCTGGGTCTCAGTCAATTTCATATTTCAGTCCTGACGTCAGGGCGCCTATAAAACTAAGCAATGCTTTTTAACTCGTCGGCTGACTGATCTCTTAGAAAAAAAAAAAATCTATCAATCCTTGGGTGGAGTTTTTTTTCCCCATTCTCCACAAGGCAACTATTTGCCCGGGACACGTACGTGAACCTCCTCAATTTGGCGCACTAATCCTAAAAGGAGCCATGAAGTGTTAAATGGTAGAAACAGAGAGAGCGGCGCTCAGACACCCGCACGCTGGGAGAGAGGGAGGAAACAGCGCTGCTCCAATGCGTCTGTGCAACACAGACTGAAGAAAAAAAAAACTTATCGACTCGCAAAAGCAAAACCTGCGCTGCGCAATTAGTGCGAGAAAACACACTTTTCCTCCGGTTTTGAAGAAAATAAATAAAGAAATCAAGCTGGCTCAGTGCGTGTCTCAGCAGCCTACTTTGACAGGTGCTCCTCACCCCCTTTGGAGGACTGTCAACAGCAAGAGGATGGCATCAGAGCTGGCAATGAGCAACTCCGACCTGCCCACCAGTCCCCTGGCCATGGAATATGTTAATGACTTCGATCTGATGAAGTTTGAAGTGAAAAAGGAGCCGGTGGAGCCCGATCGCAGCATCAGCCAGTGCAGCCGCCTGGTCGCCGGGGGATCCCTTTCTTCCACCCCGATGAGCACGCCTTGCAGCTCGGTTCCCCCCTCTCCAAGCTTCTCGGCGCCCAGTCCGGGATCAGGGAGCGAACAGAAGGCGCACTTGGAGGATTTCTACTGGATGACCGGGTACCAACAGCAGTTGAACCCCGAGGCTCTGGGCTTTAGCCCGGAGGACGCCGTAGAGGCACTGATCAGCAGCAGTCACCAGCTCCAGACCTTCGACGGCTATGCCAGAGGGCAGCAGTTCGGTGGCGCAGCCGGGGCAGGAGGTGCCATGGCCGGGGAGGAGATGGGATCAGCGGCCGCCGTGGTGTCCGCGGTTATCGCGGCAGCGGCGGCTCAGAACGGGGCTCCCCACCACCACCACCACCATCACCACCACCACCACACAGGGGCACATCACCCCTCATCCGGGACGCAACCCGGTGGCGGCGCCGGGGGAAACCACCAGCACCTGCGCTTGGAGGATCGGTTTTCGGACGAGCAGCTGGTGACCATGTCAGTGCGGGAATTGAACCGGCAGCTCCGCGGGGTCAGCAAAGAAGAAGTGATTCGTCTGAAACAGAAGAGGAGGACGCTAAAGAACAGAGGCTATGCCCAGTCCTGCCGGTACAAGAGGGTCCAGCAGAGGCACGTCCTGGAGGGAGAGAAGACGCAGCTGATGCAGCAGGTGGACCACCTCAAGCAGGAGATCTCCCGGCTGGCCAGGGAGAGGGACGCCTACAAGGAGAAATACGAGAAGCTCATCAGCACCGGCTTCAGAGAAAACGGAGGATCCAGCAGCGACAACAACCCCTCATCCCCGGAGTTTTTCATGTGAGTTTCGGAGCTGAAAAAGTTTTCATACCCGACCCCCACAAAGAAACAGAACAACTGATAGTTTCTGCGCAGCTCACATATGCTGTGTACACATAAGGTGAAGCTGCTTTGGTTAAGGGATGAAAAGTTTTTCTTCTTTTCTTTTATTTCACAGTGTTTTGTGTCAGGCTCAGGATCTGGTTTCCTTTATTCATCCCAGGATCCGTAAATAGGCCCATTTAGGAGACTCTGAATGGAAACTGAGTTTCCAGAGGTAGCCTATTTCAAAACATTTCTGTCCAAATACTGACATTTTGCTTTAGAAACACTGCAGAAAATTCCTCGACACCTTGCTGCATATAGGTCCGACCTCAGAACCATCCTCCTGCGCCACGTCCATCCTGTTCCTTTTCCCCCAAATTTTGTTTTGTGAAATTAAACTTTTCTCAGGCAGCACATTTAATGTTAATTTGTTTTGTTTTGCTTTTTTGTTCAAAATCATTTTTTTAAGATATGAATGATAAATCTCATTTTCATATCATTCATCGTATTTGTCTTGTGAAAAAAACACCTAAACTCAGAGAATTTATGTGAAAAAGGCTGGGACGGTAATATGAAGCCATGCATGCTGGTCATGTGCGGGTTGTGTTTTTACTTCTTTTTTCATCCTTTTTTTTGTGAACTGTGTATAATGACTGTATTATACCATGACTGCATTGTTCAGCATCATCACCCTTTGGGATTTATTTGTAAAAGATGTGAATCAGTATATTCATCTGTCACTTTGCTTTCATGAAAGTTTGCCGCGAACATGAACCCTTTCTACATTTTACAGGCTTCTTTTGGAGCCCACTGGGGGGAAATGACACTGTGAAATAAAACACGATTGTGCACATCATTCATTTATTCTGACAGACAATACACGATGGACAGAATCGTAACATTTATTAGAAGGAAACACCATTATTCATGTCAGACGTTCAGCCTAAATATTCAACAAGTGGTGTTAAGATAAAAAAAATATATCTTTGAACAAATCAGAAGCAGGTTATGATTCCAATATTTATGTCCTGAAATAAGAGATTATTTTGCCACGTAAAACTGTTTCATCAAATGATCTTTACTTTCAGGAGTTCTTTATCAAATTATTTCCTTTCATTTAAGGAATTTAATTAAGTTTTTCCAAAAATCCTATGGGTCTTAATCGATAATAAACTGTGAATTCTCAGAAAAGGTCATTTTATTGGTCTCTCGGTAATAAATCAAAGCACCATGCAGCCACACATCTTTTTTGATGCCCTGGAATTATATAAAGTAAAATGCACTACCTGACAGTACAGAAACATCGTCCACTCTTGGAATTTAATGAATATACCATTCATCAATAAACTTTTATGAATAGAAAAATGTTTTCTCCTGAACATGTTTGTTTTGTTCTTTTATTTTATTCTTTTTTAGTTTTGCATGTCTTTATCATTGTGTCTTTAAGGTTCCAACGCTTTTATCATATAAATAAAAACTCAATCGAAACTGAAATGTTAACACCAGGACAAATAAATGATTATGTTATAATAAACCTATTTTCACTAACGTTACGCAGATATTGCGCACGTGGCGCGTTTAACTACATTCCAAATTAAGACCAGGTTTTCGGTTTGAGTTCATGCACTTTCATGTTTGAGTTCATGTGTATTTACCCTACATTTTTATTGTAAAAAAATATATAAGAATAAGCCCAAGTGTTATTTTTGTTCTAATAACTTTTAATCAAATAAAGGGAACAACATTTACCAATAAAAGACATAAAACGCGTGCATTCCTCGTAAAAACATTTGGAATATTCCGGCCAATGTGCTTTATGTATTTGATCTAATTTCATTTTTTTTGTCAGAGAGCCTAGGACATGTTCTGCAACTGTCCAGAAATGTTAAAGCTGAGTTAATGATTGATTTTAGAGTAAACTTGTACTTTTTACTCGGCTTTAGTCCACTTGTTGAATAATGCCTGTGGAAAGTTTTATTTTAAATCGACCAGACTAAGGTTTATAAATCACTTTTTCCCTTCCCGGTCAGACTCGGTAATTAATCTAAAATACATCTTATTTTATGTATATTCATGCTGTCTCTTGCTGACAAATTCCGCAGTTTTTGATTTTTAATTAAATTAAATTTTTTATTTCAATGCGATTTAACTATAAAAATGTCTTTTTTTGTAGATCCGTAGGATGGTATTGTTTTATTTCTAGTTAAAGTCATTTATGCTTTTAAAAAACAAAAACAAACACATTTTTTGTAACACTCAAAGAATTATACATCATTTATTTGACTGTAGGCGTAAAATAAGACAGAAAAATAGAGAGAAAGAAAAACAACCACAGGAAACATTTTAATTAATTGAGTTTCCCATCGACAATAACGTATGTGTTTTAAAATAATTCGGCCTGCAGTGGGTTTTTTTTAACTCCTTAAACTTGTCCGATGAATTTAGTTTATTTTAAAAAGCAATATGGCTGAGATAAAAAAAAAACAACTGGTCAGTCTTTAGGTCATTGTCATCAGTGCATGCTGTTGTAAATGGGTACGCGTGCGTGTGTGCGCGTGCGTAGGAGGGTTCATTTCCACGTTGATAACCTGAATGCCTTCATGCCCTGTATGTGTTTACAAAGAGAAACTGACTTTTCAACCACTTTTCACCACATATAGAGCTGAAAACAAAAAGAGTGCAGGCTGAACATTCACACTTTGCATCACCTGTATAATACTGTCACATACACACGCACGTGCATGCACGGACACACATACACACACACACACGACACAATCACCTGGCCTCTATAAAAGCCCAGAGTGAGGGACAAGATGTTAGAGCATGATCCTCTCATGCCTGGAGGAATGATTCTCTCTGTGATTAAAAGTGAGTGAGAGACAGAGATAGAGCCACATAGATAGAGAGAGAGAGAGAGAGAATGAGAAAGTGAGAGAGAGAGAGAGAGAGAGAGAGAGAGAGAGAGAGAGAGAGAGAGAGAGAGAGAGAGAGAGAGAGAGAGAGAGAGAGAGAGAAAGAGAGAGATACTGGCTGCCTTCCTGCTCCTTTCAGATGATAAACGATCAGAGATGCGTCCTAGCTGAGAGGAGAGGGCCTTTTAGTGAGCATGTGTCCACTAATTTATGGTCCTCCTATCTGATTAGGTCAATATAGTGTGCTATTTAATTACATTTGTGTTATAACCTAGAACTGGAGATGCTATACTTCTTTCATGGCACCTCTTTCTTCTGTTGTAGATAGGATTAGTTGAGTTTCCTCTGTAATCTGCCGGATTCTTTTCAAGTAACTCTTAACCCTCAGTAGTGACTGACAGGTGGTCTGCTTTGTGTAAAAGATACTTCACAAGCTCCCAGTGTCTGTGGAGCTTTGTTTTGAATGTATGCAGTTCTGTTAAGATGGAAAACTGGTGATTGTTGCAAAGCGTGTGGAAACTGTGCAAGGTGCTTTCTGCTCACTTGACTTCTAGATAGACTGAGGGGCAGGAAGATTCACTAGAACTGATTCACTTCCTGTGTTAAAGGAGGACAAAAGGCAGAGGAAACAACAAATCAGCACTTCCTCCTCGTTTCTCAGCACTCTACCGACCAGATTCTCTCTGTCTCTTACTTCCTCTATGTCATCCGTACAGTAAACAGGACTGTGTGTACATAAACATTGACACACATAGACACACCACATTATTAATCATATCAGTATGGAGTGTAATTCTATTCTCTAGCTCCGTATATTGACTTGTGCACTGTGATCATTTGCTGTCTGTCCGATGATTAGGTTATTAAAGATAATGTAGTTGTCTGCTGTCACAATATTGGACTCTCTCTTTCAGGTCAACTATGGGAAATCACTTTGAAATTTACCAGCATTGACATATGAATCATCATCATGTAGTTTGATTTAATGCCTTAGTATTAACAGGACAAAAGACGCTCACTTTGTTTAGTGTCTATTTGTGTGAATGACCTTGTGAATGCTGTGTCTACTTTAACTGAGTGGATTGAATCCATAGTAATGAATCATCTTATCATGACATAGTGATGCTTCTTATGCCAATCTTTATACATCAGTAAGAGAAATATTGTATTAACACAATCTAATTTAGCACACAAAAAAAGTGAAAATTCATCCACTTTTATTTACGGTAAATAAAAACACATGAAATGTTTTAATAGCAACTTAACTGAAGTTGCTCCAATAGTTATTTGAATTCAGGAAGTATGTTTAATATCATCTGTTGATAAATTTAGCTCCAAAATATCATCTAAAATACTCATTACCTTAAGTGACAGTATCTCTATAATACAAAACATTCACTTAGGACTAATAATTTTTCATAACACACACACACACACACACACACACACACACACACACACACACACATATATATATATATATATATATATATATATATATATATATATATATATATATATATATATATATATATATTATCACTCAAAATAATAACAAAAAAGTTTGTTGTCATAAAAAATATATTATGACAGCAGGAGTCTTATAATATAGACGTCTCATTTTGTCACACAACCTCCTCTTTCTGTGCACGTTCATTTTTCTTTTCTTCACTGTGAGTGCTCCCCTCCCCTTGACAAATCCCCAAAGGGTTAAAAACATATTCGCATTCAAAAGAGGAAACAATTTCAATCTCTTCCACTCAATCCGCATCTGCATCACTCCATGCGATAAACATTTACATTTAAAGTGATTTAAATCAGCTGCGTTTATGTTCCTCTGTGGTCCGTCCATCATCTAGACCTGCAATGCCAGAGTTTCTCTCCCTCTCCCTCCCTCGCTGTCTTGCAGTGTCCTGAGTTATGTGTCATTTATTTGAAACCCTAATAATTTAACTTGTCCCGTCCTGTCGCGGCCGTGTGCATGTGGTAAGAATACGGCAGCTGTAAAGGAGGTTTGTACTGCTGCCTGTGTATGCATCTTATTGGCTTTTACATGGTGATTTTTCCAAGCAAATAGATGCATGGGTAGCGTGGGGGTAATGTGATTGTTTGAATCCAATCCTGTAGTCTTGTGTTGAATTGAGATTACTATAAATGCAGCTGTAAGAGAATATAGATGCATATAGTCAAATATAATGTGTTGCGAATGTTGCAGGAGAATAGGTTTGTATTTACATGAACTTGGAGTGTGAATAACTGAAGGGTACTAGATGAAAGCTAATTATGGTTTAATTATATGGGATCACAATATTCTGACTCAGATAAACACAACTGGGGCTGTGTTGATGTTTCCAGCAGTGAGTTGAGTTGCAGGGCACAGAGTCAGTGGAGTGGTATGTTTTGGACCACAGCGAACATGGTAGGGGGGTGTTTTGAAAACTGAGTGTATTATTCGACTGCGCATGCATTTATATGTGTGATTATATATACATATATATATATATATATATATATATATATATATATATATATATGTGTGTGTGTGTGTGTGTGTGTGTGAGTAAGAGCATGTATGTTGAAGTCTGCATGTGCACAAGTTTGAGTTATGCAGGGTGGAGCTGGAGGCGAGCCCGACCCCTGTGTGTTTTACCTGCATCTCAATGAAGTAAGAGTGGTGATTTACCCTTCGACTGCAGCCAGCAACCCCCCCCCCCCCCCTTCTCTTTCTCTGTCTGTCTTTCTGTCTCTCAGCCAGTCAAACAGACATTGATCTCTTTGTCAGGCAAGGTGACCCACAGTGTTGTTTAGCTCTTCCAAAGTCTCCCCTCTCCCTTTCATTTGCACCTGGGAAAGGCCTTGACCCCACACACTGCTGCCATGTAGCAGCCCTCTGCACGTGGACCTCACTTCGCCCTATCAAGCCGTGTGTGTGTGTGTGTGTGTCTGTGTGTGTGTGTGTATGGGTGGGTAGGGGGTAGGGGGGGGGTCAATTTGTTTGTGATTACAAGAGGGTTTGCAGACTAGACACGTGTGCGTTAGTGTGCACATGTACAGTTTTTATGTGTGTTGCTTTTGTGCAGCGTTCACTTACATCTGTGTGTAATTATATTATTTGTAGGCATTTGGAATCATCAACATAGACCGGTTCCATATGCGAGTCTGGTTTGTCCATGTTGAGCTTTCAGAGAATTCTGAAAGCAACGGGAGTCTTCTGTCTGCTGCAGGTCTGTCACTGGGAGCCTCTATGTCGCTGAATGGGTCAGAGTCCAGTTGGCCCCAGTGTGAATCGGATTACAGGGAAATGAATGGTGCTCTTTGTTGCTTAAAGATGGATTGAGGGGCATTAATATACTTTGCTGCTCCTTCACCTGATTTCTCTGTACTGGAGTGAAGCGAAAAGTTTTCAGGAAGATACAACACTGTGTTTTAAGCCACATTATCTAAAACACCTTCAATGATATGTATGCAAACGTTCCACTCATACACTTATGTTAACACCCTGTAGATACAATTACACAAACCGGTCACATATTATACGGGTTTAGCAATTTATCAAATGCATTTGAACAATATTTTATTTTAATATTCATTATTTTATTTATTTTATAATGAAAATGATTGCAGAAATTGTTAAAAAAGACTACGCTGTGGAAAAACACATTTATTTAAAATGTTCTTATAAAAATCTGGATTTTTTTTTTCTTTTGAATTTTACTTCAGATCATGTGTATGTATTTATTTTCAAGTAAATGTTAATGTATGAGACAGATTGTGAAATGCATAAAATATATTTATGATTGAAGTAAATATACTTTGTAAAAAAAAAAATCACATTTATATTTATTTTATCTTTTTACATAACAGGACTGTGATGTGATGTACCTGTTGATGCTTGAGTGATTGTAACTGACTAAAGGAAAAAAAAAACATTTGTCTCTTTCTATTCAAACAGTTTTATGGGGTGTTTAAGTTGTGGTTGTATTATTTAGTTCAGAGTTTGTGTTGGGTAAAGTATTTCTGTTTTCTGTCTTTGCAGGACGTCAAGAAAATTCCTACATCTGTGATAGAGAGCTGTGACCTCTCCGTCCCGCCCCCCTGGAGTCTGAGGTAACTGCTTAATCATCACTACGTATTTCCAGTTTTAGAAACAAATATGTTTTTTATAATTCATCTGTAATTTTTTTATTTGCATGTACTGATTAAAAGGGTCCATCACCTTTAATATTGAATGATTTAAATATTGAATTCGGCAAAGTAGTGTGTTATGTTCATCAGGTTATAGGAAGAAGGGTTTTGTTAGTCGTAGTGTATAGAGTTAAAGTGAATGTATACACAAAGAGACACTGCTTCAATTTAGGGTTCATTTAGACAACTTTGTACCTCTCTATAAAAATAGGAAGCGTTGCAGAGGCAAATAAATACACATTTTTGTCAAAAATTTAAAAAGCTATTTCCTACATGTTTGGCATGTTTTTATTTTAAACATTAAATGTTGATTATTGTATAGAACTCTATTATGTGATTATTTTTCTTTTATATCAAATGCTTATCAGTAATATGGAACACACCTATTTACAGTTATTACCTTGGAGGAATATCCTTTACATATGCATGTTTTTTTTCACTTCATATTTAGCTTCATAAATGCAGAACTCCTTCGTCTGTTGGTGTGTCACCACTTGTTGTGTGTGATGTGAGGCAGTTTTGTGTTTGGGGGTTTGGACAGTGCTGCTTGATTGACAGTAGGGTGACACACACAGAGCTCATGGGATGAGGTCAAAACCTTTCACCTCTGTCATAACCCTGTGACTTCTTTCACTCTCTGCAGAGACGAACACTGTACTTTTTTAAATATTATTTTTGGTTGACATGCAGATGGACGGACAAGGCGTCTGCAGATGATGGAGCAGGGGGAGATTTTTTTGCTCTGACATTGCCGCTTCAGAATAGAATTAGAGGGATGAAATTAAGGTGTTGAAAACAGAGGAATTACTGATGTTAGGAGAAAAATGCACCTGGATTAGAGTTAGGAGTTGAATCTGAGGAGGTAAGGAAGGAAAGGACAGAAGGAGGGCTCCTGGCCGTGGATGCAGACAGACAGGCAGGGTAACCAGAGGCAGGCGGTGACCTTCTCTGAGCTGGAGGATCGAAGGCTTTATTTAAAGGCCTGGTCAATGCTGGGTGCTGCTGAGGTATCAGCCTCGCAGCCAGGCGACTCATCACCACTGTAATACAACTCTCTAACCCTAACCCCCCTCCCATACACACACGCACACGCACACGCACACGCACACACACACACACACACACACACACACACACACACACACGCACACACTCAGTACAGGACACTCTCTGGACACCTCAGGTTTTACACTGTACAGGCTAGAGGCTGGACAGAGGAAAGTACAGCATCAGCATCAGCTAATTTTACTGTGCAGCAGACAGTATACTCTACTTTCCTCATGTGCTCAGCATTGTGAAGCACATGCTTGTTTTGCCTTTAATACACACTCCATCACTGTCCATTTTTTCCACTGTTGACTAATTATAAATAGGAAGTATAACGTCTATTTATTATTTGTGATGGTATTGATACTAGAGCTGTAGGGATCAAGGTGTTAAAAATGAGAGACTGCAGCCTGCTAAGACAGGACACCTGTGTCTGTATGTGTGTATGTGTGTGTGTGTGTGTGTGTGTGTGTGTGTGTGTGTGTGTGTGTGTGTGTGTGTGTGTGCATGTGCAAGAACACATGTACGTGTGCTTGCATGTGTGTGGCTGCGGCGTTAGGACACCTGCATGCTTCAGCACTTTCTGGCAGTCAGGAGCTCTGAGGTCGCAGGCGGAAGGGTGGGGAGGGCACATTAGAGGAAGCTTCAGAGCCCCCACCCAACCACCCACCAAGCCCCTCTACTTCCCTGTTATCCCCCGTCATCCTACTTCCTCCGCCTCACTACCCCTCACAGTGACGGGGTGAGTTGTCCACTCAGAAGGGGAGGGGGCACGGCGAGGCAAGGTGCCTCCACGGCTGACAGCAGGCAGGTCAGGTTTTTGTAGTCATGGCAGAAGAGGAAGGACACATGCGCACATACATGCAGACACTTCCAAGTGTAATAAAGAAGCGACATAAGAGCTGCAGTGAACACATGAACACCTAATGTGCTGTAATCATTAGTAAAAGGTTATTTATGTGACTGGGATAGCTGCTCAGGAGAAATATGTGTAAATAAAATATATAATAATAATAACCATGTGGTAGAAATCAGTGTGTAGCATCAGATCTGATGGCCTATGCTGGTGGTATCACAAACAAAACAAAAACAAACAGGGTTTACTTTAACAATAATGTGGTGTAGCGCAGTCAGAAATAATATGAGATAGCATATTAAAGATTTATTAAAATTACATTAAGCAACTTACATTCATGTTGCATTATTTAATATTTAAGATATGGCTATATGTAATGTTAGCAACAGCTTGACTCTACAAACAGATGATCAAATTAAATGGGACTTAAATTATGCATTTTGTTTGAAGATGAACACTCTTGTAAACATTATATATAATGTAAGAACACAAATGAAGAAAAAAAATAGACGATACATAATATTTTAACATGGCAGTGACCTTTAAGGCCCATTAATTTCATAGTTAAAACAATCCAATTAGAATAGACAAAACATTGGGGAGCAAAACTTTATATTAATATGTGTCACATGTCAAAACAAACTGATGCACTGAAAGATGCACTGAAAATTTCAATGTAGTGAGTTTCAAAACTGAATTGTCACTTATAAAACACTGTAACCATGTTATGGACTTTTGTATTCTGCAGCGGCCTGGGTATATTCTATCCAGAGTTTGACACACTTCACCATCCTTCACTCCCTGGGATATATATAACTACTCGCTGCCCAGTGTGAGACTCGTTACACTGTTATAGTCTTGATGGTGACACAGATGTCATCCCTCTATCCAGAAAATCTCCATCTAAATGATAGGGAGGATATGAGCAGGATGTATGCTCATTATTAGGCCTGGTCTGAAGAGAGAACGAGTAAGAAGTGTTAGGCCAAGCATTAGAAATAAGAATGTGGGGAAATTTTACTCCATTTGAAAAGGCACAAACTGAACACAGAACAACTGTGTTTCCATACGTAGACACTTTATTCATGCCCTCGGGATTCAGGTGTCATATTAGAAAGAAATCCACAACATATTAGTTACACTGCACAACACAATAAATACGTAATGCAGTATGTGCAGGATTTAAAGCACAACTTTTGCAGTTTAAAAAAAAAATCAAAAAAAATCTCATTAACAGTGTAGATGATACTTCAGGAGAACATCACAGCCTCAAGCCAAACCTCTAAACATCAACGCACTCCTCTTTTTAACTTATGTTAATACGCAATTTTCTCTCCTTATTTCAGTTGTTTAAGCTGGGATTGTGTTGTTTTATTCAAACATAATTTGCTGTAAAGCTGTTACCAGAGTGTCTGTGTGTTTGTGTGTGAGCCTCAGAGCCACTGTTGTCCTCAGGTTGTGACTGTGTGTTCACAGCATGATTGAGAGAGGAACTTGTGATCAGCCGGAGGTTAGTGTGATATAATGTATTCCCCTGAATCACCGCAGCCAGCAGCCCAGGGCCTTCCTCCAGCCCGCAGCCTCCTTCTCCTTTCACACAACCACACACACTCCTTCCTCACTCGCCTTGCATCACCATCCTCTGCCTCTCTTCCCTGCGGTGACTGCCCAGTGCTAGCTGCTTAGCGTTGCACCCAGTGTCTAATTGAATTCCGACACTAAGGCGTTAGCTCCTGATGCTATAGAGATGTTAACACGGCACAATACTAACACTCCTCAGGATGTGTTTCAACACCCAGACCCTAAAGAGAAAATTAGTGCTAAGCTCACTTTGGCAACACATGATTTATTCAAAGCTCCAAACTATGTCTTCTGTATCCCCTAAAGGATCCTCTTTTATCGCCATCAGCGAATCAGCACTTCATATGCACACATGCAGAATATGCATTGTGGCTGACGGCAGACAGAATGAGTGTGTTTTCTCTTGTTTCTCATGCCTTTTCTCAAGTGCATCTATTGTCCCTTATATAAATGTGTCTGCTGGTCTCTCTACATCCATATTACCGGTGATGCCGTCCATTCCCTTTCCCTGACACCCTCACTTTCATTCGCTGGCTCTCAAACACCAGCTCTGGGCTTTAATGGCACATATTTCCTGGGCCCGGCTGAAACGGGATGCATCTTCTCCTTGTTAGCTTGATAAATAACCAGGCAGCTGGGAAAGTGCTGAATTTTAGCTTTCAGCCTCTATTTTCTGCTGGATGACATTAATTTTAAGTGCTGAGAAGGAGCTAACTAATACAGACAAATAAATAAGGAGGAGGAAGGGAAGGGAAGGGAAGGTACAGAGGTGCTAGAGTCAGTTTGCTGCCCCCCCCCCCCCCCATCCACTCCTCCCTCTTCTCTTCCTCCCCCCCATTACCTGTTTATACCCCAGCATTCATATATGCAATATGCAAACCTGCAAAAATAAACAATACATGGTTAGTATGTGGGAAGATCCACAACAAATACACCCATGAACACACACACACACACACACACACACACACACACACACACACATGATTTGCTTCCCAACCGATGCTTCAGTTATTGTCCAAACTGTGAAATCATCTTGTCCCATTATTAGAACAAGTCTTGCAGAGGTCAACGTTTGACAGATTAGTGTTACATGGACAGTGTGTCAGACAGATACTGAGATCAGCCTCACACCTCTCCATAGTGGCGTCACCCACTGTACCTCATATTGTTTCATTTTGTCATCTCATAAATGGACAATACTTTGAATGTTTAGCAGAACAACAATGAGTTAATAACTGTTATGGCAGAAAAGAAGAAGAAAAACCCCAGGATTATATTTTCTACAGCGTTTTGCGTCAAAGTGTCACAAAGGCCGTTGTCGGTGCAGTCACTGGATGAGATAAATTTCCTTTCCTGTATGTTTTTCTATCACTGTTCCATTGGTACTACAGTGCACTAAAGGTTCTCTCTACACATTTATTTCAACCAAACCCTAAGCTTTTTCAACACAGCAGTTTGACATTTAACTAAACCACAAACAATAATTGCAATAAATCTACAAAAAGGCAAAATAAAGCACAAGTGCAAAGATACATCTCCCAAAATATCCAATTGTTCTTTTATTTCTGCTGTACTTTTTTGTCTTCTAGATTTTTATCTTCATTTTGTTTTGTCTTTTGCTTTTTTTTTTTTGCTGTTCTTTAAAAAAAGCTATTTATCATCTGACAGGAGAAAATATTCAGCAATGAATATGTTTTATCCATCAGTCAGCACAAAAAAAACATGTACAGACAACACAATAGGCAGTTATTAAATGTATGAATTATCACTAAAACGTCATTCATTAATATGTATTTTAATTCTTTAAGTTCGTGGCGTAAATTCGTATACCACACACAAACACACACACACACATATACACTCATACACACAGGCTCCTGTATGCACCTCCGTCATATACAACAAAACACAGTGTAATGGCTTTGCCTCCGACACCTCATGCATTATTTTAACAATGTATAGTGTGGAGAATAAAAAGGTCAGTGGTTGAGAACTGGTTCCATGTAACAATAAGATGCATGAACTGAGCAGTGCAGGCCCTTCCGTCAGCATCCTGCCGCTGAGCGCTAAGAGGAGAAAGCATGTGAACTATAGTGATAGATTCTACTGTAGACTGTGTGCATGTGTGTGCACTTGTGTTCATTTAGTGTTTATAGGACACTGCTGTGACACACCTTATAATACTAGATTTACTTGGTCTGTCATTATTGATTGTACATTTTCCCTTTTGCCCTTTGCCTCATTTTGATAAATGTCTTTTATTGTTGAAAAACCTTCCAAATCATAAGCTGAGATTTTTATTTAAATTTTTTTTTAAAGCTTTTATTAGACAAATGTGTTTTCATGTGTATGTCATGTGTATGCAAACACATTCTCGCACTGCAGATGCAATGCAGGCAGTGCTTGTTTCTGTTTGCAACGCAGGGTTTAATTTTCAGGGTGTATTTATCACACGCTGTCATGTTGCGGTCACATGACCACATGAACCACTGCCAGCAATTAAGGCTGATAAATCACTCATTTACAGGAAAAGAAGGAGGGACAGCATTGGGCAAAGAGGAAACGAGAGTGTGATAAGAGAGAGAGAGAGAGAGAGAGAAATAATGAATAGCCTGCACCCCTTCGCAGATATTTTACCCTTTCATTTTTTTTTTAACAGTGATGTTGAATGTTATTGTGTTTGGGTAGTGTAGTATGAACTGTTGCCAGTGAGGCTCATTGACTCGTACAGGCAGAGACAAAGAGACAGATGGTAGTCGTTTGTGTGGTTTACTGTGATTGTGACCTGACTGCACTGCTTTATTTACTGTTGGAGGTGTGTGTGTTCATGTGTGCAGCTGTGTGCACGCCTGCACAAGCAAATGCCTTTTTGTCATGACAGTGAAACAGAGAAACCAAGTAGATGCAGAGACCATACAGTACTCACATAACCATCAGTTCAGTTTCCCAGCATCCTCCTGATGGATCTGCTCAGACTGAGGAGGAGAGGGAACACACTCTCCACGCAGCTCCTTCCACACACCAAACAGTGCAGAAGTCTTATACATTCTTCTTTGTGTTTGTCAGGAAAGTCAGTGAATACATAGAATCAGCTGATAGAAACACTATAATGGAGCCGGTTTAATTCCTGCCACACTTTTCATGATGACACAGAAGTCTTTGTGAAGTGCTGCATTGTGAATGAGATCTAACCTGTGCAGTGTGTGTATAGGTTACATCAGAATGAATGTTTCAGCAGTTCAGGTCAGTGGTCTGCAGAGACACAGCCCGTTCACTTAAAAAGGCTGGGTAAAGATACATGCCCCCCCCACCCCCCAAAAAAACCCATAAAATAAATTTTATATATATATATATATAGCCTGTTTGTAATGGGCAGGAACATATGGAGAAAAAAAAATTCTTTCTTTCTTTCTTTCTTTCTTTCTTTCTTTCTTTCTTTCTTTCTTTCTTTCTTTCTTTCTTTCTTTCTTTCTTTCTTTCTTTCTTTCTTTCTTTCTTTCTTTCTTTCTTTCTTTCTTTCTTTCTTTCTTTCTCTCTTTCTTTCTTTCTTTCTTTCTTTCTCTCTTTCTTCTCTCTTCTTCTCTTTCTTTCTTTCTTTCTTTCTTTCTTTCTTTCTTTCTTTCTTTCTTTCTTTCTTTCTTTCTTTCTTTCTTTCTTTCTTTCTTTCTTTCTTTCTTTCTTTCTCTCTCCAATAACACAGTTAAAGGATCAGCTTTGCACAACAAACAGTGGGCTGTGTATCGTTGATAAATGTGCATTATTGTTTTTATCAAAAGGAGCAGAATCTTGCTGTCTTTAGGTCTAGAAAAAAAACCCCTGTCTTCAACACAGCAGCTCCCCCAGTAATTCTTTGAAGAGAAATGAATTGTTTATGCATTAACTCCTCTACAATACAAAGTCAACACTGTGATTGTGTAGAACTTGGTGTTTTGAACTCATGGCTGATAATGTGGTGCATCCTTTCTGATCTTTGCTGACCACTTGTTTTCTAATGAGAAGACTAAAGTTTGAAAAAACACAAACGCTAATCCTTGTCCCAAAGTATCTCACAATTAACCATATATTTATATACACTTTTTTTGCATTGTCTATCTTTTTACTTTTACTAAGTGGAACTCAATTCTATGAAACAGTTTTTATGGAAATACAAATAGTGCCTGGAAGACAAACATACACCACCTCCATCCCATGATCTGTTTCTTTGACATTTTAAGACACTCATGCAAAGCTTGACTTACAAGAGACTTATCAAGTACTAACAACAAGTATAACATTTGTAAGAAGTCAAAAAGTCTATTAAATAAGGACAACAAAAATTATAGAATATATAAACATTTCTATGGAGTTTTACAGGCAGTTCAGAAAAATGCATTTTAATTTAGACTGAAGTGGCCATGTTAATTTCAATACTTAAAAACCTGTGAAAATCAATACATTTTCTACACATTTTTTATTCACTTCTACATGTTTCGAAGAAAAATAAGAATAGTGTAGTAGAGCAAAATCAAAACTGTAACAAAAATAATGAATTTTGAATCCATTTTTTTTCATAGGTGCATCACAATGTGCTATACAGTATATTTTATGTGTCTTTTTCTTGAGTGAATTAAAGAGCCTGTAAAATGTGGAATGTTATTAGCGTCAGACCACCTGGGGTGAACATCTGCAGCCTCAGACTGCAGAACTAACATACATCACAGTTTCTCTTCTCACTATTTACTCTCTCATTCACACACAGACACACATACACACAGACACACATACACACAGACACACACACACACAAAGCTTTAGTTGCATGTATCTGTGTGTGTCTTTTGTCTTATTGACATATGCACGTGTGTTCCTGTGTGTGTGTGTGTGTGTGGGGGGGGGGGGGGGGTTTGCATTATTAAGGCCACATGGTCATAGGTCAAGTACAGGTTCTACTCCTCTGATCAACCAGAGGTCAAAGGTCATCAGGTTAGGTGTGAGAGGTCAGTGTCAGATCTCTCTACAGTTTACCAGTAACCAGAACTGTTTACCATTTTTAGTCAAGCTTGAAATGATCGCTTTGTTTTATTCTCTCTTTAGCACGAAACCTTTTTATTTGTTTATCGTAGATTTTTTTTTTTTCCTACAGTAACCACTCTCCTTTGAATAATTAGACGCTCGTTTCATCTTCCATTAGGACTGTTTTTCTTCACGTCTTTGCTCCAACACAGTTTCTTATTTTCAAAGTGAAAGATAAAATAGGGCGATCATTGCAATTTAATTACTACAAATCCCTTTGTGAATTTCCTCCTGTGTTTGTTTGCATGCATAGATAGATCTGCCTGCTTCTGCATTCCTTGCGTGCTTGGGTGAATGTCTTTTTTTTTATGTTGTTCTTATGTCTACTTATTTTTAGTGGATGTGCATATGTATCTGTACGTATGCATACCCTGATGAAGTTGCAGTGGGGTTTATTTAAATAGATATGAAGCTGTTTTATTCCCAATCAGAGGAATCTCTTGTCGCATCAGTCTCTTCATAATAACCCCCAGCATTGCTCTGTATCCCCCTGACACACACACACACACACACACTGAGAGTTGCAGACGCTGCATTTTTTTTTTTCCCCTCTCTCTCTCAGGGGTAAAAAGCTTTGATAAATGAAAATAAATACTTTTCTTCATACAAGGAACAGAAGAAGAGAAGAGAATGGCAGAAGTGACAGGAGGTCTCTGACAGTTTGATGCCTCAATACAAGCAAATATATGACAAACGAACATCTTCTATAAGACTGTGAAAGGCTGTGTGAGTGTGCGGTACAGTTTAGTACTACAACCTCAGTGACTGTGGGGAATATAAGTGAAGAAGACAGTTATTCAGAGATGTGGACTGAGGAAGAGGGAAGTATAGCAAGTGGCCTGTAGGCTGACATGTTAACTGAGTTACAGTGTGAGGAAAAAAAAAAACCAGTACAGCACATGATTTAGAGGAAACAGGCTCCTTCCTCTCATCTGTCTGTTTCTGTGACTGCAAGGTCACGTAGACGCCTCTCTCTCTCTCCCGCTCCACCTTTGTTTCCCTCTGCTCCTCCGGACCTCATTTCATTCAACACTCCCAAACCTCCGACAGCTCCATAACTATAACTCTCTCCTCCCCGTCCTCTCCTCCTCTCTTCTCTTCATCCACAGCTAAATGACTCTGTCAGAAATAAAGAGCACTTATCTTATCTACTGCCTCCACTCTGCTGTCTCTATCCCCATTGCACGTCACACACAAATACACACGGAAGGGGGGGGGGGGGTACAAACAGCAACAGAAAACAATATGGATAAATGTGCACCTCTAACAGCATCAAACAAATATGCACTTTTGCGCTTTGAGGCTTATGTCATTTTATTTATTACAGCCCTTCTTACAATTGGTTTAACCTTCATGACAAAATGTTTTTATTTTTCCACCTGAATATCAAGTTTTTGTTTCAGATAAAGGGAGGTGGTAGGGTACACACAGCTTTAACTCAAGTATGAGGGAAGACATTGAACTGAACTGAACTGAACTGAACACTTGATTTTTTTTTTTCTTTTTTTTTTTTTTTTTTATCAATTAACAGTAAAAACAGCCTTTAACCCTTTAATCCCTGATGTGTCAGCAGTGATGCGTTCTGAATGGATGGTTTAGTTAAACCATTGAACTCCTGAGACTAACAGTTCCAGTCAAAAAATAATAAAATAACTAACGAAATGGACAATAACAGCCAAAAATGTATAATAAACCAACAAAATAATAAGTAACATGAACAAAATAAGACACAAATGGCACAAAAGTGAAGAAAAATAATAAAATACAATATTAAATGTAGAAATATAAAACAAAATAAGGGACAAAATGAACAAAAACTACTAAATAAATACAACAAAAACATAAGCATGATATAAGCATCCGCTAGCTAACCTGAATGATATGAGCAGCAGCGCAGGTTCTTTTTTTCCCAAACATGATCTGGACAAGTGTGGTGTGCGTCTTGGCAGCCACTGCCTTAAACATTTTGCACTTTATGTAGGGTACCATATGTCCAGATTTTGTTTGGACCGACGGCTCTAAGACCAGACCCGGACTGTCTGCACCCTACTTATGTTGTGCAAATTTAAAGGAAAAGTCAAGGTGTTAGTCTTTGTTTTATTGGGGTTAAAATGTTAATGTTTGTGTCTTGTCAGTGGACATTGTTACTTTGCAGTAAACTTTAATACCAGTTGCTCATTGCTGGACAGACGTGTGTCTGTATTGTTCCTCCATTGACAATGTGATGACGTCAGCATAACCCATGGACTCGACTTCGAGTTTATTGACGGATAAGTTCACTTGAAAAAAAATTAAGTCGTTAATACCCTAATTAATATTGAAATTTATTTTTTCTAAATGTCATTTAATTTTACCTTTATTTAACCAGGAAGTCCCATTGAGTTAAAAAAAAAAAGTTTTACAGTTTTACAAGATAGCAGCCATACAAAATCCAGCCAATATAAAACATATGCATGATACGCAATAAAATAATAATAATGTTCAACTATAACGGCATCAAGAAAAACAGGGACATTCCTCTTTCACTGCACTCCTTCTCCATGACACTTTTGAAATCCTTAATAGAAATGAATGTTTGTAGCTGAATATTTTTTCTTTTAAAAAATTATTACATGACCATGATACAGCATATTGGTCTCAGATCTACCAGATCTACTTCAAAACATTGTCTGCACATTATGATCCATTCACTTTACAGGTTCTTTCTAGTGGAATATTTACAAACCCATTGTATACATGTACATAAACCACCATATATGTGGAATAACACACCATCATATATATTAAAAACATAAGCTAACCAGCACTTTTGTAATCTGTTTTCAGGTTCATCCTATTAAACCTCCTGATATTTTACGGGTTAAATTGACCCATTTTAAAGTTTGAAGATATACGAAAAATAGCTCAAAGTATTTTTTCAGTATGAAACTTCTGCTAGCCTTAATTCATTTAATAAACATATAATATGGAGGTAAAAGAAATGTCAGACTTTCTTTCTTTTTAAAAATGTTATGTTTAAATGTTATGTTTTATATGTTGGTCATTCAAAACAACATGTATTTTTTTAAAATTTAAAACAAAGGAATTATTCTAATGTTAACCATTACACTAAATATTGATCGAACAGTTATTAATGGAATTAGTTATGAAATATTAACAATGTATGCTAAGCTTTTTTGTTTTAGACATGGATTTTTGGATAATTAAACATGCACCGGGTCAAATTGACCCAGTAACACCATTGCTGTTTGTGACAAATAGACATAACAGGAGAGTTAAAATATGCAAAGATTGAACACATTTAATTAAAGTTCGAAGCAGATACTTTCTAAAACAATTGTAGAGCCATTTAATTCACCTCAAATATGTTAAAAGAAAGGAGGGAATATGAGTGAACAGTTGTCAGTAAAATAAATAGTCAGATAACAACACAGATATCTCAAAAGTTAAGGACAGTAATGATGTATTTGTACTTCATGTCTTCCCATCTCTGCCAGCAGCAGGTTCTGGCTCCTTCCACAACATTTCACTCTGTTGAAGGAGCCTGAATCTGAATCTACCTGCTTGTTGTATTAACTCACAATCTTCAGCCACATGCCAAAAAGTAAGAAAGCCCACAGTACAGCAGACAGACAGGTAGACAGACGCGTGACAGAGGACAGGTGTCCACTCATTCTGTTCTGCCAAACACCCCCAAACACACACACACACACACACACACACACACACACACACACACACACACACACACACACACACACACACACTCTTCCTCCACTTTCTCCTCTTCTTCCCTCTCCTGTCATCTCCTTCCTCTTTCCTCCCTGTGGTATGGACAAGAACGAGGGATCTACAGTTATCCGCAGCCTGCGGAGGGCTCACTGTGTGTTTTTGTGTAGTGTGTGTGTGTAGTGTGTGTGAGTGTGTGTAGCAGCCACCTACTAGGCACTCAGCAGGACGCCACAGAGGGATGAGAGGAAAGAAAGAACCAAGAGAAGGTGGGAAGAAGTGTGATGGGGATAAAACTCACACTGAGAACAAACACACAGCAGTCGACAACATACACACACACACACACACACACACACACACACACACACACACACACACACACACACACACACACAGACATAAACACTCAGACATAGACACACACACACACAGCACATGCTCCAACAATCTGCCAGGTCTCCGTAAACACTCCATCACTAATAGTTATGTTACAGAGTGCAACATAGATAGAGATTTTGATCAGCATGTGTTGTGATGACTTTACCTCACACACACACACACACACACACACACACACACACACACACTTGGCCTGCAGGTAGAGTTCAGCAGTATTAAAGGTTATGAACACACACTTCATTGACTGACACACCTATAAGGGGACGTCATGCATTTGCTTATTGAACCTGATCCAATTGGACCACGTCACCTTGGTAAATGGGTTTAACATTCTTCATGTTCTTCGTGTTCTTCATGTTCGGGGCGGTGCTTTGTTTGCTGTTCTGAAAGCCCTTTCTCTCAGCAAGAAAACTAGAGAAGCTAGAATGAAAGGGAATGCGTTTGCTCGGAGCAGATATGTGTATGCAAGGATGTGTGAGAGACGGAGAGATGAAAAGAGTGATAATTCTCCTGCTACCCTGAGGCCTTTCTCAGCCTCGCGGGCTGCCTATAGGTCCCCTGACACATGCCTGAGCAGAAAGCCAGGGCCTGCTAATTGGCCCCTGTGATAACACCAGAGAGAAAGAGAATGCGTGTGAATATGTGTGTGTGTGTGTGTGTGTGTGTTTGTGTATTATACCACTGCTGAACACTTGTATTTTCTAGCAGTAATAATTTGTTGGTTTGTAATTCTCCTTTGAAGAGTGTTTGATTTGTAAGCTGTGAGGACATTTATTATGATCTGGTAGCTTATTGAAGTCGGAAGCTACTAAAAGAAAATTAAAGCATATCTACTAGTTCAAAGCACTGCTCCAGTCTTTAAACAGCTTGTTCCTCTCTAATTGTTCCATTATCTCAGTGTGCTTATTAAATGTACGATAATTGTTAATTACCACATGAGGATTTGTAAAGGATTTGTTTTGAGTATCAAAACAAATTAATTAAACTGCACGCATTTAAAACAACAGCAATGATAACAGCAGGTGCAGTGTGTGTGTGTTTACACATGTTGGTGTTTGTGTATGTGTGCGCATCGTTAGTGCAATTTTTTTTTTTATTCTGTACATTTAATTGAGATTCATAGGAGGAAGTTAAATGAGATTCAAATGAGATTCATAGCTAATTGTAGCAGTACAGGTAATATGCAGATAGATTTAATGATGATTCAGTGTATCTTGTGGTCTAACGAGAGCTTGATTAGACTATTGGAATCATTATAGAGCTTTGAAAGAAAAGCAGCCCAAGGAAGAGCTACTCTTTAAAGTCCAGTAAAAGGAAACAAAATTAAACTTTTCTACACTACAACTTCACGGAATGCACGAAACCCAGCACAGGTTCTTTTTAAGTGTGATGTATACATTTTTAAATGGTCTCATTACTTTTTTTGGTTTTCTTCTACAGAGGCTTTGGATGAAATGTAGAAATTGTCAAAGACTTTTCTTAAATATCTCCACTGAAAACACAGCCAAGTTCATACACATAGCAGTTTAATCTGTGTAAAATCCAGCTGCTCATAACAGCTGGTGTATTGTAAGTAAATAAAACATACACATACACACAGATGCGCTCTGCTGGATACTGTATATTTATCTATAGTATGTTTACCATAATTAAATTGATGGGAAAAGACATTATGTACTAATCATTGTGTGTATGTACTGCGTGTGTATCCCTGTGTGTAGTAGGGCACTTTAATAATATGACCTCCAATACCTGTAATGTTCTTAAAGTGGTTACCATTCCTTCATGGTATACATTAAAAATCACAAACATAAACCTACTGTAATGTAACCTCAAGGCTAAACACAGTTTCTGTTATTAAATTATGGCATTTTTAAAAAATTATTTTTAGTCTTTTACTTTTGAGTGTATTACTAAACTGTGCTTACAGCCACAAACTCCACGCTCTCACACCTCCATGACAGAAGTCGCACATGCACACATGACGAAACACAGCATGCACTCTAAGTCATTGTTTATGGCTTATTTTGCTTATTCCCCTGCAGTCATTAAAGTGTTTGACTGTATACCAGGTAACATAAACCCATGAAATATAAGCACAGTGAGAATCAGACTAGTGAAACAAATATTCTGTGGGACTGGTTAAGCTGAAGTAGTAGGTGCAAGGCTCAACTGCAGTATTGATAGATGCTGCAGAGCTTGAGTTCACTGTCCCACTTTATTTCAATTAGCTCACAGGAAGCAGGAAATAACCTGCAAATCAATTGTCATTTCTATAGGGCTGAGGCTGGAGGCTGAAATTCACTTTGTCCACCAATAAAAGATGATGTAGCCATGAAGAAGATTAAAGGCAAATTTCCTCCTCACATACTCTCACACTGTTGTATCGTATATCATTACTGTGTGATATCCACAGCCTTTTAGCTATTACTGTTATTCTCTGTTAAAGTGCAATAATTTGTTGCACAGTTTACACATTTTGTCCCGAGCTGTGATATCTACAGCCTCAGTTGGACGTTTTCCAACAGTATATATTCTATCATTCTTCTTTCAGATGCTTTAAATTTTCTATTTTTCAGGCAGTACAGAATTTCTTTGTCTATTCTAAGTCATACAGAATTGACACCTGATGTTAAAAATGTTTAGGATAAAATGGATGAACTATTTAACAAAACTGTTGCACTTAAGCATTTGGCCTTTACGACTGCTACTCCTGAAACTGTTCCACGGGTGCTTTAATGCACAAAACTGTGCAGTGACAGAGATCAAAAGAGCAGAAAACAGTATATGTGCCATGAAACACACTAGAAAGCTTTTAGCGCAGGGTACTGAGAAAGGGAGGTCAATATAGATTGCAACCGAGTCAGATATGGAAGATTATATGGTTTATGATCGTATCAGCAAACACAGTCATGTATGCACCCCACTTTACAGTATATCAGAAACGTGTAGGCATTCACACAAACATATACTCACCTGAAAATACCAGGACTCACTGCAGTGTGATTTGTTTGTGTTGTTGGTGCAGTGGACTGAAGCCGTGAAGGTAGTAACTGTTTGATGGTAGGCTTTATGGAGACACTATATAACGCCTGTGACAGTTTATTCAGTGCATGTCAGGAAAAGGGGATTTGTGACACTACAATGGCTGGGACACTCCTGCAGCCTCGTGCACTTATGCACCCACCATTCACAGCCCCAGAGGGAAAGATGAGTGAGGAAGATGTGAATGTGTTTGCATGTTAAATGTCATAGAGCCGTGCACAGTATAATGCTGAAACAGGGCCGTAATTCAGTAATAAAACAAGTGCTAAACTCAGATACTGGAAGAATTCACAAAAACAATTCTATTTTTACATTTCATTACTGATTGGAGGTGGCATGACATTCATTCTTTTGGCATATGTGAGTAGAGAGGGATGTGGGGGGAAAAAATCCTCTTTTACACTTCAATTAAACACACTGAATCAAACAAATAGATAAATAAAGCAATAAATAAAGCACTGGGAACACATACTCACCTAGACACAGACACGTGCACAGAAACTGCACCTGATTTTGTCACTACTGTTGTTTTTACAAGTTTAATGAGAGGTATTTTCTGTGTTTCACACAAAAAGTGGCAGGTGATTGAAACTCAGACTGAGATCATTAAAAGCTACATTTTCTTTAGTGAGAAAGATTTTTTTTTTTTTGTACCAACTTTTTGTCTGGCTAGTTATTCCCTGAGGTCCATTAGCTGAGTTCTCATTGGTTCTCTTCTTGGCTGGATGCTATTAGCCCTGTGATTGGGTATTGAATTAGCCTGCTGATTGGGTATTGAAGGAGTGAAGACTGATGAGAGGATTTGGCTAAGCTTTCTTCTGCAAACCTCATTACTCACACTCAAAGAGAGCAGAGCTGGAAGCTAACACGTATACACAGACACCGAACTGTTCCAACACTAGTGTACACACAGACGTCTCTGTCCTGCTTAAACTCTCACTTTTCCGTGGACAATTTAACCACTTGGACATCATCAAACTCCACAAATCACCTGCAGGAAAAGCTGAATGATTCCTGACAAATAGACACTTCAAACCCAACCTTTCAGTCACCTTTCACCCCTGCTGCAGACAGAGTGTTGTTAAAACCGCAAAACAAATATCTGATATGATGCATGAAGAGGTAGTGAAGAGATGGGAGACACTGGGAGAGAAACCTCTCTGTACTGGAAAGAAAGAACCGTCGGCCCAGGAGAGTGCTGCATGCAATTGTAGGCTGCTAAAGAGAGCGATGTGAGAAAGGCTTTGTGCTGATTTATGCTGTGTTTCATCCCACAATAAAGATTATGGATGATGATATTGATTTAGCCTGGGCTGTGGCCATGACTGGACTCAGGCTCTCAGGTTGGGAGAAAAGGGAATTTAGCTCATTATTATTCTCAGACACAGTGAGGAAGCCTTTCTGTCAGTGTGTGTGTGGACAAATGTGTGTCTTTATATGTGTGTGCCAAAGTCTTAGATCATCCTCTGTATTAGCAGCACGACTCTTCCCTCCGTTAGTGTTTGTGAAAGTGTTGAACCCCATCCTGTCCTCCTCTTTCACGAGCAGCAGGCGTTCCCAGCAGCACAGCGGAGCAGACCGGGAGGGAGGGATGAAGTTATTGACTCCACTTTGATTTAACCTCTCCTGCCTGATCCTCAGAAGCGCACAGACACATGCAGATTGGGGAATTCTTAAAATAACTCCTTCCTCTTTAGCAGATGGGCCCATTAAAGTTGTAATACTTAGTTGAGCTTTGTGATCTGGGAAACATTTATATTCAACGGGAGTGGATCATGTCAGTTGTTTTATTCAGTCAATGCAGTCTTAATATTAGTGAAATTAGAAATCAGGTATGCATGCAATAAAATCATTTATATACAGATTTATGTGATTATAATTACTGATCAATCAGCTCTCACACTTTTTTTTTCTACACACACAGTCAGAGCAGCTGAGGATTATTAATAGGGTAAAAGTGTAGTTAATAAAAGTAAATGAAGTAATAGTTTAATAGCTAGTAACAAAGTAAAACAGCTAGCATAAATCTCTACTTAAATAATAGAAAAATGTAGCATTGAACATATTAAAATGCCGTATCTTGCCGTGGATGCAACTCTAGCTTAAGTTAGCAAAATTACTGAGCTAATGTTTTGCTAGACCACCGTTTTTTAACACATAGAAAATATTAATGATTTTCTACCAATAACCTGCAAACCAACGTCAGCATGGCAAATCTATGAATAAAATTTAAATTCACCTGTGTGGGTTGGTTGCAGAGTTTTTGTCATCTACATATTTTGGGGGTAAACAAAAGCTGACACTGCATTAGCGAAGCCATCACCTTTCTTGGACTTAAAGTTAAATTGGTTCCGATAAATGGCACTGTGTTTTGTTTTTTTTAAATTCTCCTTTCTTTATGTTCAACTTGAGTAGCGTCTGAACATGATTGAAATTCACAATGGAAATGGTTTTATTCATCCTTTCTTCTTTTCAAATTGAAGAAATAATTCAAATATGTTCTTGCAAAATACTTAGAAAACAACAGAATAGCGACTAATTGCAACTTGTTTCATGTGGGAAAACTGTCAATGGCACCTGAGTTTGCAAAGTAACCATACATGTCACAGTAAAGAGGCAGCAAAAGCTACAAGAGCGCTCTCTAAACTCTAGTGACAGATGCTTCTAAACTGTACTTAAGCACAGTACTTGTGTAAATTCTCTCCACTCAGCACATCCATATACAGTACACTCTTGTTTTAACTTTTAAATAGATAGTAAACATTTTCCTGCGCATGATGTCGGCTGAGCTAAATGCATCTACACATTATTAAGCTAATACAATTCCAATTTTAGACCATTTCAAATTGAAAGAACAGCTATTATTGTGAGTAATATCACTAAATGCTGTTTTGCTGAACGCTGTTAGAGTTGTTGAACAGGACAATGGCGCCAAAGTACACTTCTCTTTAATTAATTACCCGCTTTTGTCTCTTGAGGCAGAACACAAACACACACACACACACACACACACACACACACACACACACACACACACACATAGATAACTGCATGCATGTACACACTGGTATGCACACAAGAGTTGGGTTTTTAGAGGAAAAAGGAGGAAGCGAGGGAGAGAGGAAGAGGGTAATATCAGCAGGCTATCTATCCTCTCTTCCACTGGTGCATCCCAATCCTCTTTGGAAATAACAAATGCATAAAGGAGCCACAACACAAATATATCTGCCTGGCTCAGATAGATAGGGCTATGCTAGAGTTTAATACCCTTATGTAAACCAGTAACAATCAAGCCCTAACACACACCCCCACATCACCACTAAGGGGACAATAAGGAACACGCTCTATTCTCTCTCTCCAGATATGAACAGTGAGGACTGATTGTGTGTGTGTGCGCAAGAAAGAGAGGAGGGAAGAGAGAGACTGAGCTGTTTTCTTCAGCAGATAGTGAACAATGCAGTAGCCCAGATTGGTTGGCTCCCTGGTGCTTGTTGTGGTAGTTGTTGTTTCAGAGGCAAAGAGTGATATAGACCCTGACCTCAGAGACCACAATACGTCTGATTCTCTATTTCACTCATCCCTTACCATCCAGTCTTGTGATATCTCACTCTCATCCCTCTGCGCCAATTTGTTTTTATACTTTGCCTCCTCTCTCATCCTCCCTCTGCTCTTTTTTTTTTTTCTTTTTTTTTTCCCCTTCTCCCCCCTCCTCGCTAAAACTGACAATTCGGTAGACAAAGAGAGGAGCGTCAGTAAAACCGAGGAGGCCATTTGTCTTAAAAAATGTTGCCACTGACAAGCAATCTAAACCAAAGAAAATACTCTAGGACTGACACATTTATCAAATTAATTAGCGTAAAATATACTGCACATATGGCAGGTTTACTTACTTCAGGATGCTTGGGGAAAGTTATTACACACTTATAATATTTCTTGACTTCCTAAATAACTTATGAGACAATTTTACATCATTTCCTAACAGCTACAGTGAAGATTTTTATAAAGGAATGGGAACGCTATGTTTCTAAAAGTGGATCAATATAATTAGTATGCCATGCATGTGTGTGTGTGTGTGTGTGTTTAAGTGTGTTTGTAGCAGTGTGTGGTATAGACAGGAGTTAGAATAGCAAAGGTTAATACCATACATCAGCTGCCATCTGTACAGCTCGGAATGAGAAAAACACTCTTTGTCTGTCTGCTCTCAGTAGGTCTGATCGCTGTAAGATTATACACCGACTGACATTTCACACTTGCTAGATAGAGAAAAATGTGGACACTTTCTTTTAGGGGTGTGCAGGGGCCAGCCATAACAGCTCAGCAATTTCACTCAGTCTCTCTGGCAGTGCTCATCATTTAAACTATACACAATTCATTTTTAAACCATGTTTCCAGTACTGGTTAGAGGGGAAAATTAGAGGTAAAAAGCTAAAAATGTGACTAAAAGATGCATTGATGAAAGTCTACATTATATTTCTAATGCTTTAACACTTTATAGACCACTCATAGACATACTCTGAGGTTCAACTTTTCAAATTTAGTGCATGGGGTTATAATATGTTATTTTATTTCTGAAATGTTTCTATTCTATTTATTTTTTTCATTATTATTGTAAGATCAGTGACTGTTAGAATATTTGGTTCCTTATCCATAAGTGGCAAAAAAATTAAATAGAACAAAAGTCCAAGAAGTATACAGTTGTGCTCATAAGTTGACATTTCCTAAATGAATGTGTATTGGATGATCTTGAATGCTCAAACATGTCAATGACCCAAAACATAAACCCAACTCAACCTGTCATTGGCTACAGCAGAAAACAGTGAAAGTGAAGGAGTGTTAATCTCAGTTTTCTCACCTCAGTATCATTGAACTACTTTAGGGAGGTGTCAAACATGCAGGTCATGCAAATAAATAAATAAATAAATAAATAAATAAATAAATAAATAAATAAATAAATAAATAAATAAAAGGAACTGAAGAATGAAAGAATTACCATCTGAGAAAATAAAGTGTCTGATCCACAACTACCACAAAACATTAGCATCTGTCATTGATGTTAAAGGGGCTGATACAGAGAGTTAAGAACTGCAAACTTATGATCAGGGTCATTTAGATCATTTCTGTTTGTTTGATCACACTGCTCTACAATTTTTAGGAAGTATCTGCTTCAGACATTCAATGTGCTACAGTACATTTTACATACTTTAATAAGATGAATCAGAAAACAAATGACTTTAGTGCTGGTTAGTTCATGTTTTTAAATATATATGATGGCGTTATTCCACATATATGGTGGTTTATGTACAATTGATTTGTAAATATTCTACTAAAAAGAACCTGTAAAGTGAATGGATCATAATGTACAGACAGTATTTTGAAGTAGATCTGACACCAATATTCCTTTGGACTAAAACCTATTCTCTTCATTTCACATTTTGTCCCAAGACTTATTTTGAAAACTTGAGCCAACCAGAATTTAAGACTTGAGTTTTCTTTATCAGTCATACACATGTGGTCAAAGTTCATTAGTTTTATCCCAGAAGCATTTTACATGTACAACAGTGAAATAAATGACTTCACCAAACCACTAGACATGAGAGAATAATAATGTTTTATTATTATCATTCATATTCTCTGAAAAATAGCCAAAGAATCACAAATTCTGCCTGGGTATGTAAACTTACGAGCACAGCTTTATATAGAAAAATAGATATAAGAAGGAAAGAGCATATATTTTAATTCAAATATCACTTTTGAGCAGGGGTCCCCAAACTTTTTCCTGTGAGGGCCACATAACTTTTCCTTTCTCTGATGAGGGGCCGGGGTCAGTTTGTAACAGAAAAAGTGTGATGATTGCCTAAATGTAAAAATGTATTGTTTTCCAGAAAGCCACAATCAAATAACCCTCTCTGGGTTCTTCACAGAAAAAAAGTCCATTGAACATAAACTTCTTCGTCTTAACAGGTCCAAGTTCAGCTCAGTTGTCAGAGCAGAATCTCTGACTTAAATGAGTCATATGAGCAGTCTGTCAAAGTTCTTGAGTTAAACTAGTCAGAAACTAGTTAATAATGGAAATAGTTAAAAACTAAGGAACATTTTATTGCAAAAGTCCAGCTTGATTATCAAATACAAATACACATATATGAAAAAAAAATCAAAATGCTCTCTGGTATTGTTCAGGGGGCCGGACCAAATGTAGAGGAGGGCAGTAGTTTGGGGACCACTGCTTTTGAGCATTAGAACAACCTACTTGTTGATCCAGACACGTGTCACCATCCACTTTATCCCTTTAAACATTATTCATTAACACATGCACTAAATATTAAAATATTTGGCTGCAAGACTAAAAAAAATGCATTGATCTCAAACAATGTTGACATCCTCTCTGTGGTGTTAAACAATGAGAACAAATGCAGACAAAAAAAAAAAAAATAAAATAAAATAAAATAAAAATTATTGATTGCTAAAAAAAACCAAAACATTATTCCTTACATTAGTACCATTATTTCATGGTACTTAACAAAACACTGGTCATGCAGAGGTGGACCTTACAGACCCTGTAGACCACATTGGCCCTGAGATGGTGGACTCATTGTCTGCACTAGAAATGTTTTCATCACTGTCTTGTAATGCGTGTGGAAGTGACCAAAAAATAGTCAGTTGCCCAATTAAAGGGTTAAGCTCCCGAAGACATTCAAAACTTTGATTCCATTGCTCTGGACACTGGCAGTGGTCTCAAACATGTTAAGAATCTCTTTTCCTTGCAAGCTCAGCGAGACCGGATCAACATCTGTAAACTAAGCACACACAGAAAGTGAAACCCAATGCAGTGCAGAGAAAGACAGAGCATCCACTGCTGCATATATGTGTGTGTGTGTCCATATCTGAGCGTGCACTGCTGCTAATGTGGATGTTGGTCGTATCTAATCACATGCATTTGTGTTTGTGTGTGTTAAATGCACATGTGTCTGTGTCTTTGTGCATGTGTGAAAGCTTGAAGTTCTACTTGATCATCAAGCTTAATGCTGCTGCACTCTCAGCCATATAAGAGCCTGCTAGGAAACCATCAAATATTTATACAACATTATCCCTGATCCTATAGCCTGTAAGTAAAGAAAACACTCTGCTGACTTTCTATTGCATTACAGACGCTCAGGTTTGTTACAGATTCATTGCCTTTCATCCACCACCAGTTGTTTTTTTTTTTTTTTTTGTTTTTTCCCCCCTTTTGAGGAATATTCAACTAGTTCCGTCGACAAATCGCTGGATAAATTATGCAGTCAAGAAGGTGTACTGTCCAAAATGCTGTTTACAGCTCTCAATATGGTATCTGTGACAGTTTTTGATGAAGTGATTGAGATGGGAGGATGGCAGAAAAATACAGAAAAAGAAAGCGGGAGAATATAAATTCTACATCCCAGACACTGAATGGCTGCTGTTGTTCTGAAGGCTGTTTTATGGAGCAGAAACAGCCTGATCTCTGTGTTGTTTTCTCCCTGATTGATTGCCCTGGCCTGAGGCTCCTCGGAGTGCGCTGCGTTTTGTCTGAGTATTTACTGGAATGTTGGGAGGATAAAAATCACAGCCTCAGCCATCACACCACGGAGCAAAAGTGGCAAATACAAACAAACAGAAAGGCAAAGAAAGCCCACACAGACAGATATAAAACAAATAGCAACACACAGAGTGGGATGAATCATGTATCATGAGAAAGCAGACGCACGGTGTAATATCACAAAGAGATGCATCATAGTAATGACATTAAGGACTTTACTGATGAACCTTCCCCTGTTTGCATTAAAAAAAAAGTGTATTTAATCTGGTGGTTTCCAGTTGTTCCCTTATTACAGCAGATGTTAGCAAAGAAAAAACTAATACAATGTAATAACTTACATATATGTAAGTTTCCATTAACCCATATAGGCCCAAGGCTACCTTGGTGGCAGCTCCCAAATTATTTTGAACCTTTCTCAAATTATTTATCACCATTTATTGTAATTTTATCATCTTTACTTTACTTTTTTCCCCAGTGAAAATCATGTATTTTTCTATATTTCATTCACTGATCATGTAGATGTTCATAAAAGCTCAGATTAAAGTTTAACATTATTATATCAAAAACTGAAGAAAAAGTGAGTTTTTCAGCAAAAAATATAAATAATTGTATATAAAACAAATGTCTCTATCCACTGCCACTAATCCGACTCCATGGGTTAATACTTGTTTCCACGTTCAGTACTGTTGACAATTAAATGATCACCAATTCTTTACATGTATTGATAGGATTAGTGGTTCAGAAGTTATTAAACATTTGAAATCAGTAGATGGTTTTGGTCTAAATCTGCCGTGTTGAAAGTCAGTGTCTTAACTTTATGCCGCATTTTTTCCAACACTGATGCTGGAATCAGAAAAATAAAGTCACTAACACTACAGGTTTGAACCCATTGACATGTACACAGAATGAATTACACTCACACGATGACATACTACTAAAATAAATAACTTTAATGTAACCAAACAATAATTTAGGACACACATCAGTCAGCAGCTGCAGTGAAGAATCACCATCAGTGAGTTAGAAGCAGTGTGGCTGAAGGGGAATGATGTAGTGTGTTCATGTTCCACACATGTGCACTGCAACATCAATTTAATATCACTAACACTGCATAGCTTAACAAATTCAATGAACATGTGGGATTTGAAGTTTTTTCACATTTGTATCATCAGCTGTTTGAGTCAAATGTACAAAGGAGGGTTAAAGAAGGGTCAAACTGAAGATAAAATAATATAGGTCAAGAATCATTACCCTGAGACAAAAGTCTAAATATTACAAGAATAGAACAGAAAATATCAGAGGAACACGCTGTTGTTTCTAAAAATGAAGAATGTAGAGCATTTCCTGTCTAACTACTTTTACACTTTGGTAAAGACTAGAAAGATATTCACAGATCCTATGGTTTTTATTCTTATATTTCACCCCATAAAAATATAACTTTTTACTTGTTTTACTTCTTATTTTTTTCTTGTAACATTATTATTATTATTATTATTATTATTATTATTATTATTATTATTATTATTATTATTATTATTATTATTATTATTATTATTATTATTATTATATATAACATTTTTTTTGTCAAATTACAGCAGCTTGTTATGTTTTTTTTCTCCGTGAAATACGACAACTTTATTCTATAATAAGGAAATGTTTTCTTAAACTATATCAACTTAATCCTCAAATCGCCTCAGTCATCCCTCACAGAGTTGAAACCCAGTAAATGTATTTAAAAAGCGTGCTTCTCCTCTCATGGTTCTTGTCATTTTTCTGTGCATCTTGAAGCAAGTTGAGTTTGGGGAAAATAAGTCTGCTATTCTCAGTTATATTTGACAGCGCTGCAACGCTGCTGCACCAGGTCCTCAAATCCAGCTTGTAAAGGACGCACACCCTGGATGGAAACTTATGCGTGACATGACTCTGCAAAACAGCAAAGCCAGGGCTTAGGTCGCTCACATTCACATTTTGTCAATGACGCTGACCCTGTTTACACTGATAATCCACACTTTAACCCAAAAAGACACAGAGCTACTTTTGTGACACTTCTTGCATAAATTTTTCTCCATATGTAACCCTTTTAAAGTAATTTATCACCATTAATTCTAATATTAACTTCTGTATTTAGTTTTTACAGTGAAAGTCTTGCATTTTCCTTATTTATTTTGCTGATATTGTAGATGTTCATAAAAGTTCAGTTTAAAGTTGAGGTTTATTGTATGAAATACAGAGACAACTGTTAGAAAAGTGAGTTTTCACTGCAAAAATGTAAATCTTATGATGTGTATTTTTCCTCATTTGTTGTCACGTAAAAAGGTACTAGTGCGTAATATATAAGAAATTATTTTTAAAAGATTTTGAAACTCTTATTTCAAGAAATCTTAACAAGATAATTTTCACTTGTTAACCAAAAAACACTGACAATGGAAGATCATTATATGTTCTTTATATTTCACTGAAAAGTTACTATTTACATGATTATGTCTTATTTTAAGTGTGATGACTAATTTTGACTAGAAATGAGAAAAATACACTTCATAACATATTGATTTTAGCACTGTTTCCCCAAAAGATATCAACAACTGAAGTTGAAAACAAGTGTGTTCATCCACTGGCATTCATGAAACTTCATGGGTTTTATTGGTGAATCAGTGTTGTAGAAGATGATCAGTGTTTCCACGTTCACATTCATTTATGCCAATTCAATGTTAGGTTGAGTGGCTCAGGAGTCGTTGAACTTTTTAGATCAGTAGATTTTGATTGCCAGTGGTTGTTTGGGTTAACATGGGCAACATGTAGTAATCATATTCTAATTCCTAAAAAAAAAAAGTTTCAAAAATGTTAATTGTTATGTGCACATAACACTGGTCGATAAGTACAATGCTTCTGAAATAAAACTAATGAAAACTGATAAAGAGAACTTAAGTCTGAAATGCTGGTTGGCTTAAGTTTCTTGGGCAAAAATGTGGAATTCTTAGAATTAACAAGAGAATAGGTTTTACTACAAAATAATATTGGGTAACACCTCACATTATGGATTCTCTGGTAATTTTGATGTAATTTGTAACAAGATACTGAAATTGTACTGTATGTACCTGTTGTACCACCTATCTTTAACACAGTGGTTTACTGTATGCTAACATAGCTGCTGCTGCTAGCTAAGACTGCTAGGTTGCTATATAATAGCTAACTGGTTACCATGGTATTGTTTCATTTTCCGTTGTTTAAGCACAAACTGTATATTTCACAAGATATGTTTCCATGGGTTTCATATCCTTCAGTGTTCTAAGGTAGAAACACAATTACTCAATTAGTGAGCTCAATTACAAACGTAGCTTTATAGCATTCATACTTTTAAAAACCTTTTCAGAGCTTTACTGAAGAATTACCACCTTATATATATATATATATATATATATATATATATATATATATATATATATATATATATATATATATATATATATATATATTTATTGCAGGGCAGTGTAATAATTTTTTTTTAATTCTTTGAAGTAGAAAAAGATGAACAATAGAGAAAATGTAAAATAAAAACACTGCAGCAGAATATGTACAATATGAGGAACATTAATAGATTAGTGTATCAAGAGTAAGACATTTAAAAACAGTCCTGTATGTATAGTATAGTAGCAGTGTTAGCATGTAATTATTAGTACAATATTGTGTACAATAAGGTACTAATGAGTAAATGGATCACAGTCCCAGAAAAGCATGGAGCATGATATTATTTGAGCGTGTCGTCCTGGGCACATCCGGGTCAAAAAACAGCTTTGTTTCCGTTTCCTCAGAAAAAGTACAAGAAAGGTGATGGCTGTAGCATTGGAGAATCAGTGATTTTCTTTGGACAGGACCGCCCTTGGCTCTGTCTGTCAGCATGTGAAGCCCCAGTGTGCAGCAGCGTGGACGCAGCCGCGATCTGTTCAGGGTTCCCCACAGTTGTCGACCTGTCATGGTGACAGAGACAGACTGACACACTGTAGCACTAAGAGGTCGCAGCCTTCAATCTGTCTCTTTTTTCCCCCTGTCTATTTATATTTCCAACATTCCATCTCTCACCTTCTCATAGTCATTTTCACTGAAACGTAAGTGGAAAACAAATGATGAACGACGTACCCTATGATTCTGTTCTGTCTTATTTGAATGGGCTCATGTTAAATTTGTTCCTAAATTCTATACTCAGTGGTATGTCTGATAGGAATTTAAAACCTATTGAAAATAAATTTTTAAAAAATAACTCTAAAAGTATGTCAGGCCTCCACTGTTTTAGCAGAGTCAGCATTAAGTTCATGTGTTTCCATTGTAGGAGGAGAGGTGATTGCGTAATTGTACAAACCTCAAAACGGTGCTTGTCAGATGATAATCTGCCCACTCTGCAGATTACCACTCAGATTAACACACAATGAACGTCACAAAGGTGTTGGAGATAACGGTCCCAATTTGTGCGTTTGTCAGTGGGTGTGTGTGTGTGTGTGTGTGTTGAATGACTGTGTTGAAATGGTGCTGAATTTTATTCCCAGTATTTTTTGTTTGTTTGCACATACTGTGTCTGTTCATATTCATTTACTCATGTTTGTCTCGCTCCAGTCTGTGTGTGTGGTGGGTGAGTGGACACACACACACACACACGCATGCGCACCCACACATACACACACACACACACACACACACACACACTTCCTTCTATAGCCTGAGGGCTTTTGCAGCTTATTATGAGTCCTTAGTGGTAGAGGGAGGAGAGAACAAGAGGCCGACTACATTTAAATGGCAGCAGACAGCAGAGACAGAGAGATTTACTTCTCTTATTCCGGCACACAGAGATTTAAAGGAGCTCAGTATGTGATTAAGAGGAACTACTTCAATAATACTATAATGCTTAAATGTCTTCCAGCAAATGTAACGATTAAGAGTGCGTGTGTGGTAACAATTCCTTCAGGAGGGCTCACTGTTGGAGGGAATTTTACCGTAAATATGCACACAGTTATTGCTCAGTCTGGTGACTGTGGTTGTTTCCATTTGATGTTTCGCTTAGCTCTTGTCTTTTTTTTTTTTTTCTCAGTCTGCCCCCAGTCTGCTCCCTTCCTGCCCATCCTCATTCTGTCGACGATCATGCTGAGAGAGAGAATGTGTGTGTGTGTGTGTGTGTTGTGTGTGTGTGTGTGTGTGAATGTCCATTCCCGTCCTGTCAGGTTTATTTCTGTTATGTTTCTTAATTAGCTAATAAAGGTCATGGCATCTCTCAGTCAGAGGGGGCCGTCGCATGCAAATGAGCCAGAAGGTCAGATGGATTAGTGACCGCCTCACACCACCCAAATATGGACACGACCATGCTGCCATACAAATACCTGATAGTGTAATGCTACACATAGGTAGGTGCACACACTCAAATGGTGTTTAGTATGTCAACTGGAAAATTCTCAAGACTAAAATGAATAAATAAATAAATAAAGGGTTATTTCTTAGCAGTTACCCAACAGTAGATATATGATTTCAGAATTTTTTATATATATATATATATATATATATATATATATATATATATATATATATATATATATATATATATATATATATATATATATATATATATATATATATATATATATATATATATATATATATATATATATATATATATATATATATCATCCATCTGTCATTTACAGTAGTAGTAATAGAGTTTTTAATGACCTCTGCGATTCATTTAGATAAAATAATTCCAGAGTGATTTCCTGGAGATGCTGACAATGAAATTAGACATCACTGACTTTATTGTAAAATAAATAAATAGACTCAATGTTTTAATTACATACTCAATCTTCTGCTGACATATGACCTAGAAACGGAACATTTAATAGTAGGAAGTATTTCTTTCATAAGAAAATGTAAAAACATTTGTGGATTTTTTTTTTTTGTTAATTGAATTGAATTGAATTTTACTCATTATCAAATACATTGTAAGAACTACAAGCATTATGTTATAACTAGAGCTGTCAAAATCAGCACATTAATGTGGATTAAGCTATTTGTTGTGATTAATCTAGTTTAAAAGAATTACGCAATTAACAGGTATTTACAGTTTTTTTGATTCAAGTTGTTTTTTTTAAGTTGAAGGTGTTCAATAAATATGTTAATTTTATCAATATATATTCATATTTTTGCATATGTTTTGGATATTTTATCACGTTTTGGTGTTTTTTACCTTTATATTTAAGAAGAATTTTTTTAATGTCTCAGATTTTTCATCACCTTTTTTTGTCCTTTTTTGGGTGAATTTTAGTGGAACATTTTTGTGATTTTTTGTTGTGTATTTTGTGGAAAATATGAGACAAAACAGTCGACTGACATAAAGTAATTTAATCATAATTAATCCAAATTAATCCAAAGCAACCAAGTCATTTACCTGATTACAAATTTTAATCATTTGACAGCTCTTGTCATAACAGAAAAATATTATCCATTCATTTGAAAAAGACCTTATTACTCCACCACAGAAGGGTGGAGTTATGTTTTTGCCAATGTTTTCTTTTTTTTTTTTCCGCAACATAACTCAAACAGTTATGGGCAAATTTGGCTGAAATGTTCAGGAAATGTTCATACTGGCACAGAGAACAAGTGATAAAAGTATGGTGGTGATCAGTGTGTGTGTGTGTGTGTGTGTGTGTGTGTGTGTGTGTGATCTGCTTTGGTTGATTGTTGTTGGTTGTTTGGACCAAAGAAGCATTACAAGTTTGTAGATTGATGGATACTGCAAGTAGTATTTTGGAAAATAGCCTACTTCAACCACTTCTACATTAATATGTTCACATTAATCTGCAGGCTAACTGTTCATACAGGCTAACTGTCCATTATTTTTGCAGGCTAACTGTTGAGGCAGTAGCCGTACTAGCTTCAACACTTGTCTTGTGACTGTTAGCATGGCTAGCGTGCTGCTGTTCCCATCAACGGTTGCTTTAAGTCATTCTGAGGCATCTTCCTTTTCCTTCTTCTTAAAAAAGGACACAGTTTTAGACATGTTGTTTGTTGTTGAAAATGAAACACCATTGTTTGTTCATCTCCATTTGATTACTCCTCACGTGCAAATTTTTTAGATTTCCTTTTTGTTCCTTGTTTTGGGGCACGGTTTGTGCAACAAATCTCTGACTCTCAAATAATGTTGAATCATAATTAACAACAACTTATTAAGATTTGTTATTTAATATTCATGAGAGATGCTGGAACACAGGGGGGTCAAAATCAAGAGGTCCCGGATCCTGTTCCGTCCTGATCCAGCTCAAATTAACCCCTGCTCTCAGACTTCTTTCCAAGTCTTTCTATTGTCAGATGACTTTTGGAATCTTTGTGTTTTTTGTTGTGAAGTTCCAAATTGCTTGGCTATATGTAAAGTTTTCACATAACTGATTCTTTTCAAGTTTACATTCAACATAAAAATCAAATGGAATCACGTCCCTGATTTACCTTTTAAAATATAGTATATTTTGAGACATTTTAATGAGGAGGGGGTCCTTGTAAGTGTAATGTAAAATAGCTGTAATCTTTAATTATATAGTTTTACGAGGCTAATTACCAGACATAGTGAAATATATTTTTTGCCTAACTAAACATTAACCTTAAGAATAATCCTTGCATCGTCATATTGATTTTTGAAGGCCATGTCCATCAAAGTCAGATCACATCAGAAGCATCAGATCAGCCATCGCATAAAGATGTTTTCCTATTTTGTATTTTTCTCTTCCAGTTTGTACCACTCTCATTTGAAAGCGGCTCGGTGGAAAGTGAAGTGCTCCCATAATGCTCTTGTCTTGATAACACGTGGTGCATGAATGCTTGTGCAGATAAGATAAGAGAGGAGGTGCAGATGCTCCGGTGCTGCCACCATTGACGCTGCAGTGTTGCAGTGGATGTGTTACTACTCTTTAGGTCTATCACCTTTCGCAGCAGAGCTTGTCTCAGTGTCCTTTAGCCCTAAATCACCGGGCTGTCTCCATGTGTGAAAGCTCTCTCTCCCTCTGTGGGTCTATAACTCATCCTGTCCGTCTCACCGCTCTCTCTCTCTCTCTCTCTCTCTCTCTCTCTCTCTCTTTTTTTCTTTCTCTCCACCATCTCACTCTACCTCTCCCATAATTCACCGGGTCTCCCCCCATCTCTAACCCTCTCTCTCACTCCTCTCTCATAGCCATTCATGATTATGTCTTTGTAACACCCACCTCCTTTGTCTTTTCTTTCCTCCTCCACGCCTCTCTCACACTCCCTCTGTTTTTCTTCTCCTAAACAATTTCCAAATCCACTTTTGACGTCGTAACAATCTGAGTCACAGAGCTCCACTCCACTCCACCCCACCCAGATCTTGTGCATCTTTTTCTATATCCCACCATTCATTCAATTCTCTGCGGTGGGAGGTTGTCTGGCTGCCTGCCTGCCTTCCAGTAGGACGAATGATGGACACGGGGTGAGACCCACTACATTACACTCCTCTAAAACACAGCACAACAGAGACCAGACACTACTGTATAACACTGCACTGAATACACAATGATGCACAGAGGAGGATGATAGACAAAATAAAACTCAAGAGGAGAAGCAATGATAAACAGCGCATCACTCAGGGAGAGTAACTTCAGTGTTTGAGCTCATTATGTTCATGAGAGAAGATAAACGCAGCCGCATATCAGCGTGAGTGGAAATATAATAACAGAGCTGTGACTTAATGCCAAAACTTTCTCACATATGATGAAAACAGATAGGAGTAAGTACACCTATCTAGAGTCTCAGACAGTTTTGGCCTACAGCATTAAAAGTGCAGCTCAGAATGAGACAAAGTCTGTCAGTAGCATATCTCCAGCTGAGCAGACCTCCACAGGAGATGATAGAGAGAATGGGACTTTCTTTGTTTAGATCCTTTTCTCCATCACCATCTACTCCTCCTGTTTTTACTCAGTAAAGTATTTCAGAATACAGCTGTTGTTTCAAATACACACACACACACACACACACACACACACACACACACACACACACACACACACACACACACACACACACACACACACACACACACACACACACACACACACACACACAGATACCAGGTCTTAGTTGCCCAAAAGTAACCAAAAAAAATAAAAAATAAATAAAAATGTTGAGCTGTATTTTCTCAGGAGCGTATACAGTACAAACAATATTAAAAATACAAACATTGCTGCAGGACTGTGTTTTACAGAAGTGTGTCTCTTTCTCTTTATAAAACTCTTATATTTTCACCTCTCTCCTTAACATTAGATCTGTCTGAATATTTCAAAGAACAGTCTTCCCTCCTATAATTTTTTTCTCTTCCTTTTATCTAAGAATACGGTGCTTATTTCACACCGCTGACCCCTACCTACCGCCTTAAACTGAGAGTCAACCTTTCCCCAAAGCCCACTCTGACATTGTCTATCCTCTCTCTCTCTTTACTTTGTGTGCCTTTCCTAATGCAAACATGTCTCCTAGTCTTCAAAAAAAAAAAAAAAAAAAAGTCCTCTGGGGGCATACAATTTAGAGCCGTTTTCAGAGGAGTCAATCCATAATCACCTAAAGTGCCTCCACCATCTGCAGAATTACAATAACATGCATTTAAATGACTTAGCTCCACATCTGTATCTGCTGTATATCACTGCTAGTCATGACTCATACTGCAGGCCCGGGACAGCGACACTCATAGTTTGAGTTTCATGTTAACATCGTGCAGAATAAGTGGTGAGGTGACCACTGTATCACTGCAGAGCATGTATGCTTCTTGTTATCCACGCAGACACAATGGGACATAATTAGTCGATAGCTGGTTGCACTCAGGCCTCCGCTTGCTGCTAATAAATGCTAACAACAAAGAGTGAGGCCGTATGTCATTTTCTACATTAGCTACACTACACTTTTGTCAGGCAGACTGTGTGAGAGTACATTACATGCATTAACTATGTTTCCATTCTCTATAAGTCTTCTGATTACAATAAACACTCCCTCACATTGTAACGATGGGCTTTACAATAATGGGCCATAAATTAATACAGCTCTCAGCACTAAATACTATTATGTTGTTAGTGTTTGCAGTATAGCCATGTATATTTGGTTGAATTGGTGGGTAATTACAATTCATAAAAGCAGTCACTCCAAGACAACAGCCACTTGTTGTCCATTTATCACAGTGTGGAGACACAGAAGGGAAGGACTGCATTCTGATCATCCATATCACTGCCCCAAAACTTAATTGATTTCAACAAAGGATCAATAAGTGTACCACTAGCTGGGTCGTACCGCTATTAAAATACGCCAGTGGTGGGTTGAGTTTCGTTTCTTTTTCTTTTTTTCTTTTTTTTTTAATCTTATAGAGAAAGAGGGCAGGTGTGAAAAGCTTATTAAGGTATAATTCACTGCTCTGTCTGTGTCATTTGTGCTCGGTGTTATCGTTGAGATCATTCCCACACAGGAGTGAATGGCAAGCAGGCATGTGTGTGTCTGTGAGTGTGTGTACATGGGGTGTAAGGTGGGTGGAGTGGTGGCGGTGGTGGTGGGGTTGATTCCATATGAAATGTACACGAGGGTGATTCTCAGTGGTGTTAATGGCTTTTTAAATGTCAGGGAAAGTCAGGGAATGATAAAAGAGAGATCTGTTATCCACTGTCCTCATGATCACCATGGAGCACGCTGCTGCTCTCACCTCACCGAGGAGTCTAAGAGTGTGTGTGTGTGTGTAGGAGTAGGCCAACTTCCACCCATGCTGATGTCAGCATGATTTATGCACCAATCAGATTAGCTCTAAGAGAGAGAATGAGGGAAAGAGAGTGGAAAGGAGGTGTTGAGCAATACCAGTTTACGATGCTGTTGTTCACCTCGTGTTCAGATTTTAGATCAGAATTTTTCAAATAAATACAAATCATTGCAGTCTTGTGTGTGTGTGTGTGTGTGTGTGTGTGTACATATATACAGATACATATACACACATACACTCATATATATATATATATATATATATATATATATATATATATATATATATATATGGTAAACGTGTCCTTATTGTACTAAAGTTTTAATCAAATATTTTTTTTTCCACTTCTCATGAAATGATTCTGACAATATGATTTATTCTTAATAGATAAAGTGTAATCATTGGACTTGATCAAAGGTGATGATGGATGTGAATAAATAGGAATTTAAAAGAAGAAAAGAAGAAAACAAAAATGATTCCAGCATTATGGAGAACAGATAGATAGATAGATAGATAGATAGATAGATAGATAGATAGATAGATAGATAGATAGATAGATAGATAGATAGATAGATAGATAGATAGATAGATAGATAGATAGATAGATAGATAGATAGATAGATAGATATCAATATTTATAATCAATATTTCTATGTCTAAAGGTTGATGAGTAAAAGTTGAATAAACTAGATGGTTACCTGTGGTTTGAAGTGATCATTTATGGTCTCAAACACTTTATAGCTGATATGAAAAAAAAAAAAATTCAGTGTTGATTAAAATGAATAAAAAAAAATCTGATACTTGTGTCCATATAGAAGGTGTGATGGTATATCTCTGTAAAATAACATATGTTCTGTTCATGTTCATGTTCAATGACAAGAAACAAAACAAAACACACATATAAAGAAAAAAACCCCGCTTAAAATAACAGTATTGTATTTCAGAATTTTAATTGAAACTTCCATACAAATGGGATACAAATTTATATTGTGTTCACTCACTCATATTAGTTGGCATATACTCTGTGTTTCATACAGTGCGATTTGAGGCGGTGTAATGTGAAATAATGTGTTTTTCTATTGTCTCACACTGTTTTAAAAAATACTGTTGTTTTTATGGGGAAAAAAACTGGCAGCTGTGGTTGCCAGAATAATCCCGTAAAAACCACATCAAACCGTAAACACATTTACAAGAGTAACATGTGGAATTAACATTTTATATATGTAGATTTACCATGGCATGCACTCTTTTCTTTTACTTTATTCTTATTGATTGGTATTTACGTTTAAATGATTGTGTTTTAACTCTAATTGTGTGTTTTTAACTTGTAATTTTTTCTATTTTTGTAAAGTATTGTGAATTGCCCAGTGTATGAATTGCACTCTACAAATAAACCTTGCTTGCATTTTAAACATATAGATTTAACATTGAATGTAAAAAGCAAAGTCAGAAATAGGATTTGAACTGCCAACCCTTCAATCATTGTACAATGTACTATTCTATTCTATTCTATTCTATTTTGTTGTATTCTATTCTGTTCTATTCTATTCTATTTTGTTGTATTCTGTTCTATTCTATTCTATTCTATTCTATTCTATTCTATTCTGTTCTATTCTGTTCTGTTCTGTTCTATTCTGTTCTATTCTATTCTGTTCTGTTCTATTCTATTCTGTTCTATTCTGTTCTGTTGTATTCTATTCTGTTCTATTCTATTCTGTTCTATTCTGATCTATTCTGTTCTATTCTGTTCTGTTCTGTTCTGTTATATTCTATTTTGTTGTATTCTATTCTGTTCTATTCTGTTCTGTTCTGTTCTGTTCTGTTATATTCTATTTTGTTGTATTCTATTCTGTTCTATTCTATTCTATTCTATGCTATTCTGTTCTATTCTATTCTGTTCTATTCTGATCTATTCTGTTCTGTTCTGTTCTGTTCTGTTCTGTTCTGTTCTGTTCTGTTATATTCTATTTTGTTTTATTCTATTCTGTTCTATTCTGTTCTGTTCTGTTCTATTCTATTCTATTCTGTTCTATTCTGTTCTGTTCTGTTCTGTTCTGTTCTGTTCTATTCTGTTCTATTCTATTCTGTTCTATTCTGTTCTGTTCTATTCTGTTCTATTCTATTCTGTTCTATTCTGTTCTGTTCTATTCTGTTCTGTTCTATTCTATTCTATTCTATGCTATTCTGTTGTATTCTATTCTGTTCTATTCTATTCTGTTCTATTCTGTTCTATTCTGTTCTGTTCTGTTCTGTTATATTCTATTTTGTTGTATTCTATTCTGTTCTATTCTGTTCTGTTCTATTCTATTCTGTTCTATTCTGATCTATTCTGTTCTGTTCTGTTCTGTTATATTTTATTTTGTTGTATTCTATTCTATTCTATTCTGTTCTGTTCTGTTCTGTTCTGTTCTATTCTATTCTGTTCTATTCTGTTCTGTTCTGTTCTGTTCTATTCTGTTCTATTCTATTCTGTTCTATTCTGTTCTGTTCTATTCTGTTCTATTCTATTCTGTTCTATTTTATTCTATTCTGTTCTATTCTATTCTGTTCTGTTCTGTTCTGTTCTATTCTGTTCTATTCTATTCTGTTTACAAACTTTACTCTACCTGTAAAAACTACAGCTACATTTGATTTAATCATCAGCACAACAATCTTGTGAAATAACAACTTTAATTTGCTATTTCACTTTTTGCTGTTAATTCTATAGTCATTTTTTACAGTGTACAGTATATGTCATCACGTTACACAGCGCTAATATTGAGACAACGCTGTCCACTATGTACAGTAAAGACTAGCAATGTAACTTTTCATATTACAAGACTACTAATGAAAAATACACTGAAAAAATTTCAGACACATTCCTGTCTTTTTTTTCTTATTTATAGACATCAGTTATCATCTGCGACTTGGTGCGATGATTAATTAAGTGCAATTTACACTCTATCGCTCAAGAATAGATCACATTGTCACAATGTATGTATATATACAGTGTATATGTATATATATAAATTTATTTTCAGAGGTAAAAATATTAGATTCCAACTTTATGGGCAACCGTGTATTATTCTAGTCAGCTCTAGTCCATTAATGCACTAATGTATCATAGAGCAAAGTCATAACTTAGTCATAATAATTTTGGTCTTCCAATGATAGTAGCTAAAAGAAAAAAAAAAGAAAAGAATAAATGGAAAACTCTGTGAGGTCACCTTTTGGGGACCTTTTACATAACATTGAACAGTGTTTTTATCCAATATTGACTTAAATTATTGGTTTTTGAGTAATGTTGTGGTAAATAATTTTTATCGTTATCTACCTACAAGAAATCACTTTGTAACAGTCATTTGATGAGAAGAGGTAAAACTATTTTATTCCAACTTCATGAGCAATAAGGTACTTAGTGCTAATAAATGGTGCTTTTTAAACCTTTAAACTTCCCAGGGTCCACATATAGGCTGGAAGTAGTCGCTCAAAAATGTTAATTAAACCACTCAAACATGTCCCAAATGTCACATGGTCTAATGTAGTTTGATAATGGACATTCTCACACATCGGAAGATATAAACCACTTTCTGATAAAATAACCACAACAGGTATAATCACTCATTTGTTCAAAGTACAATTGCCTTTATGTCTCATAATTATCCACAAAGGAACCAACCATATTCCAACAAAACACAGTCATAGTCCAACAAAAACATCCAAAACAAACAAAAACAAATTGTCCATATATCGTCTAAAACACATCAAAACATTAATAAATATCCACAAAAGTTTTATCTATTGCATCTTTTAACAGGACCCACCTCCAATATCCCAGTTTTCATCTTAATATTTTCATTTATAACATAAACAAACACCAATTGCATGTTATGAAAATGGTTCAAGAACAGCATTCAATTTACTTTATTAAGAAATGTAGGTGAAAGTGGAAGTTTAAAAGGTTAACTAAGACATATCACCCAGTTATTACAGCCTCCAACATATGGATAAGGAAGAGCTCAAACGTGAATACAACAACACCACGTGTTTGTTAAGCATTGTTTATCGGTACAGATGCTCTGGTTTATTACTGGACATGGACTATCTCACCTCAGCTACTGTCATCTGAGATGTGACTTACATTCACTCCTCATTGCTTTCTCAGGGGAAAAAAAATGTGCCAGTTTGTTTCTGTCACCCAAATTGATCCCTTAAACAATCCTGCTCTGTAAAATAAACTTGCATATGTGTGTGTGTATATGTGTGTGTGTGTGTGTGTGTGTGTGTGTGTGTGTTTCCTGCTACCCTGGGTCTGCTCTAACTGAGGGTTGAGTGATGTCACAGCAGACTGCATTTTAATAGAGAGGGAAGCAATTAGAGAGGGGACAGGGCGAGAGGTGGAGAGATGGAGGGGCTGTCTGTGTGACACAGTACACCAAGTTCACACACACACACACACACACGCACACACGCATACACACTCTCATTACTAGGGATGAGTTAATTAATTGCACGGTGATTCACAGTACTTGTAATTAATCTCGTAGGTATGTGAGTGTGTTTTTGAGAGGTGACTCTTCTCCTCACACTCAAACACACATCTCTTTGTAGAAACACACACACACACACACACACACACACACACACACACACTGCAGTACAAACACAGCCATACTCATAAAACACCACTAGAAAAAAAAAATACATCATTCATTTCATACAAAGCTGATTGTTCTTAGGATTACCCAAGATTCATTTGACCTTCACCCACAATACTTAGACGTACATTAATTTAATGCAAATGTATTTTTAACAAGCACTTTTATTGGTTCCTTTGCTGCGTTGTGTACATAGTGTACCCTCAACATGCAAAACACAGTCAATAATAATCCAAGTGCAACATTTACAAATAAACCTTCTCAGAATTCAATGTATTTCTGTAACTTTGCTGTATTTCTACAATCGTCAGTATAAGCCACCAGGGAGCTGTAGAACTGACAATAAAACATAACATTATGCAACTAAATAAATGACAGAGATGTAGCTGATGTCACTGCTGTGTATTGCAGGCTTGCTTTTTATTTGGTTAAAAGGCTTTTCACCTAAACAGCCTCACTTAAGGAGAAGGACAGAGAGGAAATGCAGCATGAGATGGTACATTTATTTACCTTATAGTACTCTACTACAGTACGTCATGTCCCGGCATAGATGGACTTTCATTTCTCTTCTGAGCTCTTAGCACATTCCTTTCTTTCCTGTTTTTCTTCCTCCTTTGGTTGAGTAAAGTTGAAAAATTATGTGTATTAATCTTGGCCTCCTGTACCCATGATCCTTTGCATTTTTCAACGTGAGCGGGAGTGGCGCAATCACATTTGGAAATTAAACAAATAAAAAAAAAAACGTTGAAGATAGCTGAGTGAGTGATGAGGCCTGCAAATTGGTAGTAGCATAAATCTCTACCTGCCACCACCCCTACACACACACACACACACACACACGTATTTGGATATTGTTATGATTTTACTGTGTTTGCATATATGAGCCTAATTTATTAGAATCAAACACCATCAGGCTTATTTACAAGCAAGTCCTGGTCTGCTGCCAATAAGCCCATTAAGTGCATTGTTGTGAGTGGTTATATGATCAAATACACAATAGTAATTGTGAGTGGAGAGAGGCCGGAGCGTTTCTCAATGAGGTGATTATCTGCGTGCAGGTTATTGTCCTATTTCAGCATGACAAGTAAATCTACATCGCACCGTCAATCACCTTCTCTGCTGTCAGCAAAGTGAGGTGTGAAAACGCCAAAGGATGATGAAAGAAATGGATGTGTAACAGCAAATATTAAAACAAGAACCTGGCGCTTGAAAAGTCAGATGTACTCTTTGTTCTTTTTGAAGATGGTTTAAAGAAAGACAAGACAATTACAATAAAGATGTCTCCAGTTAGAGACAGAAGAGGACGTGTTTTTTTCTAAACCACTTCTTTCTCCCTTTCCATATCTTTTTCTTTATCAATCTTTCTGTCCATCTTTGTTGTCCTTTATCTCCTCCTTGCTGTCGCCGTGCTGCCGTGCCAAAAAAGACCCCCCCCCCCCCAAAAAAAAAAAAAAAAACCCACACAAGTCACTGAACCACATCTAGTTACAATGACTCCACATGCAACATTTTTCACTTATAGTCTTGCTTTCTAATAACACTGGTATACATGTAAAATGGTTCTGGAATAAAATTAGACATGTGTGTTACTGATAAAAAAAAAAAAGTCAAGTCTTAAATGCTGGTTGGCTCAAGTTTCCAAGATAAGTCCGTGGTTAAAATGTTAAATTCTTAGAATTAACAAGATAATAGTTTTTAGTCCATTCACTTTACAAGTTCTTTCTAGTGGAATATTTACAAATCCATTGTATACATGTACATAAACCACCATATATGTGGAATAACACTATCATATATATTAAAAACATGAACTAACCAGCACTAAAGTTTTTTTTTTCTGATTCATCTTGTTAAAGTATGTAAGATTTAGCACATTTAATGTCTGAAAAAGATACTTTCTAAACAATTCTAGAGCAGTGTAACTGTTCTATTTGGATAAGTAAATACATCTTAGTGTTATTCCATATTTAACACTATTACACCAAATTTGATACATGAGTTATTGTAGCCCTCTACATGATCATTGTGATGTTGTTTTTCTGGAAAACCCTGATGTTTACAATTAGATACAAGCAATACACAGATAATCCACCAGGAGGGAGGATTTATGTATTTAATTTTTGATAAAACTTTTATTTAACAAACAAAAAGCTCATTGAGATTAAAAAACACAGCCACACAGAAATACAATAAAAGTCAATACTAAAAACAATAAAAAAGCATCAATATAAAAACATGACCATTATTTTAAAATGTATTAAAAGTATAAAAATGTCCCTTAAAAACATGGCAAAGCTGAGCCTGTTTCAGTGAGTTAGAGAAACATCTACAACCACATTTGTCTTATTCCCAATGATTTATAATGACTTTGAATGTATTAAAGGAGAACAGTTCCTTCAGTTTGACGTCCTTCTGTAGGTTTTTTTTTTTTTACAGGAAGTGGGTGCAGAATATTTAAAAGCTTTCTTTACCAGTTCTATTCTGATGTTTGAATCACTTCTGGAATATTCCTTCACCAGAGGTGTTTCCTGTGACACTACAAAATTAAATGAATGAGAAAATAGGCAGAACTTTGGCCATGTTCAAAAGGAACGACCAATTTGTTAGACATGTTTGTGTCATACTGTGTTTTTGTTTGTTCACAATATTTGAGCACTAAGACCCAATGGATCAAATATGATACATGTAAAATTGATATTTGGAGAAAAAAATGGGTTGTTCAGAAGGACCAATAAAGGCTAAAGTTAAAAAAAAATTGAATTTTCTGTCAACGATTTGATAGTTCAGGTTTTACAGAGATAAACATGTGACATGTTCCATCTCTACAGGTCAAATACCATATTTTTTTTTACCTGTCTACTTGCATCATGTCCTCCTGAGACCCAATAAGTAAGAGTTTTGGCTTTTTCTGTAAATTTTTTTTTTTTTAACATTAAATAATAGTCTTAATTGAAAACAGTACAGTATGATCCCATTTCCAGAGTTAAATTGATGGATGTGCATTGCAGTAAACATCAGGTTTGTTTTTCTTTAAGTAAAGATGTGAAAATCTTGTCCACTACAGAGGACAAAAAATGCATTGTTGGGGCTTGGGACAATATAACATTTTTGCAACAAGGTTCCAATAAAAATAAACCTACTTTTATTTAATGTGAAGCCTTAATGTTATTTACAACTTAACACTACTTCTACAAAGAATATCAAAGTTCTGTACATTAACTCATGTAAAAAAAACATTTTTTATCATGAGTTCTGAGTCATGTTACATCGATTTTAATCAGAAATTGTAGTGAAACTGATTCCAAACTACTTCTCAATGCCATCTAACATCTCTTGTGTTTGTTTTGACTAAATGATTCTAGTAACAGAAAGTCTATGAAATAATATTTGTAGTTTGTGATAGTTACATGTACTGAAAAAAGTTTTTACCCAGAAATTTAGCCATAGATATAAGTTGCCTTTCATTTAATTTATTTATTTCATTGCATTTGTGTAAATGGAACAAACAGGTGCAGGACTTCATGCAAACTCACTTAAGAAAAGTGGCCTTCAAGACATAATAAATATAGGCTCATTTCTTCACACACAAAGATTCACTCATACACACACTTACTGACAAAGCAGAGACAGAGGGAGCAGGGGTCCAGGGCTAAGTAAGCGGTGCACCAGGTTATGCGTCATTTACCACGGCTCAATAACAACCTTTCTCTCCGCCCGACACACCTGGTCACACAAAATGACACTCGCTGTCCTCTGAGAACACACACACACACACACACACACATACGCATACACACATAGGATATCTTTTTTCACCCTATGGTGGCCTTAACCAGACAGACACATTACATCCCCACTCCACTATCTGCTAGTGACAGATGTATTTATGTAATGCTTTTGATAGGTATTGATTTACACAGCGGAGCCAGTTAAGAAACAGAGAAAAATGGGATTTTAAAATCAACATGGCTGATCGGTGGAACAAGTGACACAGAGAAAAAGAAGTGTGAGAGTTAAAACAAATACTTTAATTAATTAAAAAAAAAAACTGAGGTTGGCAGTGATGAGAAAAGAGCCTTTAGTTGAGGAAGGAAATCACTCATAGAAACACAAGAGTACAGTATTATTACAAGCTATAGCATGAAGACTGGATGAAAACATGCATGGAAGTCTGTCAGGGTGTGTGTGTGTGTGTGTGTGTGTGTGTGTGTGCATTTGGACTGGCATGATCACATGTGTGTGTCTGACCTTGGCGTGGCCCAGTGGTAAAGTGGGGCGTCAAGAGAGTCAGTGTGTGAGCAGCCAAGCGTTCTCCCTCAGATTAGCAGGCTTTATTACTGCCACCAACCACTGGCCTGACAAATCCTCTTATTTCATTTTACCTTCCTTTACCTCTCCCTTGCTCTTTCTCTTTTCCTCACTCTTTCCCCTGGCCTTTTATTCCCTGAACCCCCCCCTCCCTCCTAACACACACACACACACACACACACACACACACACACACACACACACACACACACTCCTCTTTCCTCCTTCCTCCTCCTTCAGCTTCTGCAGTAGCTTTGCATGGATCACCTTGCCCCCCCACCCCACCCCCCCTGGCCTGTGCTCTGTTTTTCTTACATTATAACAGCCCTACTTTCTATTTCCTCTGGGTTTTTTTTTCATCCTCATTGTCTTTCCATCTTCTATACCGCTCTGCCTCATACCTATACAGCTCTTTTTCTTCCTTCCTCCTCTCCACCTCTTGCTCTGCTCCTCCCTCTATCTCTCCCTCCCTCTCTATAGTGTGATGAATCTGTAGACAGGGGCTAATAATTGTACTTCAGCCCAAGTGCTCATTTTTCTTTGTGTTTGAAAGCTGTGACAGGCAGGAGCTCTTTTTTTTTTTTTTTCCTCTAACCCCCCCCCTCCCCCCCTGTCCCTCCTCTCTCCTCCTCTCCCTCTTTTCTTTCTATCCTTACACAATGGGTGAGTAAAATAACTCAGGGTTTACAAGGTCATGCTGTCTAGCGGTGAGGACACGCTGGGGATTTGGGGCTGCAAGGATTTCCTCAAAGGTGCTGTGTTGAGACTTCAATAAAAACAGAGAAAGTTATAGATTGCGCAAGCAAATCTACAGGGGGAAATAAGCGCATTTGATAGTGAACACACTCACGGAATCACAGCCATCTAGCCATCCAAATTTTTTGAATGCTGCTTCTAAGACTGTATAAAAGAGCACATTACTGACTGAAGCACAGCCACGGAGAAGAACATTTACTTTTCTGTAAGTGCCAGTTCTAACATATCCATATTACATAACTTTAATCATCTGCAAAAAACAGAACTGTAAATGTTACGCTTCCTGCCACACAGAGCATTCACTTCTCATCTTGGCTTACACTTTCCTTCTGAATGTGTGAGTAGTGTTTTTCTTAAAGGTGTGAGACAGCAGTGGATGTCTATTTCAGTGCTACTGGTTCATTACATCTAAGAGAAAAATGCATCTGGCACAGCGAGATGGGGCAGTCCCACTGTATGGTTTTACTTCTGAAGCCTTGTATACATAACACACACATATTCAGATACATACATGCAAAAACCAAACTGGAAAATACTGCATTTTTCTAGTCCCGAAAAGGAAGTCAAGTAAAATAAAATAACAAATCAGTCGAAGAATAAAGACTTAATTCAAGACAAGGAGAGTTTTTAATCCACTACAATGGAGTCTGGGGGAATTATGAGATACTTTTTGTTCAGCCTACAATTATATAAAAGGAAAACTAATAATAATAATAATAATAACTCATGCTCAATCTAAAAAAACAGTCTGCAAGCAAAGCACATGTGCAGATATTGAAAGAAAATAATATTTTCATCGACTCTACAGTAGTACTTTATGAAAATTGATCAGCAGTTTTAATCACAATGTCATCCTCAAAAGAAAGAGATGGAAAGAGAGCAGGGGGAGGGAGGAGAACACAGAGCAGGACTTTATTGCCTGCTGTAGTTAGATGGTAAATTTCCTCCTGGCAGATATTTATTGAGTTAGTTGAGTCTAGAGAGAGCTTTAACATTGATTGTGATCATTAAATATATCCGCTTGAAATGGCAACATGGCATTCCCTCAGTCAATGGAGCCAATAGGAGTAGAACAAAGGCATAATCAAATCAATCCTCTCATAATTATTCTTTGAGAGGTGAAATTAATCACAAGAAGAAATAAAAACAATAATGGAAAATGAAATGGTCAGTCATAAACAATTACAGCCTAAATTGAAATAAACTCAGTGAAGGGAAAAAATAAACTGTAAATCCAACTAATTAAAATATTGGTTATTTGGTTTACACAGGCTTTCAGTTATTATGTTGCTGTGTATTGTTATTTCTATAGAGAGATAAAGTGATGGAGAAATGCAGAGAGACAGGAAGAGAGAGAGCGAGTCCATACGAGGCCTGAACTGTGGGGTCAAAGGATCAAGGTCCTCCTCCTGTGAGAGTCTTGCTTCTCTCTCCTCTCTGCTCGCTGAGAGGAAGTGTAGCTTATTGATTAGCTATCAGATGATTCCGATACGGCCTGATCGATAGGACTTTGTATGAAAGCCAGGCAGGACCCTCCCTTTTCACTCAGGCACACACCCATGGATCTACCGCTGCAGCGAACAGCCACTCGGACGTCTGGGGAGTGGATGCACTCTCTGCTTGTTTGTTGTTGTCCTGAAGATTTCCTTTTGTGTCTTAAGCCCGCCCCTCCAATCGAAGGCTCCCTCAGACGCTCTGTCTGTTTTCCATAGCTCCACGTTCATAGAGCTGTCATTAATGAAGTAAACCTGCAAGCTTAGCTGAGTGCAATGATGCTTTATGTTCACAGCATTTACTGCTCAATGTGCCTTCATATGTTATTGAGATGTTGGGATAAAGAACTTTATCTTCTGTTTATGCTTCAGGATTGGACATTAGGTGGACGATTCATTTGTGTGTAAAGTTGTGTGGACAGGCAACACTGTCAAAGAATAACTTTATCATTAATTAGTAAAAATTTTGCTTTTTTGTTAGTATTGCATTACTGAAATCACTGAAATCTAATTGTTCTTTTGTTTTTTACACATGGTTTCTTGCTTGAACAGACTGGTGAGGGGCTTTAGGGGGAAAAACTATTACTTAAGTCTCATGTGAATAACTACTCTCTTCGGATTGTCACAAAACAATACTGTGCGACTGCATTAAAATGGTGTTTACAGGTAGACTATCTTAGAACAGGGGCAGATTTTTAATGGAACTATATTATTTCAACTATAGTTAAGTGTGCCACAATGCAGGAGACAGATTTAAGTTCTGTGACAAAACAAAGCATGAAAATCTCACATTAGTTCCTGAAATTCAGTTTCAAAGGCTGCTTTATTGGCACAGCAAATATTCACACTTGTGTTGCCAAAGCTTAGATACAGAAAAGAGTGGCACAGTTAAACAGGAAGCCTACAAAGTAAGACAATAAGCAGCAGGTCTAAATGACTCACTAGGCTCTAACACTAGAAAAAAGAAACAGCCGGCTGAAATACTTGTGTTTATAGTTGAACCTCCAGAGAGGGGAGGGGGCGGGGGGTTGTGTAGTCTCTTACTAAGGTTTGTGTCAAAGCTCAGAAACCTGCAGACTAAACATACACCGTGAAAGTACGCGCTATAACTGATAACAAAAAGGAATGCAGAAGTATAGCACCATGGATCCACATGGATGAACCAGGATCAGCACCATGGACAGCGGCCTTGAAAGCAGCTCCTCTTCTTAATATTTGACTCTTGGTGCTAAGTTTGTGCTTAATCACTGTTTCATTTGCCTGTTTAGGGTTCTTTGTGGGTCGCAAAAAACATTCTGTACTGATACACAGACATAATTTAAACTGATCTTCAACCTAGGCGGCAGGAACGTTCTGTGCAGGTTTTTTTTTTATTTTTTTTTTTTAACATTTTTTATTATAAACTGCTTTGCTTGTTCCTTATACTTTACTCTGTACATGTGAGATGCCTTCAAAAGTATGTGTGTTTGTGCTGTTTCTCTGTTCCAGGTATGTCCTATGCTGTGAAAGGACAGTGATAAGACACCTGTACTCTGGGTACAGTACAGATTATAACAGGGCAGGACACTCGTATCAGTTTCAGTGCGGGCCATAGTTGTGTAAAGGCACGGTGTGTTTCTGACTGAATATACTGTATGTGTCTGAGTAGGAAGGACAGAAGGTGCAAAGATGCAAAGGAAATGAAGAGCAGCTATAGAATGTTGGCTGAAAAAGTCTGTGTACGCTTTGTCACATGAGAGTAATTTAATTTATGAGGTGAAGTACAAATGATCTGTGGTGTTGACTAATCTTTTTCACATGGGATGAGAAGGCTTTTTGCTGTGCCTTGAAAAAACAGAGGGTATTGTCTTATTAAATGTGTCATCAAAAACAGTGTGCAGTGCTGATGGTTTGTTAGGGCACACTGAGTACATTTCTTGTTTCCTCTTAGTTCACATTGACAGCTCTGCTACATACATATCTCCCCCTAATGGCCTTCAAATAAATGGATTTCTACTTTCCATGATTAAAAATACTTCACACCCATATTACTGTAAAACAGATTTATTGAATGTTCACTCACATTTGTTTTTTTTGTTTGTTTGTTTGTTTTCTACAGATATCGTGACACCGGAATGCTGATGTTTCAAGAACAACCTACGGCACCCAGACTGCCAAAAAGCACAAAGTCTCAAAAGCGTCCCAACAGCAGCTTCAGGGCTACAAATCCACAGCAAACCCAAAGTCAGACTTAAATATTAAAACAAGAATACAAAAAAAAAAAACCCAAACAAACAAAAGACTGACATTCTTCTGGTCAAACAACAACTGAGAAGAAACACAGAAATTAAAAATAATGAACTCTGGAAATAAGATTCTCTATCATCTGAGCTTGTTAATTAAATGGACAAATCTACCCACTAATACCTCTAAACTAAAATTTACATTTATCAAAGTATAGATTATTAATGCGTAGGTTGAGTTAAATAGCAAATAAAAAATGATGTCCACACCCCTTTAGCACATGGCCAGAATCAGGATTTTGTAAATATTGTACAGAGAAGGAATAGGGTCATTGTTAAGAGATAAAATATTGCAGAATAATGTATATAGACATAAGAGTCATACCTCTAGTGTGTTTATATATCCATGAGTGTCACATGTCCATACATCCTTATTTCTTCTGCGCCCAAAAAGATTTTGCACAATGAGTATCCAACGCTCTCTGTATCTTAATAGGAAACGTTAACATCAAAGTAGAACTAGACAAAAGGTTTGTGAATATACAGACATTAATTGAGAAGACAAATATTTGCCATATAGTGCACTATTTACAGAAAGCAGATGCATATTAGCAAGACAAATCATTTGCTTTTTTGAACATTGCTGTTCTGAAAAGACAGTCATGAAAAAGGGAACAATTAAGAAAGGGACAGTTACAGAAAGCTGCAAACAGTAAAAAAAAAACCCCAAACAAACAAACAAATTAGACAATAATAGAACCTTGAATTTATCCCAGATCTTCACCTGTTTAGTCCCCTCACCTTCCATTGTAAACTACCACAGCAGTGCTAAACATAACTCAGACTTTGATTTATTCAATAGAATGTACATGAAAATATATGTAGTGTGTTTTACATATTCAGATGGTTTGGCAGCTCTCTTGTATAGTGCAGAATACCTTTTACCCTTTAGTTCATACTGAACCGGACATCACCATAATCCAGCATCTTCCTCTTTGATTCCTGTTTGGCAAGTCTCCCTCCTCTTTGCCCTCTCCCCCCCCCGTCCATCAGAGGGCCTGTATGCCTGCTGATCTCTCTGCAACCAAGCGCTCGCTCAGCTCCCACAAACTTGCGGCGCTGCTGTGGTCCTGGGCCTGAATGGATGGCAGGCAGCGGAAGCAGTTATTGAAGTACATGCCGCCCAAGCCCTCCAGCTCCGGAGCGACGGCGCAGTACACTGAAGTGGCCGCCCCCTGTTGCTATGGACAGAGAAACACACAGAATGAGACATTAGTTCAGAGGGCAAATACTGAGAGTAAAGACAACAAGACTGCGGACGCCTGCAGAAGGAGACAAAATATGAAGAACTCATCTACTGACACACAGACATTAGAACATCCTGTCCTGTCCAGAGGAAAAGAGAGAGGACGATCAGCGAACACCACATCGCTACGTCCTCTGTGAGACACACACACATGCACTCACCCACACACAGACGAACAGAGACGGCAGGACAGATTGTCCACAGGAAAAAAAAAAAAAAAAGAAAGAAAAAAGACTCCACACGCTGTCTCCCTCCACTCACTGCAGCCCATGATGACTGGGTCATATTACCATGGGAACAGCATGACCCCTTACTGTACATATATTTATATACATACAGTATATTTATTTATTTATTTCTCTACCCGGTGTGTACAGGACGTCTGACTATATGGGACCATGTGAATGCTGATGTATAATCACAGCAGAAAAGAAGAAGAGAACAAGAAAATTACACCAGCTCCTCCATGGATGGGAATCACCAGGAAAACCACAGCTTTTGTGTATATTGAAAAAAACAAAAAAACAACAGGTTTTAAAATGCCATGGTTATCAATATGTATATTTTCACATGATGTGTAAATGAGGTCTGCTTAAAGTTGTTCAAAGTCCAGAATAAGTATTAAGGAAATGATGCAAGTATGATTTTGTGTCTATATGTTTAAATCAGAGGTTCATTAACTAGATAGGTGGTACAGTATGTTCACAAAAAAAGACAAGCAAACAGCACAGACACACACACATGACAAGGCCTTCCATCTGACTCTTTCTCTGTGAGTCTTCTCTCATTTTACAGGCGAGTCCTAAATTTGAAGATCGCTCAAGCCTCAACCCAGCGTTTCATGTCATCTCACTGTAAAACACTACTTAGACGCAACCTGCTAAATTTCCTTATACACTCTGTCCCATCAGTCAGTAATTAGTAGGGATGTTCTTGGGGGTGGGTGATTTCCGTGACATTTGAAAATGAAAGTTTAAAGAGCAGCAGAATAAACATGTCAGAGAGAATTACACACATAACCCACCCGCTCAAAGAGGGATCTTTCATGTTGCAGCTCTGGCTAAAAGCTGCTGTGACAGCTTCCCTGCAAACTCTGGGCTGGAGACGACTTCTATACGGCCACATGAAATGGCTCGCATCTTTATCTTGCAATGAGACTGAGAAAGAGTGAGATGGGGGCAGAGAGAGTGAGAGGGAACGTGGATGTGTCAGCTGTGGACTAGTGTTTAGAGCACTGGCACACGCATAGACAACACCATATATGCAGTAGTCAAACATGGCCAAGACAAGTCAACATACACACATGCATAATGGGGCCACATTACATGCAGAATGTTTGAACAGCTTCCTAAAGCAGCTGTGAAACTTACAGACATGAAGTGAAAAGATCCATTGAGGTCTGAAGCATTTATAGTTTCACATGCAAGTACAAAATATGCACAGAAATGCAAATGCAACGAACAAAAAAAAATACAGATTCCAAGAAATATGTTTCTCATCAACACACACAAACCCCTCCATACATACACACACACACACACACACATTACACACTACTTCCTCTAAGCTGTAAGTAAACTTCTGCCAGGAGGAGCCCTGGTGTGTAACGTCGTAGCAGCAGATTGAGTGTGTTTGAAGTGCAGTGTGATGAGAGAGCTGGTAAACAGCAGATGAAAAGGCAGCATCTCTCTGTACGCCGCTGTCTGTCTCACCTGCCAGTGGGGCGATAACTTCATCCACATCACATGTCGCCATATCAAAGACAAACAAATGCCAAGCAGTGTCTCCGAGTTGCAGGTTCACACGCGCTCAGTTTAACTCATCTCCCTCACTTAGGGCATCTGATTTAGCTCATCTGAAAGCTAAATGCCTTTTAAACGCCACTGAAGATTTCACTGCTATGGGCTCTGACTCGCCGACGCCCCCTTGAACTTGCCTGACTTTCAGAGCAGTTTGTGACCAGTTACCGCACACTAGTTCCACCGTAACTTCAAATACTGATATATATAAAAAAAAAAAACAACTTTCATGCAGATATCCACATTCATGTTGAGCTCATTATTCAGTCTTCCATATTTTTTTCAAAAAGTGTTTTAGAAGAACAAGCGTCACTGTAACAGTATCAGTGCTGTGGGTCCAGCAGTTTCTGTGTTATCTTACTGGTGTTTAGCACATCCCCCTCACCACTTGACCTTGTGACCTCTGTAGTAGATAAGGCTGATGAGATTAGGCATTAACATGCTCAAGTACCCACAACGGCCATCTATCATTGTGTGTGTGTGTGTGTGTGTGTGTATGTATGTATATGCATGTTCACAGATAGGAGGTCGCTGGAATGAGAGTGAGAAAGAAAACGAGAGGGGGTGTGCAATAAACTCAAAACACTTAAGAGTACATTAAACAAAACCACACAAACAAATACGCATACATGCATGCCTGAACATGAGCATGTGTCTGCACATGAGCACGAACAGATTCGAATATAACACTTAGGACAATCTACATGAACCATAACGTCACTGAACTGAGAGTCCGCCACACACAGTTCTGGTGTAACAGACATTTTTATCCCGTGTGAAAATGTAGATTAAGCCTGTAAATGTATCTGTCTACAAACTGATGGATTTTGCTGTGTGTCTTTCTATCTTCTGCAACTAAATATGAATCATTGCATAGTGTGCATTTACAGTAGTTCTCTGAGAAACATCTGTGGTGTTTTAGAGTTACTCTCTACTGCCCACAGCCATGGACTTGACTCAGACAAAATAATTAAGACTGGGGATATCTTCACTTATCTGCAGTTATTTAAAAACATAATTAAAAAAAAAACCTTAAAGGAAAACGACTAATTACACTGGAACTAGTGCTTTGTCAATAGGGAGCACAGTCAGCATTTATAACCTGATAACCTCAGATGATGATTTGAGACTTGACTTGGATTTATCTCAGACTGACTTGACACTTCACTTTGGCTTTCTCCCAAATAATACGAAACATCTTTTCTTCTATTTCTCTGATTTAAGGAAGGGAGAAGATGGGACAGATGAGATACACCAATAAAAAAATAATGGCTTATTCTTAATGCTTAAAAAAACAAAAAAACAAAACAAAAATCACAGCAATATGACAAACCAAAGGAGCAGATTAATACAACACCACATTATGTTACCATTATGGTAAAACAAACACACCTAGAAAACAGTTTGCAATGAACTGACTATAAATGAGCAGCAATGAGCCTGCACTTAGACTGAGATCTAACACCACAGCTCTAGAACTGCTCTGGGAACAGACCCAAGTCTTCCTATCTCAGTATCGACTCAATACCTGAGGACCTCATGGACTCGCAATAGAAATGTCCTTGTATAGTATTACGCAATAATCAGTTGTTGAAAACTCCTTATTGAGCGTATTCAAAAGCAAAAAGGGTTTTTTTGGGGAAGATGTGATGTTGTTGAATTAACAGTAATGTTACTTTGCCGTGTTCTGTTCTGTGTCTTCATCATCTAAGTTGTACTCGGCTTTCTCTGATCCTATGCATGTGACCCTTCAGTCCTCCCACCATCTGTAGTTATGACATTGACCTCTCCCTCTGACCTGGATGTAAATAAACCCAGTACTGTAGAGCAGTCTGTTTTTGGCCGATCCCTGTACATAAACAACCGTGTAAATACAAACAGCTATGCATGCTGAAAACCTAGCAATTCTTTCAGGTACTTTTATAATCCCCCAAATTCTCATATGCGTGCATGCGCTGAAAACACAAATAATGTTAAAAAAAAAAAAAAAAAAAAAAGGAGAAAAAAAAATAAAAGACTAAAATAAAAATAAATAAATAAATAAATTTAAAAAAAGTTTAAAGTAAATGAGTTGATAATATTGTCAGGCAATATCCTCTCTTGGACAGTGTGTGTAGAGTCTTCCTGTTTTCTTACTCCTGTGGGTGGTTCTCTTCCTTTGCCTGTCCTTCTGTGTTTCTGCTCACCATCTGTGTCAGTTGTTGTCAGTTGGCATTTGTACAGCAGCGAGGGTTGAGGCAGAGCAGAGAGGAGAGAGGGGGAGCGTTCACCAGCCGACCTCTGTGATGGCACTCCAATCCAACAGCAGTGCTAAACGTTGGCTAAACATACGAAGCCATTTATGCCTGGGACATAATTTGAGGAGTTCAGTTTCTGGCAAGCACCGTGGATCATTACAGCATACGCCCGATGCTTGACATGTGAAAGCCTGCTGGACGTACAGTGTACATCCAGAAAACACACACAGAGAGACACACAAATTGGATTTTTAAATATTTTTCTTAGGCTGCTGAGGTTTGGTAAAAGGTGTCAATCACAGACACAAACATCATATCCTGTGTGGTATTCACTGTATTATTCTAGAAGACAAACATAATAATTTCTTGCTAATACTATTTTACCCTGTTTTGGACACTGTAACTGTAAACTATCAATTTTTTTCTTCATCCATCACTAAAAAAAAAAAAAAATAATACATGAATTATATCGGTACTTGGTGGATACAAAATATTTTCTACATTCTGATGTAAGGCTATTTGGAAAGTATTTCCTGGCTTGGCCCCAGCAAAGGGATCAGGAGGAGTGCAGTTTTTGCCTCAGCCCTCTGTCCAGCATTGTGGACTAGCTTATCCTGAAAGTGGGACTCCAAAGGGATTGTGATTCTGTTTCAGGAATGTTTTTTTTCAACCTGTGATGTTTAAAATAGATGGAGGTGTCTGATTTTTAATCTGTGCTAAAGATATTTTACATTTAATAAATAACCATTGAAACAAAAGATTCTTGTGTGTCTATAGTGTGTGTATGTGTGTGTGTGTGTCGAACTACAGCATGCTTGGCCTCAGCCGTGGCAACGTCTGCAAGCTGACAACTCAGCTGAGCGTACCCGCTCCAGCTGCAGAGGGAATCCTGGGTAACGTGGTCCTCTCAGATAAACAAGCTGTCCCTTCATTCAGCTTGACCACTCAACCACGAGGAGAGGAGATTAGTACCTCAAACACCTCAACACGCTCTTCAGAAAGCACCCAGACACTCACCCCCATGACTCTACCCTAACCTCTGTCACCCTGGCTGAGGTATGCCAAAGGTCACACCACATGAAGCTGAGTAAATATTTTCTGCATTTTCTCAAGTGTGTTACTCGGATAAAGAATTTCCAACAGTAGTAGTAATGTATGGAAAAAAAGACCATTCTATTTATATAGTTAAAAATCAGAACAAATGCGTTTAGTGGCTCAACAATATGTGTGTGTAGTATCATGTAATAGCATCATATAACCTTCTGACACCCAGTAAGTAAAAGTATAGGTTTTTTTATATTATATAATTGCCTTCTTTGGATAATACCAAAGTTTTTCCAGATTTAAAAAAAAAAATGTATGTAATGAAATGTCCTCTGCAGTAGACAGTTTAAATAAAGCTGGGCCTTGAGAAGATATTTAGATTACACCTACAGTACTGCTTCCATTAAAACATATGCAATTAAATTAGACTGAACCAAAATGTAGTCTTTTCAGTCAAATAAACAGAAAATAAAAATTACAACCAATCACACAAACAATGTCACTGGTCAGAAACACTGGTCTGCTGGATATTAAACAATATGTTCCCTCTGAAAGCAGAAAAAGGCTCTGGCATTACGATAGTGTGGGTTTTTATACATATATTATTGAACATCTTAGCTTTATTAGCCAATATGAAGACTGATGTATAATCTTTAGAGAGTTAAAGTTTGCTCTGGGGTTTTTGGTTAAGGAGACCTACACTCTGGTCTACATTCAACAGTAGTAGGTGAAATGTACCAAAACAAATAATTCTAGTCACTGCAAAATGGAAAAGATGTGTATTTTGAGCTCTTGTGGAAACAGGAAAGTCAAATGATGAGGAGGAAGTGTCACTCACTCCCATTCAATCCAAGGTACCAAAAAAAATATGAATGAAAAGTAATGAAAAGACCATTATGAAAAGCATATGTCTATTACAGTATCAGTTATACACACTTAAACTTTCACATAAAAACATAATCACATGTAATACGTTAATACAAATATTACTCATAACATTTCTACCATGGTAAATACTAACATGTCATTACTACATTTCAAAAGCAATGTAAAATATACCAGTAAATATAAGTTAAGCTGATACGCTCATAATCAGACTAAGATCTTGTTCAGATGTTCAGACAATGAATAGCTGTGCTTATCATGGGTTCCCCCAGTGATTAGTTCACCCCTGGTCATTTGTATGGACTAAACTCTATTTCATATCCTCCATTAGCCCATAGGCTGATGGCTAATACTCACCTACAGGCAGCACGCTCCCCTGAGGGGCATTAAGGACAGGATGGAAGGACCAACCTCCTCCCTCCCTCCTTTTCTTTCCATTACTTCATCATGCCCTCTAAATCTCTCTCTCTCTCTGTCTGTCTGCCTTGTCCTCTGCTCCATCCTCAGCCCTTTCTTTTCCATCAACCCTCTCCAGATCCTGACTCCCCTGCAGCATCATCCCCCTGCAGGCCCATAACTTACATGCCCTCACATACAATGTTGCCGTAACTGTAGTCTCATGGGTAAATGGCCATGGTAGAACCTCTTGAAGGTAAATGGATCTCTTTCCCTGGAGCCCCAGATCATAGATGTTGACATTTTTTCTTTCCTTATGTGACACAAAGTGAATACAGTGATGCAGGAGAGGATGAGAAGGCATGAAGAGAAAAGAGTGGGAGGGATAAACCATGTAGGAGTGACAAGAAGACAACACAAAATGCAAGCAGAAACCCCCACTGCCATACTTTTTTTTTTCTGTCTCTCTGTGGCTCTCCCTTTACCCCTTTTGTGCCAGATAAGATCACTCGAGTGTCAGTCATCAACAGCCTCCTGTCACACTGTGATTGTTCATCTGTTATGTGTGTGTGCAAATGTGTAGTCCAGTGCGACATTGCTGCATACATTTAATGCTCACATGTTAGAAGGAACAATAGAAGAGGAAGTGAGGAATGAGGTAGAGGGAAAGCAAAGGACACAGAAAGGAGGAGGGGATGCATAAAGAGGAGAGGAAAGACAAGGAGAGTGGAAAAGGAAAGGAAGCAGAGGAGGAGATGAAAAGGCAGGACACAAGGCATCCAAGGGGAAAACGACGGGGAGTCAGAAGGACTTGCGCAGCGACTGTGAAACTATCTCATTTTTATCTTGCGAGAGGACTTCCGAAGTGATCCGCACAACCTAATTATTTTCCCCTAATAAAAGCAACATATGCTAAGACAATAAAAGGCCTTATTGGACACCTATTCATTAAAGAGGAGCAGTAAAAGGAGCAGGACTCTGGCACCGGGATTAGCTTTTAAAAGGGCTTTTCTCTGGCTGGAAATGGCCTTAGTCTTCCTTTAGCATGCCCATATGGGTGCATAGCCCACCATAAAAGATCTGAATTATACATGAAGAGGCCTGGTTGCTTTATTGGCTGTGATCTGCATTTTTCACTCTCACCTGATTGTGTCAGTGGACGATACCTCAAAGTTTGGACGATTCCCTTTTGGGTCTCATCTACTGAGTGTAAGCGATGCATAGTGTGTAGTTTTGAGGGAAGAAATGCTCAAATGTAAAATACATATCGCTAACGACAGCCATTCAGCAGCAGTAAGATAACCCATAATTCACAAAAGTTGGTTAAGTTAGTAACACCTGGTTGAAATAACGCATACTGGTGACTCACGTCTGACAGTTTGACACAGTGAAGTCATTATTCCATATGGTCAATGTACTGTAAGTGTCAGTATGTTTCTATTATGAGCAGAGCAATGCTGTCTGTGTGTCGGTATGAGAGTGTGTGATGAGCTGGTGTAATAGGGCCACACACAGGTGTGTGTATGCTCACCTCCTCACTGATGCACCAGCTAATTGGTCTCCTGCGGCAACCTGACATATTCACACACTCACTATCTCTCACATACACACACACACACACACATTCGAGTGCAGATCGTACCCAAAACACACACACAATGTAGTGTGAAATAGTTATATCAACAGCGTATGTATACAGCCTGTGCAAATACGCACACATGTACAAACACACCCATGCATGAGGGTACATGCACAGCTAGCCCGCAGAGTGTATTTCCAAATGAACTCATTATCACAGTGCTGACTCCGAGTGAAGAATGACATCCTAACCGACTGCTCATACCGTACACATACCTACTGCAAAATACAGTAAAAGAATAAAAACCAACGACCAGAAAGTAGTACTGTAACACACAATATAAAGAAGTATTTCACTGTTACAAAAATAACATAAGTTTCCAAAAATACCAAACATAATACAAACTATATCTAAGAGTTTGTTAAATTAAATAAGACCAATGGCACAAAAGAATATCGACTTACTTTCAATGTGTGTATGATCACTAAGGTACTATGGAAAACATACAGGTTTAGATTTTTTAAAATGTCATAATTTTACAGTTCAGTGTTGCTCTATTTATTTTTTCAGAAAAGATACTCACACTGATCAAAGATTTATATATATATATATATATATATATATATATATATATATATATATATATATATATATATATATATATATATATATATATATATATATATATATATATATGTATATGTATATCTATATATATCTATATATAAATACTGTATACTATGTGTGTGTGTGTGTGCGCGCGTGTGTGTATGTACGCAATAAAGCTCAAAACAAAACTTTGTTGAAATACCTTTAATTGGATAAAGAAGTACAATTGAGTAATATTTCTACAATATTTATTGTCAGTTTTCCGGAACTGGAGGGAATATAAATAACAAGTTGTCGTGAATAAGGAAGTGTTCCTTATTCATTTCAGCGTTGACAGGCTTTTACTCATGGTGTGAAACCAATCAGTGATTACAGAGAGAGAGCTGACTGCATCAAAGTAACACATTTTTAGATATTTTATTTAGTCACATATTTTATTTCATATCAGGTAAACAAAGAGAAATATCTTTAAATGTAAAACAGTAGAACATCAGATCTGATAATAAATTGAACCCTATACCTCTAGTCCTTTCCCCTATATTAAGATCATCTTCCTCTTTAGCTGTGTTCGGGTACAGAGCCCATTCACAATGTCTATCCTGTTCATTTACTCATTCCTTCGAACCCATTCTCCTACCTCCACTTCCCTCATGGTGGAGGTCGAGAGAGGGATGTTCTGTTTTAAATAAGAAGGCAGCACTGGCCCATTAAACTCTGATAGTAATGATATTAATTTGGCAGGAACGTGTCATTTTCACAGGAGAGCAACTAGCTGAACTGTCATTATGCACACACACACACACACACACACACACACACACACACACACACACACAGGCAAAAGCATTTTGTCTCATTCACACTGTCTCTAACACACACCCTCTCACAAACACATGCTCTCTCTATCGCTCTCTCTCTCACACACAAAGCGGGAACATGTCACAGGAGAGCAGCTAGCGGTAACATTATGAGAGAGTCGGAGAGATCTGCTAATGGGATAGATTAGTGTGCCCTTGGTCACAACGGTTACAATGGAGTGACTGGAGCTGTGACTTATATCCATGTCTCCCACTCCACCCTCCTCTTCACCTCCTTTTACCTCCCTCACCTGCTCCTCTGCCTCTAACCCTTTCTTCCACTGTCGCCTCTCACTTTACACTTACTTCAGCTCCACATATTTAACTGTCTTTCACTTTGGCAAGACAGACAAGGGTTGAAAGATATGCAGAAGAGTCTTTTGCTTGAGTAGCAAGTAGCAACATTACAACTAACTCTAATGAAGTAAAAGTGAGTAAACATTAGCATCAGCAAAGTGTAGTTAAATTGAAGTAATTTAAAGTAGTGAAGTGTAGAGTATTTTTCATTTTTCTTTACAGTAGTGGAAAAAATTTTTGGACACTTAATTTTTTTTATTACAAAAGCTGAAATATTATCATAAAATATTTGGAGAAACAACAACATTTCCAAAGGTCTGGTTGCATCAGACGGACAATATATATATGCTATATATGCAACAATATATAAATGTTAACCCCCCTCACAAAAAAAAAAAAAAATCAATAAATTAAAATAAATAAATAAAAAGGGTATTGTTTTTAATCATTTGTTGTCTGTCTGTTTATCAGCAACTTTACACAGAGACTGCTGGACCAATTTACATGACATTTTCAGGAAAAGATGTGAGGTGGTATAGAAAAAATTCCATTAAATTTTGGTGAATACAGGTCAAAGGTCAACATCACAGTCACCAAAAACGTGTTTTTGCAGTGATAATAGATCAAACATTTGCGAGGGGGTCGTTGTGCTTGACACCACTTATTACCTCCACTGAGGAGGTATTAAATTCGGGTCCGTTTGTCTGACTTTAAGCAGGATTACGCAAAAAGTTCTGAACGGATTTTGATGATACTTTCAGGAATGATAGATAATGTGCGAAGGAAGAACCCATTAGATTTCGAGCAATGAAGGTTAAAGGTCAAGGTCACACGAAAGGTCAAACCTGAAACACATCAGTGGTAATATCTCAGGATTCAGATAAGATAGAATCTGGTGTTTTTTTTGCATTCACATCATCTCACCTTCAGACATTAGATGAGTCAACACCTATGGCTCCATCACATCACATTTTGACATATCAAACCTTGGCGGAGGTCTGCTGTCTCTGACTGCCTTGTTTTTGGTTGGGGTTTTTTGTCTGTCTGTCTGTCTGTCTGTCTGTCTGTCAGCAACTATAAGCAAAAACTATGGATCCAATTTCAATTATATTTTTAGGAAAGATATGAGGTGATCCAGAATATATATCATTACATTTTGGTCAACATAGGTCAAAGGTCACCAATAATATGTTTTCACAAAGTTTTACCTTTTTTTTAAACCCATAGGTTTTTGGTTGGATATTAGAGACTTGCTTCATTTGTTGAAACAGCGTAAAATTCAATATGAAAAAATACTGTTTAATGGAGAACATCTTGTAAGAAGTTTAAAAACATATGAAACGATTGGTTTATTGTACCCATCTGGGACTGGGATATCTGTCAGAGTAGAGTTTATACAGAAAATTGGAGTCCACTTTGAGATACAGTCTGTATACAAAGCAGTGACACAATGAAGATTTGTTCTAATAATGGATCATTGTTAATGAGGCCTAATTAGCACAGAGAGCCTTGGTAATCAATACATGGATAAAAGTGAAGGCAATTACAAAGCTGTATTCTAAAAAAAAAGTGACAAACACTCATGTGAAATATTTGTATTGATGTTCAGACATTTGGAATTGGGTCAAATATGCATTTTGGTAAATTTAACATAAAGTTTTAATGGGTAGTAAAAAAAAAAAAGAAAGAAATAATAGAAACACACTGAGTTTAAGTAAAACAGTTTTTTTCAGTAGCAGTTATTTAATATTTTTTTTTAAATTTTGGAATCAGTTGTTGGTTAATGTATTAATAATATTTTATTGTCTAGTGTTTGATTAACTTATACGGTACAACTTATTTTTTCGTCCTTTAATAGTTTTGAATCATTTAATCATTCAGTTCACTTCATTTTTAAAGTATTGTGTATGACTTATATTGTTCATCTCTTTGATTCTCTATCTACATAGTTTTCATGCTTCATGCAGCACATTATGCTTCCAACTGGAATGAAATGTGATATATAAATAAAGTTCTGCTTGCTTTCTTATTTGCCTAAGGAACATGGTATTAATTATAGAAAAATTTAGCATATGTGAATTACTGTTCCAGTCACTTTTGGAACTAAACCCCATATGAGTGCAGAGCGAGCCTCTCGAGATTTGACCTGTGATGTGTTGTGAAGCTGAGGTCAGTAGCCAAGGAGGGTCATTTCCCTTTAAATTCCACCCTGCAAAGACTTATGTAAGTAATGAATTCACTGCCACACTGGATGTCACGTGACATAAGGGAGGTTTTTGGACAGAATGACAAACATTTCTAAACCTTTTTTTTGTCACATAAATATTAAAGGCGATGTACACTGGGAGCACACATGATTTTTTTTTTTCTCTGTGTTTGATCAGTGAATTTGAGGTTTGTATTAGTGTCTTATTCTATAACAGTAATAGGACTTATCTACTATACTCACATACATTCTTCAGAGAACATAAACAACACACAAACACAATTCAGGTATGCAAACCTTGGCATATTTAAACACACTCACCCTCAGTGCATGAACACTCTGGAGTGATGTGCCAACCTATTGTGCAGTGTTAACCTGAATGTATTTACCTGTTTTTATTGGTATGCTGATCCATGTGTATGTGTGTCAGTGTGTGAGTGTGTGTTCCAAGAGTGTATGCATTTGTGTGTGTGCGTCCACACTGACCCCATCTCGGCACTCCTGACCGGTTGAATGCGGGCTGCATAAATTAGCACTGATGCTCTGCGATGTAATTATGCTGCTGTCAGGACGGCCCCTCTACTCAAATTCATTTTAATAAAGTTGGTCTCCAAGGTTACCGACCGGGGGTCACCTTCGGTGTCAGCCCCTATGGATCGCACCCGTGGAACATTTTGAAAGTCTACGGTTGGAGAACGGCAACACCTTAACACGACAGCCTGAGCCTCTGACATCACAACACAAACACACCTCCCACTGGCTTAGTCAGGTTGAAGAGGCAAGTAGCAGAAAGATGTAGAGAGGAGACAAACATGGTAGAACTGAGGAGGTGATAAACAAGGAGGGAAGATCAAAAGTGTTCAAATGAGAAGGTAGGACAGAAACTGCAAGAAAAGAAAGGATGAGAGGAGTGGGAGAGCAGAGAGAGAGCTGGAAGCATGTAGCAAAGAATAAAAATGAGAGGAAAAAGGAAACGGAGAGGGGGTACAAGGGTAGAGGGACAAGGAGAGGGCGAGGGAGTGTCTCTCTTGGGCAGATGGTGGGGTGTATTCTCATTTGTCCTGCTACAGTGTGTGTGTGCTAACACTAACCTCCAGGGCAGAGCTGCAGCACAGAACACGCTCTCAATTAGCCAATAACACAGACCTGCGCATACAGCTGGGAGAGGAACAGGTCTGAACAAACCAAAGAGTTAAACATACAGATGACACTGTCTCTACACTACTGGACCTCAATCAAAAGCCACAAAAAGTTATGGTGATGAAGTTCCCCATATTGTATTAAGTATGTTAACACTAGAGGAGTTTCACACATTCGTGTTTGATAACTAAAAGCAGTAACCACTTTAATCAGAAAAGTACATTTAATACTTAATCTTGGTATAAAACAGACAAAATGGACCTGGAATTTGACTGATTTGAGTACTTAGTAAACTTTTAAAGTCTCAGTATACAGACAGAAGTACATTAAAATAAAACTAATAACAATCCAAATAATAACGGTACACAAATAAGTTCAAAGTTATAGAAAAAAAGAAATTAAGACTAGCAGACAACCTGACATTTCTGTGTGCCAATAAATAGATGTGAAATGACAAACACTATTTAAGTTTCCTACAAAAACCAAACCAGCTGACCACAGAAAACATTAAGTCTTACTAAACATCTATCTCAGGACGGCAGTTAAGGACAAAAAACCCTGAGCTGGATTAATTTGTCATGATTTCCTGCTCATTAGCAGTTCTTTTTTTATAGAACCTAATAAAATTAACTAAACATAGAATAAAATGCAAACATTTCTGTTTCATTTATGATTATTTTTTATAATTCATATAAAAAAATGCTACTTGTTACTTAACTTGTCTAATATCTAATCATTTTCTGTACTGGACTATTACTTTTTACCAGCTGTATTTAAGGTAATATCGAGTGAGTGCTGTAATATAAGTGTATGACTGTTCACATTCACACACAAACACCCTCCCTGCTCTTTCTTTAGTCTATAATCTTTCAGTGTGTAGCCCAGCTGTGTGGGCTGAGGTGACTTTGACTGCCTGTGTAATAGTTACGGCAGCACGCTTTGTTAGCTGCAGGTAATTTATGGTTGAACTGGCCTGATAGTCTGATACGATCGACTGCCCCGACTGTCTTTACCAGCCAGGCCCAAAGACACAGAGGAAGACTCTATCTGAGGAGGGAACATAAGGAAGAGGCACACAGAGAGATAGTGGGCCACAGGGTGACTTGAACTGTTGCTGCTGGATAAGCCAATGTTAGAGTTAGATATAGAAAAATAATAAAGTAAAAATGAGTGTGACAAAAACATCCCGGGGAATGAGTAATCCAGGTGAAATGCAGAGAGAGGCTGAAGAAAATTAAAGCGTTGCAGAGCAGTTAAGTTCACGGCATCTCTCTTGAGGTGCGCTGAGAATTAGATTGCATTAAAGACTGACAGTCCATTCATCTGAACCATACCAAGAAGGAACATTTAGTTAATTGAATGATTAATAAATTCAGTTCAGTCACACTATTTCACTCTGGTGTTGGCTTTGGATAAAAATGTCTGCCAAATGGCATACATCATATATCACTTGTTCAAAATTTGCACTGAGCATTGGTGTAACATGAACTAGTCCAGCTCTGTGTACAAATAAGGGCAATGCAGCAGCTGCTGCGTGGCGAGTTGTTTAACCTTGCGCTCCGGTGGCCTGTCTGTCTTCCTCTCTGTTTCATCAGAAGAGGATAATGTTTCAGCATGTGAAGTTTTAGTTGCTGGCTCATCATTACTTCTGTGTCTGAGGTACGAGTCCTTCAGCTCAAACTAAGCTATCAGTGCAACTGGAGAATCAACCAGCACCTGTCTTTCTAATATGGACAGGCACCACCAGTCTCCACGCCCACTCTGCTACACCTGTCTTTGCCTAATAAAGATGGGAACAAACCCTTGTTCTACATATACCTTCCCTTTTCCTCCACCCCTAATCCAGTTAGGCAGGAACATCCTTGCCTTTCTCTCTCCCCGCTCGTCCCTCTTCTTCTATGACCGGCTACTATAATTTGGTGTGTCAGGCCTCGACTTCTGTTCGCCTTTCATCCTGCACCTTCAAACAGAATGAGCATGCTTTCATAACACCAAATGAGTGACAGGTAGGGGAGTCAGGTGGAGACAGGACCGTGATATGGACAGGCACTTTGTCCTGTTTAAATACACTAATGGAGGATAAGAGGCCTGTCATGGGGACAGGTGCAAATAGAACAAGACAGAAAACACAGACACTCATCTTTACTTATGGATGGTGTGTGAATGCAGACAGGAAAGTGCAATGTATTACATCAGATGGCAGGGGATGTAACAGAGGGCGAGCACGTCTGGTCCAGCTTTGACACATTGTTTCACCTTTAAGAGAACAACTGATTTGACACCATTTCCCCACAGTGCATTACGATGAAGGCAAAACCAGAGCCTTAAAAAAACAAAAAAAAAAAAACTCAAAAGCTTCTTCATTAGCCACAGCACAACTGATTGATGTTTGCAGACACAAGCGTCCAAGAGCAGTGTTTCTCTTATTCCAAGCTGGAACACTCCAATTTCAGTGTTACATTAACACACAAATCACTAGTGCACACACACACACACACACACACACACATACACATGCAGTACAGTACACATTGCTTACACACCTAGTAGGCAGCCTTTTGGATAGATGGCACCTGCATGCAGGAGGAGGGGGCACACAAATAGGATTCGAGAGTGGAGGTGGGGGTGTGCAGTGGTGGGATGGGGGTGAGTCCATAAATAGGATTGTGTAGGAAGCAGGGTGAACTAAATAGGATTGTAATGTACAGGAAAGGATGTATAAATAGGATATGAGAGTCAGAGCTGTGTTCTCACTAGTTCCAGGTCCCTGTGGTATAGGAGGTCTCTAGGACCAACTTGCATTGTGTATGCATGTGTGTGTGAAAGTAAAGGCCATTAATGTGGAGGCTAATCTTGAGGCACCTGTCTCCTCAGGCAGAAAGTGACCTCCACTAGCCAGGTTCACCCATGTTTGTCCTCCCATTCCTCTCCTCCTCCCCCCTCCTTCTAAAGCCCACATCTCTTTCCATCCTTATTTCTTTTCACTTTGCTTCTAACACTTCATCAGTGAGATTTGTCTGTTTTGTTTCCTTTTCTGACCTCTTTAAACAGGTAAACTGTCAGTCGTGCTGGGTCGTACACTGCTTCCCCTCCGAGAAAGGTCGACGGTCAAGGCTCTGTCTCTCTTTGTGTATTTGTCTGGTCCTGCTTTTGGGGTCAGTGGGCTTTGGGAGCTGTCAGCTCAGTGGTGGTGTCTGCTGGCTGACGGACTAAGGCCAAAGGTCAGGGGTCAGGAGTTAGAGGGCAGGACGTGACCCTAAAGACAAACAGCATGGGGAGAGGGTCGTACCCCTGGAAGAGTCTGTCATTCTCCACACAGGGGGTAATGTAATATGGGTAAACATACAGTGTGTGGATGAAAGTGTTTAGCTCATTTTTACTTGTCAGTTACTTTTGAATACATTCACACCTGGTTGTGTGTATGTGACATGGTGATGGGAAAAGTCTTCAGTTCCTTTAATTAGAGAAAGTACCACTACAGTTCTGTGAAAAACTCAGTTACAGGTAAAAGTCTTATACAGGAAAAATAAAAATGGGCTTTTCATTGGGCAACATTGGGCCACAAAGAGTTGAGGCGCTACCTGACCATACTGGGACAAACTTAGGGTTCAATGTCTTGCCCAAGGACAATTGGACATGTGGACAGCCAGAGACGGGACGCAAACCGCCAACCCTTTGATCATTTGACAACCCGCTCTACCAACTGAGCCACAGCTGCCCATTTTACCAGGAGTTTACATGTTCTTCAACCGCCCCCCCATTGGCAAAAACATGTATATGAGGGTAATGGCCTGATAAAATCAATTCTGATGAACAAAGCTGTGTTCAGTTAATGGACTTTCTAACAGACAGACATTCTAACAGAGGTATGATGGTGATCTTAAGTTTGATGAAACAAATTGATTGAATGAATTTCAGAATAAAAATAAAAAAGCTTTTAACTACAAACAAATATGGGCCTGACAGAAGACAAATTTATGTAATATATCTCATACCAAAAGTGATGTACATAGTGGTTTGGATTTTGAGGATGTTATATTTTAAAATCTTATAAAATGTAATTAATACAAGGTGTAAAATCTTCACCTGACAACTGTGAAATGTAATAGAATGAAAAGTACAATATTTTCCTCTCACATGCACAGTAATACAACAGGAATATAAAGAGGTCTAAAATGTGTCCTGATGTGCAGAGCTTGAGTTAATGTATTTAGTTACATTCTACCACTGATGTGCCATGGCATGATGTGTAAGATGTGTCATGTGAGAATGGCATACATCTATTAGCATGTTTATGATTCCTTGTCATAGTGATGCCTCTCCTCCTCCCATGATTACATTACAAAAGTGTTTACAAAGCCAAGGTCATGGTGGACTGCTATGAAAACATCATCTTTTCCATAAGCCAAGGCAACAATGCATACAAAACTGACAAAGACACAGGCAGTTAGTCACACACAGTGAACAATACATACATAGCCTCACAGTCATATCATCATATTTTAAGTGCCAAGGTAACTGTGTATGTTTGTGTGTGGGGCCCTGGAGAGCACCCTGCTTCCTCAGACAGGTAATGGATGGTAGGACTGAAAGAGACTGAGGGGAATTAAGATAAACACACTGATAAAACTAACCCGCCCGTCCACACTGCTGTCTGTTTACCATGAATTAAAACATATCACATAGGCGCATTCACACACAAACATAGTGTACACTTAGGATTTTATGATGGATTTATATACAAAGGCACGCTTAAACAGTGGAATAAATGTTTGGACAGTGGTGGCTCTCTGAGTAATTGATCTATGAATCACACACAAGAGATACTGTAAATTATGAAGACAAATAAACTCTCCATATATCAGGCCCCTATTATAAAATGTTAAGCATATTTAAGCAGATAGAAATGTATCTGCTTAGACAAGAACATTTATATTTTGCTCTAAGGTGTTCTGCATACAGATTATGCAGACCAACTCGGCGACAATCACATTCTGGGTCCTGAGCCAAGCTTTAGTCAGACAAGGTATTAAACTGGTCCCAAAATTATTCAGGAGTAATTGCAGGTGAAAGAGCCTTCACTGAAAAAATGAACATTACACTAAGTTATTGCCTACTGTAGATTATACAGTAATGGGGTCATCGGTTCCTGCATCATCTTTAGGCAAAGAAGAAATAAATACTTTTGACTTATGACTTCAAATGAAATATTTATACTATGTGTATATATATATATATATACATACATATATAATACAGGAATTCCATTCAAAAACAAGTATTTTTCCAATGTTTATTCACAGTAATCTTTGACTTTCACTGTGCAGAATAATGTCTAAGCAGAATTTGACACTTTGAGGGTTTTCTCACATTCATCTGCTAAAAGCAGAAAGTTTCTCTGAGCTCAACAAAAATCTGAATTTAAGAAGTGAAATTACCAGTAGGATTTATATTTATGATGTGCAGCTATCAGTGAACAGGCTCAGATTGGACTTTAGGGAAATAGGATAGAAATAGAAATATTACCCAACAACCAAATTTCTGAGTAAAAATAATTAGTTAGAGATTTAACATTTTTCAGTGTGGATACAGGATCCTTAGAGAAAAATACATTAATTTCACTTGTGCAGAAATACATGATAAAATGTCATACTGTAGTGAGCATGCTGAAGACGTGGGATAAAATGTCTTCAAGATGTTAGTGTGCCCACATGTATTTGACACCCACTCCACACAACATACATTAAAAGTGTTCGAAAATCCACCTGATGGTGGATAATCTCATTTTGGAATTTATTTTAACAAAGTACTTGAACTTTTAGTAAAAAAGCAGCATTCATCTCAAATTATTATCCGGTGCACAGTACATCTTACATCATGACTGACAGGGGTCCTTAATAATTACCCTCAATGACAGTAATAATTATTTTCAGTGAGAATGATAAGATCTGGTAACATAAAAGAGAAAAGGTATGGAAAAGTCATAATCTATGACAAAAGAGTTGTGGACAAAAGTTGATAAAGCCACATACTCCCCAGTGCAAACATACTTCATACATGCAGTCTTTTCCAAGTTCATGCACCAGCGATCTAAGTACATAATGAAGTGTGACATATCAAGCAAAGGCGCTAATGGGGTGTGAAGTCATTAGTGAACTCTCTCTTTTTGTCGCACACACTCACACACAACCTTATGTCTGCATAACAACACACCTATTCGTTCAGTCTTCCCTTGGAAGGTGTGATTGTGATAAGCGCTTTAGGCAATCCTGACTCCTGGGTAATATTAGTGAACTATGTTTTACAGAGTAGCCGCTCAAAAATAGAGTTCCACTACATGAATATATCATATGTTGGGTTGTGGTAACGGCGAATTAAAGGGGCATTTGTGGGTGAGGGAAATGAGAATCGACACAGTTGCAGGGTTTCCCTTTTTACCGGCAGTGTTGCACCTGACACTCACCGACTTCTGATAAATGCCCGTGTGTGTTAACCTGACATAACTGACATCATGTTGTCTGACATATTCTACATTGAAGCTGGGAAAGAGGAAAAGAGCGATGGGAAGCAAAAGAGACTGTAAAAGCTTGTCAGTCCGTCTTAATTATTTTAATTGCTGAGCTCAAGCTTCATGCCAAGGCTTAGGCATTCCCCTGGCACAACAACACAAGCCGCCTCTCTGTCACACACACATGCACACACACTTCAGTTACTGCATTGCCTTGAAACCTCTTCTCACTCCTTATTTTGTCCTCACCCCAAATCTCCATACCAAACTCCCCCATTTCCTTCTTTTCTTCAGCTCCCTCTATCAGCATTCCTCCACCCTCAGAGCACCCTCTTATTCTTCCACTCCTCCTCCTCTCCTCCCATCACAACAGACCCTTCTGCTTCCTCTCCCCAGCCACTCCTCTCCTCCACCCCTCCGTTCCTCCGAACTGGATTAAAAGTACTTTTCATTACCCGTGCGGGAGATATGGCACTTAAAAATCACCCCATTATCATTTTTCACCCAGCAAACAGCACACACTCTCACAGAGACATAATTACCACACCCTGTCATACCAGGGAGATGGAGGCTGCTGATTTCCAGCCAGGCCGTGTGTGTGTCACTCTGCGTGTGTGTGTGTGTGTGCACATAAGAAACTGCTGCCTGTCCGCCTGCCTGCCTGCTTCTCTTATTGATATTAAAAGCGCTGCATAAACGAGTGTTTAAAATGGCTGTCAGAAGAGGAGAGAGAGGATCCACTCCAATCACAAACTGCAGCACACATCACTGGATCTCTTTCCCTGCTTGGCACATGGTAATGGCCTGGAATAACAGAATGCTGCCGGATGATTCCCATTCCCACATTCCAAGTTCTGTAAGGCTGCGGAGACGGCAGTTGAAATGGGAGGCGATGAGTGATAGAGCTCCCTTTAACCAGTCAACACTTAACACATAATGAATTGGGAGTCATATGATGAATTGGATTTATGGCAACGCTTGTTCTTAATGGCTGAAGTGCTTCAAATTGTAAGGCTGGGGAGGGAAGGGGGACTCGACTCATTCACACCAATATTCATTTAGGAAGCCGGTCCTCATCTAACAGTTAGACTCGTTCTCCGGGGGCCATGCCTTCATTCACAGCATTCACAAGGGGGTGTTAAGTATATACGTGTTTAAAACACTCCCCACACCCCTAAATCATTCATCACTGTGACAACACTGCATGGCGGCCCCCCAATATCACTCCACAGGGGCCTGCAGTTGGCCTGTCACAGAAATGGGTGTCTATAATTATGCCTGCAGATAAAGCAGGGACAAACGTGGGTCCTGCATGATTAACTGGGTTGCTGTTTGATCACATTTGACTAATTTGTGGCATAAATCTTCAGGCTGGCGCCCCTGCTAGAGACCATTAGCCCTGACACTGACACCCCTGACACACACGCACACACAGTCATATCTTTTAGAGCAACTGCAAAAGGAGGGGTGTGCGCTTGGCCTTTTAGTGCTGCTGCGTTGGTGGGGATAAAATGTGAAAACAAATACATACTCTCAGTAACAGTTTCAGGTAACATCTATTCCAAAACTCTATCTGCATGAGGTCAGTGGTGAGGACGTGGGGGTGTAGTTAGGACGGGTGGTACCCCTAAGCACTATAGAGAGAGAAATGCAGGTGTAGTGGATTATAATATTAAGCAAACATGAGCTCTGAGGTCTAATTATGACACAGGGGAGGTTAGAGAGTGAGAGAGAGAGAGAGATTCAGTACTGCGTGGTAGAGCGGATGCTGAAGCCAGCAGAACCAGCCTGGTCATTTGTAAACAGGTAACGATGCAGGCCAGGTGTATGAGCATATGTACCAATGAGCAGGGGAGGAAACGGGGGAGAGGAAAGGAGTCAGAGGAGAGAAGGAAGACGTGGAAAAAGAGTGGGAGGAGTAGAGGGAGGATCTAATTAGGGTGAATTTACAGTGCCCTGTGCCAAACAACTAAAATGGCCAACTGGGCACAGAGATTTATTACTGGGTTAAATTAGGTTGTCTGGTGTGGGTTGGTAAGACCACCTGCAGCTGTTGATTGTCACAATGATTATTATAACTGCAGAGAAAGACAACACTGACGCAACATCTGCCACACAAACACACCACTGAGTGCTACTGTGCATTGTTAGAAATTCAGGCTTGTGAAGAGAAACCAATATTCTTTTGTGTTTAGGACAATATCAATTGAGTCAAGTGAGTGATTAAGAACGATGCTTGAACCCATTTAGCATGAATCAATGAACCTCTGGACAGAAGGTTTCCAGAGCGAGGAGCCTTTGCCTCCATTTGCATCAGTATCCTTGATCAAATCTGCAAGGTAAACAGGTTTAAAACCTGATGGGGGATATTAAACTTGCAGATTGAGCTTGACTCCCCCTCCCTAGGCTTGTCTGGAGCTCAGGGCTGGGGTTTGGGCCTCTGCATTTGACTCTGGCTGCTGTTAGCAAGGACGTGGCACAGTGAGCCAGCCCTGAGCAGCCGTACTTTCATGGTCGGTTTCCATTTAAATATCTGACTGACAGGGAACATGGCGCCATTAAGGCGTCCCGAGGGCCCGGCACGGGAGGAGGAAATGGGCAGATAAAACCCCCCAGGGGAGTTGAGGGGGGTGAGCGAAGGGCCACGCTGCCTACAAAGTGTTTAACAGTGGGACCTGCTCTTAAAACTGTACCGGCACTACTCCACCCATTCAGACCTCTGTGCCTCCACACCCAAAACAACCTTGTCTCTCTGGAACCAAAGCAGGATTTATCTAGCATGACTTACAGCCCCTACCTGACTTTCTTACTGTTGTCAGGATGAGGTCATATAGCATGTGTGAGTGTGCATGACCAAGTGTGTGTGTTTGCATAAAATAGTAAAAGATTCCTTCAAGTCCCTACAGTAACACTCAACATTTAACACCCAAGGCACTACACATAATATTAGAGGTGATATGTTGCATAGTAAAGACACAAAAGATGTTTTTGGTTCATTGGAGCTATGGGCCCTGTCACTGTGATAACACTAATAGTGAGATAGTGTCTGATGTATAAAAATTTCTCAAATCCATTTAATTTTAACAACTGATTTTAGATTGTTACTTAGCAATAACAATTGTCATGAATGTGCAGTGCTCAGTTTCCATACACTGACGTGCTTGGAAAATGGAAAAGTTTACAATAGTCTTCCTACACTTATAAGCAGCCTCAGCATCAGGTGCTGCATTTAGGTTCACAGTGACTGGACATTGTTCATTCACCAGTGTCTAAACCGTATAATATTTCTACAAAATTTGGATGGAATTTTGAAAATAATAATAATGGGTATATCTTGTCTGGTATGAAAGTGTATTGGTTAGCCATTGCATTTTGTTAAATCATACTGTATGATATACTGTGTGTGTTATATACAGTAAGTTCTTGGGGGAAGGGACATTGTAAGACATATGGCTTATTGCCCTCTTCTTCCACCTCTGTTTGTCTTTGATGGCTTCATTTTACTAATCTATGCAGGTATATGCCAAAAAAACCTAAACTCAGACTAAAATAATTTACCACTTGATTGGACAATGCAGAATTTTGACATTAAATGTAGATTGCTTTCTATTACAAGTTCACTGACTTTGTGTTGGCACCCCAACTTTGCTGATGTAGTGATCCCACTGAATGAGTGGGCTGTGTTTCCCAAAGTGTTTCTGTCACAGCCTTGGCAGTAAAAGTCATAGTATTATCTTTGTCTGGACTGATCAAAGCTTGGCTACCCCAGTGGTAACTGAGCTTCAGTATGTTGGGTCAAGAATCTTAACTGTGGATGCTGCCAGGCCTAGAGGTTAAGTGGCTGTCAGAATGGGAGAAACACAGCAACTAATGGCTCTGACACACAGATACAAATGAGGACAGGCCGCCAGGAGGTCGACTAGCCAGGCAGGACAGTGGCACCATGAAGACACTCAGAGAGAGTAGTAAAGAGGATTGTCTGCTCGTGATATACTTTCACTTCTTCACTTCCCACAATTCAGCTTTCAGAGGCAACACTACCCCCTCCTTCCTCCCTCGGTGCCACCGTCCACTCTGTCAGGCCCAATAAGGGTCAAGCCCGTGCCTTCCTCTTAAGGACCTAATTTGCATCCCGCCGGCAAACAGCCAGTCAGGACCTGTTCAAAGGATCTGCTAATCCAATCAGATTGCTCATCTGTGAGGCCTTATCGCCACAGACACGGGCATCTGCGGGAACCACATCACAGGGCATCACAGGACTGCAGGTTGTGATTGGTGGAGACAGAGAGTCAGAGGGAAGTAGGCATCACAAGGCTTCAATGCAGCTCTGAGCTAGCCAGGAGTGACAGTCGGAGAGCAGGGATGGTTTAAACAACACATCCTATGTTATGACTGCTGCCCCAGGAACGGCAGATACATATCGGGTGTGAAATACAAATTAGACCAGAAGAATTTCATCTTTATCTGCTGTACAAAGACAGAAAGGAGTAAGGTCTCTGAACATGAAGGGTGTAGAAGTTTCAGGACCGCCCCTGACTAAAGATTTTCATAGTCAACTACCAGTAACTAGTTCAAGTGATTAGTCAAGTAGTCCATAACATGTTCCATGTTTATAACATTCATTTATTTCTATATATTTTGGAGGTAAAGTCAATATTTTAATTCCAGAAATGACATTATGTTGTCAGTACATTATTATAACCATTCTACTTTAGAGAGGAATTCAAACATTGTAAGAGAGGAGTCATTTATTTCTGACACTTATCAGAGCTACTTAAAGAGTCAATGTCTAACATCCAGTTCTATAATAATGAGGTTTTTTTTGAGATTATCAAATGAAACATAGAATGTTTGTAGTTCATCATTGGAAATCATCTGTCTTTGTCTTTTGGTGTTCTGTCCCTCCTGATAGCTAAAGTTTAGCTTCATTTCTCTTTTTTTCTTGCAACCAACTAATTAGTCAATGGTTAGTTGACTATGGCTACATCCAGACGTGTTCGATATGGGTTTAGTTTTGAAACCGTGTCAAAAAGATATTAAGTAAAAATGGAACTGTTTCAGTAAAAATCCATGTCAGCATGGGGGCAAAACACTTGCTGAAAAGATGCAATTTACATGCCATACCCCTATGTGTGCTGTAAGCCAGTCCCACCGGATACAAGACCGGTGCAACACACATACCAGACACAAACAACAACAATAACACTGCTAACACCCTAACCCCAACACATTTACCACTGCTACATTGTTGTTTGCCATTGTTGTTGTCTTGTGATGAGAATGAATGCTACCGGGGTGCATGCCTGCTGTTTATTACGGTCATGTGGTCATGACGTGGGTGTGAACACACATGGATACTCATCAAGATGGATACGGAAATGGCACTGTATCTAGATCTTCCCACTCTGAGAGCCAATTTCCAAAGAAATCGTTTTGGGGTATCCGTGAGACCAGTCCCATTTTGATGAAAGACCAATCCGTTAAGAAAGTACGTTGGTTTTACACAAACTTGTTTCCGTGCAGACAGGGTGTAGGACTCACATCAACTAATGTTTGGTTGTCTAATGGATGTCAAACCTACAAAGTCTATTACAAATGCAAAGTGTGCCTTATTAAACTAATATTTTTAGGTCTGCCAAATACAAAACGCTTGAAAATTAGATGAAAGCTGAATCATTAACAAAACAAACAAGTCACCTTGAATACACACACACAGACACACACACACACACACACACACACACACACACACACACACACACACACTGACACACACACACACAAAATGCTTGGTACAGTACAAAGGAATGAATGGGCATAAGAACTGATGTATATGCCCTTCAGCCCCAAAGGGAGGTAGACAAACCTTGCTTGTGTAGGTTAATGTTTAACTTTGAACACACACACATATGGACCATATTACTACCGTGGCCACAAGAGTAAAAACACAGTTTGCTCATTCAGGTATATAAGCTACAGAGGTGATCTGGCTCTGCAAGTGACTTTGTGTCCAGGGACATGGCTGGACATAAAGGGACATGGGGGGGACATAAGGGTACAAGGGGACAGAGAAACCAACTTGGCCGTCCTTGCTCACAGTCCCACAGAGACCACAGTCCCATCCGTCTCTCCTTCTCCAGTACCGCTCCCACTGTTCTTCTGTTGTACCTGCTCTCCCCTCTGCTCTTTCTGCCTCTGACTCTCTGTTCCTTCATCCCGTTCTCGCCCTCTACCTTTTACCGTCTGCTCTCCACCATCCGCTAACCCCCTCCCCGATTGTCTCTCCCTCCCACTTGCTCTCGACCCTGCTGGTGTCACTATTAGCAGTGTCACACTTGGATCACATGGCTGCTGAGGTATGGAGGCTGACTCAATGAAGCGTGACACACAAAGACGTCCATATCCCTCTATCGTCACTGCTTCCTCCTACTCCCTCCTCTCAATAATTCTCTTTACCATTTTTCCCCATCCCTTCCTGATCATTAGCTTGGAGTTTGGTCAGATTGGATTAAACTAGCCAGACTAACTGTTTTTTTTTAAAAAATATATCATTCACCAGCTACTGAAGCAGTTAAAAAAAACAACTTATATGATATATAGATTTTTAAATATTCAACATAATTAATTTTAAAACAGGAAGCCTATCAATGTGATGATAGGAAATGTCACAGGGGTGTGACAGAGTGGAATGAGTTTTAGGGTGTATCCCAATTCACCCCTTGACCCTACCTCTTACCCTTACCTCTCCATTTTTGTGTGCTCATGTGAAGGAGTAGTGTTTTCTCAATTCTCAATTGGAGGGACTAGAAGAAATTTCCCATAATTCTGCTTGAACCATCAGCGAGATGGAGGTAAATACAGCAAAAAAAAAGTGCAGTAGTAATGAAATAAACGCAAATATATGCATTTTCTTCATAAACAACATAGTCTGGATCTGAGTTCTGCGTTTCGTTCATGTGATCTTGTTACATAAGTCACAAGACTGCCTAGTCCTCAGTGGACGACTAAGCATTTCTAGTTCTCCACTGAAATGGTTCAAGTCCTACCTTGAGGACAGGAAGTATTTTGTTCAAATCCAAAACTGTGTGTCAGATTAAATGGCAGTGACCTGTGGGGTCTCCCAGGGGCCCATCCTGGGACCCCTCTTGTCCAATCTTTACATGTTGCCCCTGGGCCAGTTAATAAGCAGTAATAACATGTTCTACCATAACTATGCAGATGACACTCATCTCTACATCTTGCTGGCAGCAGGTGAACATAGGCCTTCAGATTCATTTTGTTTCTGCCTTCAACAGATTACTGTGTGGATACAGAACAACTAAACTACAACTAAACTCAGACAAGACTGAATTTATTGTTTTTGGCCCCCCAAAAATGTCTTATTTTGAATCAAGAATGTCTTACTTTAAAAACAAAAAATCTGATTAGAATTCTAGGGATAATAATGGATTTGGGCCTAAACAACTCAGTCTCTGAGCGCTTCTTTCGTTTATCATTACATGATTGGCATAATTTCATAACTTTTGTTAATATTTTTAAAATGATTCATAGTTATTAAATGCTGTCATGTGATCTGTCCCATTGAAACAATGTTTACATCATTGTGTAAGAACCACAGCTTGTTAGATAGGTGACCTGCTCTTTGTCCAGGCCTTGGCAGACTATTAGACCTGGAGCAAGGAGTCAGAGAGGTGAGACAGGCGGGAGGCTGAAGCAGAGGTGGATCTATAACATCTTTCCATTCTGAGTGCTGCTCCAGGAGAGGCAGCTATGGATTCAACTCATCCTTCTCTTTTCTCTTATTCTCTCCTTTTGTGTCCAAGTATGTATGGATGCATGTGTGCTTTCAAGAAGCGCATACGTACGTGTGTGTGTGTGTGTGTGTGTGTGTGTGTGTGTGTGTGTGTGTGTGTGCCTGCCAGCTCGTGCATGTGATAAGCCTGTGGTAGTACTGGTCCTGTGAGGGACCTAAGGCCCTGTTCTCCTGATTAGTCATTTATCAGGCCTGGCAGCCCAGACCCACCATAATCACTCTTCTCGTACCCCTCCTCCTTTTCCACCGCTGATCCCCCTCTATCCCTCTAGATCTCCCCTGTATCCACTCTTACAACAATGCTCTCCATCCCCCAACACCAAAGTCTAGGGTGGTACGTGCACATGCCTACCCAGCTTCTACCTGCCTCTTTGCACACTATACCCACTCCATCCACCTTGTCTTTACTCGCCTCTGTCCGAATCTCACTAGAAGCTCCCTTTTCTCTCTTCAAGTCATTTTTTTTTCTTACTTTGGAGCTAAACATCCAAAGTTACAGCTAAAGACAAGTCTACAATTTGACTGTTTGAATTTTACAAGCTATTTAATGTTAAAGAAAAAGAAAAGGGGCATATGATGAGAGGAATATGGGAGGGCAAGTGTCTTCCAGAGCGGCAGGAGGACCTCCCTATCAACCAGCGCCACACTCCCTCGTCCTGCCATGTCAACAGAGAGGGATTAGGGTCCTAGACATATTGAGGAGGCCAAAATGAGTTAATGCAGTTAACCAGCTGCTGCTTTTTCTCAACCTGTCTTCCCTCGCTTGGGAGAAATTGGAAAAGCTGTCTAGCTAGGGAGTGGGAATGTAATCTGGACTATGCAGACTGGAGGATATGGACACATGAAAGGCCTGTCCTCCTGCTTCCCATGCCTCTTTTCTCTTTCCTTCACCCTTCCTTACCATCATTCCTGCTCTCCTTCCCTATCTCTATGAAAGGGAGGGGTGTTGAAGGAGGAAACAGAGAAATATGGACAGGGGCTAAAGTAATGTGAAAAAAAAAAAAACAGATCGAGAAGAAGGTAGGCCCAAGATGGGGGTAAAGAAAAAAGAAATCTGCAAATAAAAAGGGGGATAAAATGGGAATATAGATATGGGAAAATAGAACAAAGCAAAAGTGTTTATGTGTGTACAGTATGTGTGTCTTATTATACTATGTGACAGCTGTTTGAACCCCCTGGGAGATAACAGCTGGGACTCCTCTACAAACACAAACTCCTCTACATATCCCACACTTCATTTTTTGCTTAACCATCTCCATATCCCCAATCCCCAGCCTCATCTTTTCCTCCTGCTTCCATCTCCATTCTTTTAATTTAGATGCTCCATTCAAGCTCTTCTTCTGTTTTTCGCTGCCTATTCACAGGTTCTCCTCTCATTCCTTGCTTTTCCTCTTTTACATCAATTTGTTGTGTTTGTTTCTTCAGTGTCTGTATTTTCATGACTTCAGTGACTTCAGTATTGATATTCCAAACTCATTTTGTACTAGAACACACTTATAGCTACGAACAACCAACAAACCAATGTTTTGTATCTGTAAACTGTACGATTCACTGAATAAAGTATGAAGCTCCTTATTTACGCACATTTGTATCATAGTATCATTCAGTTTTCTTCTACAAACAGTAATAGTTGCTTATTTTGATTAGTCAAGATAACACTGTTTCATAATCTACTCGCAGATAGTATATGCAATAGCACTGTTAGCTTAGTTCCGTTTCAAATCACAGATCACTTCCATTCTGTACAGTTTGTGATATCAATATCTGCACTAAAGATCTGTTTGGAATCATCCAAACAAAGCCAAAAATATCATAGTTACCTCTGTCAGCAGAAGTTATGTAATCATCAGGGTTTGTTAGTTTGTCTGGCCATTAGCAACATAACTCAAAAAGTTAACAATGGGTATTAACACATTTTTTGACAGAATATCCAGAATGACAAAAACACATGACTATATTTGAGAAATAATCTGGATCACTGTATGGATTCAGGTTTTTTTAAGTGTTCTTTAATATTTGGAGATAGGGCTGGTTTTGACAGAAATTATTCTAACTCAATATATAATACTGGCAAAGGTCTGCGCTCTCCGACTGCTTTTCTAGATCAGTCTGAACCAACAAACAATTAACTTAGTAAAGATAATAATATCGTGTAACAAATTCATACCTTAATAAACATCATAATCTAATTTACCTGTGTAGAATATACTGTGATTTTAGCGTCAACTACAACAACTACAGCGCTTCTAGCATCTATCACTTCGTTATTTCCTTTGACTCTAAAGTTGTTCCTTATTGGCTCTCATCCCATCTAATTACTTTCTGACACTTTGGTTAAAGGCTATATGATGTTAGTTGGTGTTAGGACACCAGCTCACTACTCCCTCTAGTGGTTATAGTCCTACTACACTCTGGGTATAAGTACAAACTTTTTGCACGCCATAAAACCTTAACACAATTTCCAATATTATCATGAAATATTTGCAGAAAAATATTCTTTGTGTTTCAAAAGATGCGGTTGCATCATGCAAACACGTATAAATATTTTTTTGGTTTATTGTTTATTTAAAAAATCAATTATTATCATTTTCATCATGTTATGTCCCAGATGTTTTTCTGGTGTGACATCCAGTTTTGACCTTGGAAGAATAGTGCACATGCAGAAGGGAGCATGATGATTTGGAGAAGGGAACAATACTTGGTAGATTTCATTGACGTAAGATTCTTAATGCAATGTATATCACAAATCCATGAGGTCTCCAAAAACTTTTTCCGCTACTGTATTTTTGTCTACGTCTGTACAATATAATACACTGGCATTGTGGCACTTCGTAGCTCTTAATACTAATGATACTTTTAGAAATACTTGTACAAATACTAAAAATAGCTCCTCTAATGAACTCAAATCTTGCTAACATCAACAGAAAAAAATGCCTTTGATTTCTTAAAAAAATGCATGTAAGCAAAGTCAGCATTAGGGTGACACAGTTTAAACAGAGGGAGTCACACAACAATTACAAACCAGGTCTTTACACCAGTCTTTTCCCCTGCTGACTGTGTCTCTTTATAGAGCAGTCTGTGTAATAGGGGCTTTCTTATAAAACACAGCGCCGTGTCACACACACATTACTCAGCCCACCGCCCCTTTAAATGATCCAAAGATGTATGAGGCCATCTGTGGGCCACAATTAAATACCAACCCCTTTAATTCAGCTGCATGCTACATTACCACCCTCTGTCCAAAGCCCTGTAGACCAGTTACGGGATTGGGTGAAGTCACTGAGGAGTTACAGTAGTTACACTGAAAATATATCACTCCTAATATGTGACTAATTAAAGAGTATTTTAAAATGCAGTATCCTTACACCTGAGTCACATTTGTATTATCCTTCTAAAACAAAGAATATTTTGGTAGAAAAATTGGAAAATGAAGTATGTATGCGGTATGCACACAGGTAGTCAAAAGTATAGAAGTGAGAATGGAACAGCAGTAAAAAGAAAGATAAGAGGTTGAATGAAGGATGAAACTAAATATACCCCTAAGAAATATTTGATTTATCTCACAGGTACTGTTGATTTTTAACAAATAAAGATGAATTGTAATAAAAAAGAAATGACTGTAGTGTAGAAAAGTTCATTACTTTAATGTGACGGTTAAGTTAAAAAAAAAAAAAAGATTCTTTCTCCAAGCTTGGAGTTGAGTATGTTTAAATGTTTCCCCTAAAATGCACAAGCATCTTGAATGAAACGCATGAATCATGTCTTGCTACTTCAAATCACTTATTCCCTCACTTGACCCCTTCACTGGCAATCAGTAAAAGTGGTTCATGAAATTAGTCTGCTGTTGAACACATGCTCTAGCTTTCACTTATTTCATATCACTCCCATCTGATTGCCTTTCATTGTCAGACTCATAAAAGCCCCCCTCCCCACTCTTCCTGTATCTCTTCTAGCTTCTCAGAGAATCTAAAAAGACCATTTCCTGACTATCTGTCTGTCTCCCCTTCATTTTTCCCTCTCTTTCTTCCTTCGTCACAATGTATTCCTCTGCTAAATTGTCTCTTCCCACATTGCCATTCCTCGTCCATTGACTGCTCTGGCCTTGTCTCTGAGCACTAATTGTCTCATTCTGAGGACTTAAGGATGCTAGATGGGCGCTAGATGTGTTAAAGAGACAGACTATGAAACCAGTGTGTGACTGGCAAATTACATCCTTGGCCTTTCTATGGTTGGCAAAGACACTTAATAAGCCCTCAATGTGTTCAACAGCTAGGTGAATAGTTCACTGGCTTCACTGTTGAATCTGAATATCTCACACTGCAGAGGGTGTGCACTTGTGTGTGTTTGTATGTGTGTATTCAGTAAGGTGTTGTTTGTATTCTCAGTGCAGTCGACCCGGTGTTCTTCCCAGTGACAGGATCGGGGCAGATCAGCGCTCACTTACAGAACAACTCACCTGAGGAAAAACTCTCCTCCCAGCACGTCGCCCTTTTCTCTTTCTGCCTTTCTACTTCTTGTTTTTTTTTTTTTTTTTTTTTTTTTCTCTACCTCTCTCTGTGTCTCTGACTCCTCTGTCTCTGACCCAGACAGAGATCCCCCTGAGCTACCGTACTCTACTCTGCCTCTCCCCTTTCTTTTTCAGTTTTCGTTCTCTAACCCTATCTGTCTCTTTTTATATCATGCTCTCTGTAAAGATACCCTGTGGGAGGGCAGTATCTAAAAAACGCAACCACACACTGACTGAACATGCCTGCACACACACACACACACACACACACACACACACACATATATGAAATCACCTGCAACACTACCTTTTGCCATTGTTTTTACCAAAAACCACTGACAGGAATAGAATATTCTCCCACTGTATCCTTGTTTCTCTCACATATATAACCTCCAACATACACTCTCACAAACATGCACAGACAAGAGCCCTACCAAATGCTCTATTTTCTGCCGCTGTGTGGTGATTTATGAAAGGTGTTTCTCACAGCAGGCAGATAGTGCTGTTTGGAATGCTTCATTTCATAAATCTATTCTCCATTCTCCTCTCTCTGCATCCCTTCTTTTACCTCCTCTCTTGTATTTCCTCTTTTCTCCCCTGTGCAGGACTCCCTCAGCCTCTGTTGATACATACAGTACAATCAAGTGGATGTATGTGCACGTGTATGTGTATATGTGTGTGTGTGTGTGTGTGTGTGTGTGTGTGACAGTATATAGAAGGGGAGGGGAAAGAGAGACATAAGTAGGCTTTGTCTGCAGTGGGGGTAATGATGCAGGAACAACCAAAGCCCCTGCAAAAACCCCATTCTCCTGGGGTCTCTCTCTCTTTCTGGCTCTGACTTTACGCTCACCCGGCTTCCCCCCTACTCACACTCCCACATACTCTCTCTCTCTCACACACACACACGGGCATTCCTGACACAGAGTCAAGCAGCGTTAAGTTGTGTAAACAAAAGTAAGACATCAACTGAGATCTAACTCCCCAATGAAGCAGCACATTCAACTAATAAACACACTCATTAATAACTCGACCCGATATATCCCTTTTATCAACACACATGCACACACACACACACACACACACAAATGCACAGGGAAGCCAAAGAACACTGGGTTAGGAAAACAGCAGAGGTTACATATGCTAGAATTAATCATCAATCATCAGAAGGGAGATTAATATAATTTGTTTTTCTGTTCTTTTTTTTTTTTAGTATGTTATAATAATGATGGAGAAAAGAGAGTAACAAGTATTCAGAGAATGCCTAATCTTGCCCCTATTTGTGCCAATCTCAACTTTCTATGACAACCCCTTTTTGAATTAGAGCCAATCATGTAATTTTGTCATTTCTGCTAAATGCAACCTTGACCTTTGACCTTTTGAAATATTGATAATTAAATATGTCAGTGCATGTAATATTATGATAATATATCCAGTATTGATTAAATTATAGCATGATATGTCTATGCTTGACACACAAACAGTGTTACAGAAGTGAATTTTGCAACATGTCACCACCAGAGATCTGAAAAACTATTGGTCATAGGTGATAACACCAATTATACGATTTGTAAGAACCTTCATTCCACATCGTTTGGTACCAATCTGAAAGTTCTGTGACCCTCCATTCTTGAATTATAACCAATAATGTGATTTTGACCTTTCTGCTAAATGCGACAACATTTTTTGTTTAGTTTTTTCCAAAAATAACATAATTGTTATTTATTTATAACTTAGCAAAGACTCCATTACGTTCATTGGATGTACATATTGACAATGTAAATTGACACTCCATGTATATAAATGTGGTTTGTATTTATAACATTTACAGTTTAAATAAACACCTTAGATATTTCTGTACGTAATTGTCCTATCTAATCATTCACTTTATTTAATTTGCTGTGCTATTGCTTCTTTTTTAAGCAACTGTTTGTTCGTAGTTGTCCATTTTAAAAGCAAGCCCCAAATGTTTAGTATGTGTGAACATGCTTGGCCAGTAAAGCTGATTCATACAGTGTTCTGTGTATGAGGTAAATTCTCTGAATATACAGTTTGTTGTGATGATAGTGCACTGTTTAAAGTGATATAAAGAGGTACAGATGTGTTGTTTGTTGTACTGTGGTTAAGACAGTCCTGCCTCTGATGGTCTGCTGGTGCATTATAACCGCGGGTCATCAGATAGTGGCACTGGTGAACACGGTGGGAAACAAAACACTTAAAAGCAGCACAAGTCTACTGTGCATCTGCAGCAGCGCAAGCGTATGTGAAGAAGAAGGAAGAAGAAGGGAAAGGGAGCGAAGGAGATGGGGGCCACAGTGTAGATAAGGCAGTCTTGTTCCTTATTTATGTCTTATTATAGCTACAGCGGGGCCAGGCCACAGACACAGTCACCGGGGACACAATGATGAACTACTCGACAAGACAGCCTGCTCACTCCTGGGAAGACACACTCCCTCTATTCCCCACTTCTTCACTCCTTCGCCTTCTTCTTTAACACTTCCCTCTCCCTCTAGCTTCCTGCTTGTTTTTAACTCTTCTGTCTCTCTTATTCTGTTTCCTTTCAACAACCTCATTCTGTCTCTCTGCCGGAATTCTTCTCCACTGCATCCCGATTCATCTCAACTCCTCTTCTGTCTTTCCCATCTTTCTTTTCCAGTTTTTCTCGGAGATGATGATGATGGTACTGCAAACAGGGAGCAACCCAAAGGTGTTGTAGTCGGGTGGAACGGCAGGCAGGTGACATAATTAAGACATCCCCTCTCTCCCTCACTGACATACACCAGCTCTCTCTCTCTCTCTCTCTCTCTCTCTCTCTCTCTCTCTCTCTCTCTCTCTCTCTCTCTCTCTCGTTACACTCCCTCTGTTGTTTCTAATCCTCTCTTTTTCTCTCTCTCTCGTGGGCTGACCTGCAGAGGTGGATGTGACTGAGCTCATTACCTGCCTTAATGAGAAGACAGCACCACTGAGACAGCAGCTGCAACTTACCTGAACATTACACACACACTCACAGGAGAACGCATGTAAATACCAGCTACTAACTGCATAGACGAGCAAATACACTCAACGATACCTCAGAGAGAGAGAGAGAGAGAGAGAGAGAGAGAGAGAGAGAGAGAGGCTGTGAGTCTATACTGTGAGAAATAAGTGACAGCAAGAGTGAATAGGGAGATGAGGGGTGGGAGAGTGGTGTGGGGGTGTTTAAAGTCTCCCAGGCTTGTTGTTGATATCACAGATTGTCTGCTGTATCTTAGTTGTTGTTTTATGGAATTACCCTTGTACCAACATGCTCTTCCTGTGAGTAAAGCTTTTTTTTGCCTGGTTCAGGAAAATTAATGTCTATGAGCGCAATACAATCCATCATAGGCTGAAAGCAGAGGTCATTCAGCAAATGATAGCAGGCAAGATAGGCTTCTCCTCCATGTACACACACACACACACACACACACACAGAGTCAAAGAGAGGAGTGTGTGTGAGGACTATATAGTAACATGGGGGGCATAGGATCCTTGAATGGCTAAACCTTTCTCCCAATTTACTCTTTGACTTTGGTAAGTTGGAGAAGGTAAGGAGAAGAAAGTTGTATATTTGAACATATGGACTACAGTCCACCTGATAACTTATTTTCCACATACAGTATAAACTCTGTATTACTGTATGTCCCAGCAATAAACAGAAGTCAACTCTTCATAGAATGAGAAATGGTATCACATTTCTTTCCCAGACTGATCTATTATAGATCATTTTATTATGACACCTCCTTCAGACTCTGCATTGTGTTTGACGTGTAATACAAACAATAATTATGCAATAACTTTAAAAAAAAAAGTACTATCATGTTCTAGTTTTAAGGTTCAAGGTGCTTTATTTGTTATTATAGTATGTTAAAAACATAAAATGAAATTCATAGTCGAGGCCCTTTGAGCACAACCTAAGACGACAAAGAGTAAAACCCTTAAAAAAAATCTAAATAGCGACACATTAAAATAAATAAAATACAATATTAAATATATATCAACCAAATAATACTTATAAAAGACATTTAAAAACAACACTCCAGAAGAGGTCTTTACAGATCAGGTGTAATAAATTGTACAGTAGATGTTAGAGATGGCAAGAACGAAACACTTGCATACAAGTTTAAGATGATTTAAAGTGTACACTAAGTACAGACTGGGATTAAACTGAGATATACAGCCTCTGAACACTTTGCATCCTTAAAATCCAAGTTATACATAACTATTAGCAGAGGTTGTGTGTCGTTGTTATATAATGCAGCCAATAATTCTGTACTTAGTGACTCCTCTTTTCTACTCTTTCACTTATTCTCTCATCTCCACTGCTGTCAGTAGCAATTTTTGTTCCCTTTTTCAATGTTGTCTCACAGCCAAGTCTAGTATAAATAAAGCTTTAGGCTGCTACAAAGGTGGAATTGAACTACAAAAGTGGATTTTGACACAGACCAAACAGTGCAGAAGGACTAGTTTAAGGTCAGGTTCAGATCAAGGGCTTTTTTTAAACACTAAAAATTATAAATTTTTTACGCTTCAATTCAGTCTATGGGTTAGAGATTTTAAAAAAAGTTATTATATGTTACGTATTAATTTACAAGTTGCTGTCTTAAGTATCAAAGAAATGAAACCAAACTGTCTGTACTACATTCAATCACACAGCATCATATTCTTGTCAAACTGATTCCCACTGTGTTGAATCATATCATCACTGGCTGTTGCTTCATATTCATCTTCAATGTATCTGATTTTTTGCAATGCATCACATGCACAGTATTGGCCTCTCTAGTACATGTGACATTCTTCATAATTTATTGACTGTGGTGACAACATGGTCATCCTGATATCCTCCTGATTATTGATGAATGACTTAAATGTAAAACCTCAAATCATCACCACACACTGATGCGACTGTCACACCATCCCAGAGCTACAGTCTCTTATGGGGGTCAAGGCTACAGACACACGCATTCCAGCAGCAGTACGCCTTTCTGATTCTTCCCCACATGTGAAGTTGTTGACAGATTAATCACATGCATTAATTATTGACAGTAACTTCAATGTGAAAAGCAAACATCCGTCACCCTCGCCCTGTTTTAAATCATTTATACCTTCCCTACATGGATAATCATATGGCTATTGATTACGATACTTACAGCACAAGGGCGTATTGATAACATATACATGCACACAGCCTTACATTCCAGATGAGCTGTGTTGAAGGATAATGAAAGGAAGAAATTCACATCCATCCTTAAATGGACACACGTCTGAATGGATGTGAAAATGCACAACTACTGGATGAAACAAATGACGTCCCAGCTAAAGTCAACTCAAGTACGCAGGTGGTTGAAAACTGTCTGAAAGGATGTCATGAGAAGAAGAAGGACACATTGACATGAAGATAAAGACAGACAAAGACAGCTAAGCCGTCTCCTGAAAATGGACAGATGAGGTGAATGCCCCTCTCTCTCTCTCTCTCTCTCTCTCTCTCTCTCTCTCTCTCTCTCTGTTAGATGGAAGAAGAGGGTTTTATCTGTCTGACAGAGTGAAGGATGTGTGGTCCAGTTCTACTCTGATGCTCCTGTCCTTTTAGTAAATCAGCCTTCACTGTTGTCACCTGGTCGACCCACAGTCACACATCACCGGTGTCATCCTTACATGATGTCAAAACCATAACCCTCACTTACACGCAAACACACACACACAAATTCAGATCGTATAGTTTACAGTTACTTAAAGCTGCAGTGTGTGATCATTCCTGCCACTGGTGGTCTAGAAATACACAATTACCTTCTGGGAAATTGTGAAACATGTAGTCTGAGAGGAAAATAAAATTTGACAAATAAGTGTAACATTTTGGGAGTTGTACTGTAGCAAATCTACACCATGATACACACTGTAAAAATAAAAATCTTATTAAGTGTAATTTTTTTTAATGTCTTCTAAAAATATCTCATCAAACTTAAAATAAGACATAATCTCCAAAAAAGTAACTTTTTACTGAGATGTAAGAACTTATGTTTTGAAAATACATCTGTAAAAATCTTATTTCAAGAAAATCATTTTCACTCGTTCAATGGTCAGATTTTTTTTATCCCCTCCCCCAAAGAGGAGAAGGGTACTGTGTTTGACTCAGTTTGTCTGTCTGTCTGTTTGTTCATAAGCAGGTTTATGCAAAAACTACTGAACCAATTTCCATTTCATTTTCAAAAAAGGTGTGAGGTGGTCCAGAATAGATCCCATTAAATTTTAGTGAATGTAGGTCAAAGGTCAAGGTCACAGTCACTGAAAAAGTGTTTTTGCAATGACAATGTGTGCAAGGGAGGCAGAGTTTGTTGTGCCAGGCACCACTTGTTTTTCCTTCTTTTAAGACTTTTTTTTTTTGCTTAATTCATGTAAAAAATAATCTGAAAGTGAAAATTTTTGTGGTAAAAGATCTATTTTCTAAAAATAAGTTCTTTATATCTCAGTCAACTGTTATTCTTTAAATCATTATGTCTTAATTCAAGTGATACAAGATATTTTGACTAAATGACAAAAAATACACTTGTTGTGTTGACCATAAGCTCTTTTTTTCCCCTGCCATGATTTATTGACAGACGAAGGTCACGGCACGTCTATGTTCTTGGAGATATTGCTGCCTGCACTGGGAAAAAATGCTTTTTTTGGCGTAGTAATTTTCATTAGGTTAACTGTCACAATTTTTATTTTCTGATTGTAAGTAGAGAAGACTTTCTGACATTTGTTATCATTTGACAGAGAAAAAAAAGTCAGTATCGATTCCAAATACTGTACTGGCTTTTGAAATATCGGCGGCCTGTATCGCTTATCGGCTAAGGCTGATGTGTATGTATATATATATATAAAATTAGCCACAAAAAATTCATAGGGACTTAAATACATGACTTATGAGCAATTTATAGAGACACAGTGGTGGATTATCCCTGCCCTATGAAGTAAAAATCCTGCCATGTATTGGTTCTACCTGTTCACATAATGTGTTTTTTGGATCTGTTTGCTCCACTGATAGCCCACCTGTGTACCAAAGTGACTGCTGCCTGCTGCTCCTGTTTGCTTCACTGATGTATTGAACCCTGTTCTTCATTAAACAGACTGTATTTTACATGCTCTCTGAGTCATGCATTTGGATCCAGACTCCAGTTCTGATTGTGTTACATAACCGTTGTTTTTGATGACCTTTGATGGTCGAATCATTTTTGTCTGTGACTGTATGACCTGGTATAAGGAAGTCATGTAGTGATGCAAAATAAAAAAAATTTAGACTAGAAAGCATAGCTATTTTGGTAAAATAAATACTCAAGTAAAGTACAGATAACTGAGAGGTCAACTTAAGTACAGAAATAATATGGAAAGTACTTTGCTACTTCCAGTCTCTGCTTCAGGGCCGTAGTTGGCAACAAAGAGGCATGAAAATGTAATTTTTCTTCAATAATGATGGTCTACATTATTCAGAATAACCACCTTATTAATCTCTGTAACCAACTCAAATACTATAAAAGGGAATTTCCTTTCAATATCAGCTTCATTATGGTATTTTGCATTATTTTAGAAGAAATATTTATAGAATCATGGTCACAAACCTAAGCCATTAATAATGATTAATTAATACTGTAATAAATAATAATGAATCATAGTGAGACAATATTAAATTAAATATGTAAAGTGCATCTAATGCAATGATAACTTGCTCTTTGTATGCGGTCACTCAATCATCAGTAATCGAGCCATGCTTGCAGATTATCACAACGATGGGAGAAGGTAGAAGGATCAATACAACCCTCCCACAAGATCTATTACTTTCTGATCGACTTCTCACACTGATCAGCCTCTCTTAGATCAACCACACTTCCTGTTCAACGGTGCTGCTGTTAAAAGTCGAGTGAGCAGAGCAAGGCATCTAATTCAGAATCAGCACATGGTGACCTTTCAGGTTAGCAGGTATGCATTTACAGTACCTGTATGTATGAATATGGAGATAAAAAGCATAAATAATATTTAATCTCAGATAGCCTGCCTGGGGCAATCTTAAATATTTTTAGGGAAAACCGCAAAGTTAAAGCAACAGTGAAAATCAGTGTCATGTCAGGCCTAAATATATCTTACTGCATTCATAATTAATTGCTTGTATGTGGAAACAAATCCAAATGGAATGTTATCTAAAGTGACATTTAAATGTTTAATGGTTCGTTCTAAACATTTATGCTATTTAAAAGCTATTGCATTCTAAATGGCAACAAATAAAAGATACTGAATAAAGCACCAATAATGTACCCATAAAAATGCTCCAACATGTACACTGCCCACTACATCATAGTAGTACCAGGCTCCTATATTACCCCCCACTCCAATCATATGCATTACACAGGACACAGAGTCATACACACCCCCTACCTCTGCAGGCCCCTCCCCCTCCCCTGGGCTCTCCTCTGTGATTGGAATGAAAGGTAATGGTCCTGAAAGAGGAAGAAAGGAGACTTTCCTCCACTCTTATCTCTTAACACCGACAGTCAGTGGAGCAAACTCACACACAGTCAGAGGCATCCTCACAGTATGTCTGTGCACACACACATTTGCAAACTGTATATCTGCTGCAGGATGATGGTAGAAATAACATTGGTTTAATTGTGAAACACATCAAAGGGAAAAAACATTTTGCATGAGGCATCTGGGAGGATGAAAGAGTATAGTAATAGTAAGAGTTTTGTCTCTTTGAGAGAATATACATAAAAAAAAAATCCGGAAAGATGTAATGCTAAACAGATACAAAGTAATTTAATAGGAAGTTTAAAATATTCATAAATATTGAATTAATCATTTATAATAGATCTTAAATTAACTGCTGTCCTTGAAGTATTGAAGATGTGAGGAGAGAAGCAAGAGAGCGAGTCTGTGATAGAGAAAAAGAACGATAAAGAAAGAGCCCTCTAGACATTTTTCCTTCCCGGTGCTAACATCTCCTCAGTTTGATGAATGAATATTCATGTTTGATCCAGACACTGCAGCTCAACAAAGGCAGAAAAAGCCTTAAAACAGATATCGCTCTAATTCTGTTGCACCATCAACACTCAGCAAACCAAACAAGATCAGGTTAACGGTTATATGATGAGTACTGTGCTGTGCTCAACCCTCGGACAATATCAGCATAATACATATATAGATAATTTGTTTAAGTTTGAGATAAATGCATTTATACATTTGTTTCTTCATGTATTTTTGCATCCAGAAGTGAATGGGACAGATGGTGAAGTTAAGGACACTAAAGGCAGCTCTGATCGTATCCCCTCTGTTATTCCTGCTGACACAGCATCCTGCTACTGGAATCTAGCTGGTGACCTGAAACTATTCACTCACTTCCCCTGAAATCCCCCTGCGTTAGTGGAACGTGTATGAGACTGTATGTGTGTGTGAATAAGGGCTGAGTTGGCGTTCTGTGAGCCTCTCAGAGATAGCAGTGTCTTACAGTAGATTACAGTGGATCCAATCCATACGCCCACCAGGCTCAACTAGACCAGCTCTCTATTCCTGTCTATCCCACAGAATAAGAATAATAATCTGGGAGAAAACACAAACACAAATATCTGTGTGCTATGAATACAGGCAGACACTCAAACATGAGAGTGACACCAGACCAATGACTGTGTCGAAGGAATGCTGTGGCAACGTGCAGCAGCATCCAGAGAAATGAATATTATATGAGTTATCAGTATCGCAGCTGTCAGTCTGTCGGTCTAAATGTATACTGTATTCATCATGGTTTACATACTGATACATAGAGGAGGAATACTTCATCTCACACACATATACCACATCCCCTTGTCATCCCCTCAAACAGCAGCTGTAGATGAATCTCTTCAGTGTGAGAAGTTTCACCAATGCACTGGTATGAAAATTAATGATTAAAGAAGCAGTTGGTTTGTTCATGAATGAGCCATAATCGTGGTAATTAATAGCTAGCTTAACTAATTTCTGAGTGTTAATTATCACAAATGTTATAACCATAGATTCAGAGATTTTCTCATATTTTCTTTTGTCTATTTTCTATTAATGTTCTTTCTGGTCTCATAATTAGCACCCAGTTGCCAAAGATCAGCATAAAGACCTCGTATCTGCTTCTAGTGCAGTTTCACCTAGTTTATGATTAGAATTGGTAATTATTCATGCTTAGCTGGAATGAAATTGTTTAAAGATTTTGAGAAAGAAGTTGGCTGTTTACTGAAAATGATGTTAGTGATTTGTTGCTGATAAAAATGGGGACCTGGGTTTGTGTTTTGGACTATATAACAGGTCACAACAGCATACTGTACGTACAGCTGTATCAGTTGTGTTGTAACTTTTACATATGAGTTCTGACAAAGTCCAAACAAAAGAATCACTATCTAACATGTGTTATCATAACAAAGCCCAGTGAAAAGACTAAAGATTAAACTTGATCAAGCATTGATGAAGGATCATATGCCAGGTCAGTCAGTCAGATCTCAGTGCGTCTGTGCAGCAGCTTCACGTTCATGTCAGAAGACATTTGTTAAGTTAAGGAATGTATTCATTTTTACTTTCATATTATGTTGGGATAAATGATAATATTACAAGCAAAGTTGATACTGTATGCGAATAAGAACAATATTTATGGTAGGATAAATATATCAAGGATTTACTTTGTGAAAAAAAGATTACTTCTATGAGATCCTTTCTTTCTTAATGAAAATTAAAAATGCAAATGAAAAAGAAAAAGAAAAAGAAAAAGAAAAAGAAAAAGAAAAAGAAAAAGAAAAAGAAAAAGAAAAAGAAAAAGAAAAAGAAAAAGAAAAAGAAAAAGAAAGAGTATTTTAAGTTTCTTCAGTTCATGTAACCAGGAAATGGTTCAAAATTCAAATCATAAATCATCCAATAACTAAAGTCTTCAGCAATATTGCACAACTTTAGATGAAATAAATAAACGACAACTAGAAAAGCATTCTGAGAGCGCAGACCTCCACCAAGGTAGACACCCCCTCTCCCCTCCGGATCACCACCAAAATCTAATCATTTCCAGACTCATTACCAACCTACCCTGAAAATGTCATCAAAATCCATCTATAAGTATTTGAGTTATCTTGTACACAAACAAACAAACCAACGAAAGCCAGCAAAAACATAACCTCCTTGGCGGAGGAAATAAAATACAACAATGCAATATTTAGGAATGGCTTGCAGCTGTTAATAGAACTTCGGACAATAAAATACTTGGAATTTGGTTGTGTTTACTCTTCTAAGCACCTCTGCATGTTTTTTGTTTTGTCTTCACAAATTAAAAAACAAACAAAAAAAGGAAGAAATCCTGCAATCTTTTTGAGACTTTTTTTTTTTTTTTAACTTTTTAAGAGAAGACGATGCTTGGAAGAGTGAGAGAAACTTTAACACCTGATGCATCAGCACTGACACATTCTGAATGGATGGTTTAGTTTAAAAATGAAGAAAAATTGAAGGTTACTTTGTGTTATTTTACTGATAATTTTGTTCATGGAACTGATGTACAGGTGACAAAAAGCAACTGATTTAGAAAGAGAAAAAGCCCAAACTATAACTACTGGAACCAAATTACAACATTAGTCATTTATTCCTTTTTTTTTAAACTTCATTTTGTTTTTTGTTGGGGATTTTTTTTTTTTTTGCATTTTTTCATGTTATTTGTTGATGTTGTTCCTAATTTTTGTTTATTTTTTCTACATTTTGTTTTTTTATCTTATTATTTTTCCTCAATTGTGTTCTGTTAGTGTTACATATTATTTTGTTAGTCATTTTACTGATCACTTTGGCAATTTTTGTTCATTTCATTACTTATTTTCTCTTATCGTTTTTTTGTTTTGTTTTTTTTTACTGTGGAACTGCTTAAGTCTCAGGAGTTAAAGGCTTAAAGTGTAATGTTAATGATGTGGTGTTGGGCATCACATGAAAAGTTGGGTGGAGAAGAGCTCAGATTGGTTTCAATATATGTTTGGTTTATCTGAGGGAGAAGCAAAGACGAGAGTGAAGAGAGAGGGTGAGGGCAGAGGGGTTAATAAGGCGGTGGGAATAATATGAGCGTTGGCAGCTCGGTGTGTCACAGCCTTCTAGCCTCCTGAAAGAGCAGCACACACACACACACACACACACACACACACACACACAGCAGGAGAGAAGGACACAGACTGCTCAGTATGCAGCCCTGACATTGTCCACATCTGATATGGGACATTAGCCCCTAACTCCCTCCATACACGGCTGCCCTTCACTTTATATTACTTTATGTTAATAGAAAAATATTACATACAACATCATTTGTCTTTGTTACCACGGCACCCTGCAACTGATTTAAATGCATGTGTTTACCTCTACAGACAGGTGAAGACAGGGGGAAGGGTCGGTGACTGACTCTGTGTGTGTGTGTGTGCGTATGACTGTGGGTGTTTTTGTAATAGGGCACGGTACAAATGCACACATCTCGTTCAGATTTATCGATCTCATCCACCTCTCACCAAGACCTACCTCTAACATATAGTATATATGCATGGACAACTGTGTGTTGCTGTGCAGATGGGTCTTGAGTCCAGGGCTATGACATCCACCTGCCATCACCTCCAACCCCAGGTCAACATCAATTTTATTCTAATATAGAGACTCAGATACAAAAGGTAAACAATATTGAATTATATAAAACAGTATTAAATTAACAAAACAATGCATTAAAGTAAAAAAAAAAGTGACTAGATGAGCCACATGAAATGATGGATGGATGGATGGATGGATGGATGGATGGATGGATGGATGGATGGATGGATGGATGGATGGATGGATGGATGGATGGATGAATGGATGGATGGATGGATGGATGGGCAGGTGATGCCTAAGTGTCTGATGGTTATGACAGACAAGGCCTTGAGCAAAATTTATTATAATTCACATTGTAGTGGAAATCAAAGCGTTCTCAGAACTGCATTTAGTCCTAAATTACTGTCTTAAACAACTGACTGGGAGATGGGGAGCATGAGTGGAAACCCTTGGTGGGATAGGCAAAGATCACAGCCAGAAGCTGGGAAGAAATGCCAGGTACTTTCTGGGAAAAGCCCACCGACACAAGGAGTTCAAGCTGCTGACGTAGACCTATCCTTGTTTTTCCAAACCTGATGCATATATGTACAGCCCATCATCTGTAAGCCCTAAGCATGAGTGACTCTAAGTTAACAAATGCAAACCATACCACTCAGAGTAGAATAGCAACCATGATGAAATGCTCACACATGAAGTCTAGATTTTCATAAATGTACAGATTTTTATCTGTATGAAAATCAGCAGTGATGTACTCAATCATAGATAAGTCATACAATTCAGTCAGTACCTCTTAAAGTATGATTTATGAAATTTTGCAACTTGCAATTAAATAATACAATAAAATAACAGACCTATTATTGGCTGAAATATGCCATTTTTTTTTACATTTTTGTCAAAATTCTAAAAACATGTGCTGTTTATAGGTGAGGATAAGACCTCTAATGGACAGGTCGATGTCAGACTGTCACACTCCTCAACACCTCACTCTGATGTCTTGTCTGTCCGGACAGACTCACCTCAGAAGCTTAGAGGTCACCTAAACCTAGTATGTCTGCGACTGTAGGTGTGTGTAACTGTGTGTGTGTGTGTGTGTGTGTGTGTATTTGGGCTGTTTGTCATTACCACATTCTCTGAGGGCTATCATCAGTGTTCCCATTAATCCATAAGTCAATGGATCAATGTTGGGCTGTGACTGAGGCTGAAAGCTCTCAGCCATATCGACCTGTCATTCGAAACCCTGATGATCACAAGAATTTAATGTAAATGCCACCTCAACATCAGTCAAACTAACAATTTACCTTTATGGTATATATCCAGTTAGTTTAAGGGTAGGGGACTGACACAGAGTCTCCTCCTTCAATCTCTGAGATTATTATTTTGACCCTGTTTGGTGGTTGCAGGGTTCAGAGGTAAAAGGACTTGTACTTTATATTGGAGCTAAATGCATGCCACACTCTGAAGCCATCGATCTTGCCTGTGTGTAAATGTGGGTACACTCTCATGCATGTAAATGGTATGGTATTAATAGGGTAAGAGGACCACCTTCTTCTACTGTAAACCATCCTACACTTCATCTTTGGGTTGTCAAAGCTCATTCATTTCAGTGTTACAACACCCCCATAACTCTGCTACCCACAGTTAATGCTACAGCTCCCTAATATGTATGTGAGTGTGTGTGCATGTGTACGTACTGGGAATGTTGACTGTGTGTATGTGTGTTTATTTATGCTACATATAGCCCAATCCCTTTAGTGCTGATTATGAAGGCATAGATTGATAGTTGGTCTTGACACAGTGTTTAATCATATTGACATTCGATAGCAAAGAAAAATGGCATTTGTTATGAATTAGCATGGTGACATCATGTAGGGGTCATCCATTAGCAGTGGTTCAGAAACTGAAGACAGGTCCAAGACTAGAAGAACAAGATGGGATTAAATGGACAACAAATGATAAAATGCAGCCTCACTTTTCTGTGGAAATCTGCAGTTAAAACAATTGAGTTTACATCTTGATCTATGGCAGATCTTAATGATTTACATGTCTGACCCATATTCTACCTACAGTTGTGCTCATAAGTTTACATACCCTACCAGAATGTGTGATTCTTTGGCCATTTTTCAGAGAATATGAATGATAAATCAAAAACTCTCCTTTCAGTGGTTTGGTGAAGTCACTTATTATCAAATAAATGTATTTTCACTTTTTAAATCATACTGACAACATAAACTAACCAAATAACCCTGATCTTATGTTTACATACCCAAGTTCTTAATCATCTCTATTGGCCCCTTTAACATTAATGACAGAACCAAGTCTTTTGCGGTAGTTATGGATGAGACACTTTATTGATAAAGATGATAAAGCTGCTCCTTCTTCTTGGCAAACCAGCTTGAATGGTAAAGGAACTGTACTTATATAGCACATTTTATACACCAGTTGGTGCCCAAAGCACTTTACAATTCCTCACATTCATCCATTCACACACACACACACACACACACACACACGCTGCTGCCAATACACCAGCACTGCCTGACCCTACTGGGAGGAACTCAGGGTTCGGTGTCTTGCCCAAAGACACTTTGACATGTGGACAGCCAGAGGCAGGATGTGAACCACCAACCCGTCAATCATTGGACGACCCGCTCTACCCACTGAGCCACGGCTTCAGTTCCTTTCAGATTTTGGGTTTTCTTGCATGAACATGACACCTCCTCAAAGTGGCTCAATGATATTGAGGTCAGGAGACTGAGATGGACACTCCTTCACCTTCACTTTTTTTCTACTGTAGCCAATGACAGGTTGACTTAGGCTTATGTTTTGGGTCATTTTCATGTTGGAACATCCAAGATTGTCCCATGCGTATTCAGTCAGGGTATATACATTTATGAGCACAACTGTATTGTACCCTCTGACCCCTTCAACAGAAATGAGAAACCCCAAAACCATCAATGTAAGTGGGAACCACGAGCCACTGTGTGTGAAAAATAAGCACTCCACTCACAGACGAGAATTGAACGTGAGCCTCTCACTTTTCGAGGGTTTCCCAAAAGTGGCATGGCATTAAACGTACAACACTTGAGCCTGTCATAGGGCAGTGGGCTTGTCCTGACTAATACAGATTTCTACAGCTACTTAATACCCATATAGACAGAGAAGGAATTCTCTCACACCATTACACAAACACAATAAATGAAAGAGGAAGACGACAGAGAGGATGGGATCCTGTGAGAAGGGTTTAAGAGCTGGTGCTCATTACAATCAATTAGGGTCAAGTTGAGAGCTGAAGCGGTTGGCGAGAGAGGGGAAGGCAAAAAGGGGAGGTAGCAATGAGGGAGGATGAGGGTAAGGGGTGGCATCCTGGCAAATGTGGAAACGGGGCCAATTAAAGTGAAAGCAAAAGGAAATATGAATGATTTAGTGTTTAAACACACATGGGGACACACACGTATCTATGTGAAGCAAACATCCAGTATAATGTCAACCACATTGTAATCCTATGGGAGTGAACTGGTGTGTGTTTTGTTAGTTTGGACATGGAATCAAGTAACTAGAGGAGGATGAGTAAGTACATGAAAGAGTCTCTCAGATTCACCCAGGAAGTCCTTCAGCTGCAGCCGTATATTCACTTCCATTTTAGTGCTGTAGGAATTTTACAATTACGGTTGTAATAATTTTCAAAGGTCCAGGAAAAAAGGGGGAATTGAACTCAATTCAGGCTTAAATGATAATCCTTGGAGTAATATGACACCTTCAGTCACTGAGCTGGATTTCTAATTACCTATAATGAAGGACTTGAAGAAGTGCCAGACAGCGGAGTGATGAAGCCAATGTGAAAGTCTCCAGATGCAGCTCTAATGCCCACTACAAGCAAGTCTCCAAAAAGCAGTCAAATGCCTTCCTCAAGAAGGAAATGTAGTTTATTTTACATTTCTGTATCCTGATTTGAAAATCCTCCAGCGCCTGTCAGTATGATTTAAAATTCTGCATTACACAAATTGTGTTAACATGACAATAATAAAGGTGTTATTTTTTTCTTTTTCAATTTCTTTGGTTTGAATGAATAATCTGATAGAAAAATTAATTCTGATCTTATATTGCAACACAAAAAAAGTGGTGTTTTCTTTACTAAATGAGGGTTAGCTATATTTTTAATCCTGTTTTGAACTTTGACCATTATCTAATAAATAATAATAATGGATTTGATTTCTATAGTGCTTTTCAAGACATCCGATGTGCATTAATAATTGGATTTATATAGCACTTTTTTGGCCACTGAAAGCACTTTACATTAGTGATCCATTATTCATTCACTCTCACATTCTCCTTCTGGTGGTAGTAAACTACATATATATCCACAGTTGACCACCACCAAATATTCATACACCAGTATGAGTGGCACTGGAGGCAAGGAGAGTGAAGTGTCTTACCCAAAGACACAACAGACTTACTAGGACAGAGCGGGATTCAAACCGCCAACCCTTCAGTTATTGGACAATCCGCTCTACCAACTGAGTCATGACAGAAGCATGGCTGCCAATACCCCCCTCAGACCACAACCAAACATTCATACGTATTCATACACTGGTGTAAGTGACACTGGTGGCAAGGTAGTAGTGAAGTGCCCTGCCCAAGGACACAACACCACAGATTTGAACCACCAACCCTTTTGGTTATTGGATGACCCACTCTACCTCCTGAGCCATGGCCGCCTTCCCTTAACTCATGGTGTCTGTCTGATCGCAGAAAGGATGGACTGGTAAAAGCCAATCTACAGACAGATCTGAAGCCTCATTAGCAGTTAATAGAGTCAAAAGTGAAAAACTGGCAACTGAAAGAACCTGGATCCACATTACCTTGAAATAAAAACACTCACCCTCATACATCTCTTCCCCTGTCTTACCCCTACGCTCACAGAACGACACACACACACATACACACACACACGCTCACACTGCGTGCAGTCTGATGTGTGTTTGACTCATCTAAGTGAGATAATCCAGTTTTCCGGATGAATTCGCCTTTGTGTCCCGAGGGCAGAGATTAAGATAAAGATATTAAACAAACAAGAAGCCCAACTCTCCCCTTCCCCCTGCTGCCCATTTCTCCCCCAGTATCAGCCTCTGCCCTTCCTCCTCCATTATGCCCTCCCCTTTTTCTACAGTAAAGTGAGGCTTGTTGCTTCCCCTTCTCCACAACACAGTGGGTCCTGCCTTCAGAGGTACCAAAAGTATCCAAGTAAGATCTGCTCTGCTCATGTGGTAGGACTGAGTGATCGCATGTCTGTCCACAATGAGGTAAGAAACTTGGAAAGCAATGACCAAATATAGGTAACTGATACTAATTTCAATAATATATAGTAAGAGAGATCAGACTCAAGGACAAGGTAAGAGTCCCTGCTGTACTTTAAGCCATAAAGATAGAGGAGAAACTACTAAAAAAAAAACTATAATTCAACTCAATGCTAGAGCAAAACACTGTTCAATACTCTGTAAAAGTTCACCAAAAAACACTAGATTAATTAACAGCTTCATTCCACAAGCTAATATGTTGGCACTTTGCACTTTACTGTGTATTCCAGTTTTAATTTTAGTATCTTTTAAATACATTTTTGTATTTTAAATCAATTTTAGTATGTTAATTAATTTTAGGATTTAAAATTTTGTGGGTGAGAGAGAGGGTGAATGTATGGATCCAGTCTGCATTACTATTGTATGTACAGCAAAATAAATCAATCAATCAATAAACTTGATTTGATTTGACTAATATATGAAAGATTACGGAAAGCTTTTAATCTGTGTACATCCTTTTTTTTCTCTTTCCTTTTTTTTGGCTTTTGGTCAGTGTCACTCTAAGAATATAATTATCATGACTGACTTTCATTATGCTGTAATACAGTCATGCATAACTGAATAAACCTTCAAAGAGTAATATAGTGTTGCCCATAAAGATGGAAGAAAATATTTTTACTTCTTCTCATGAAATGACTGAATGTATTCTTAATAGATAAAGTCTAAGTTGGACTCAGGGACTAGTATGTCATCGTATCTGCTCAAAGATGATTACTCGTGTGTGTATAAAATGGGAATAAAAAGAGGAATGTGTCTGAATATAAAACTATGCCAACTTCACAGACAATAGTGTAGTAGATAGAAGAACATGGGGAGATACAGACTGAAACTATCACAAAAATGATTAGACCAGCCTTGTTTTCTTCGATTTCTTTGTTATTTTAATGTGTGGGACAACTAAAGGTATTTGGACAAATATAATGATAACAACAAAAATAGCTCAAAAGTCTTTAATTTATGAGCCGATATCAATCCATTTTCCATGGTTTTCTTGTTAATAACCAAAATCACTTCAATTCTTACATCAATATCTATTGCATTGTACTGACAAAAACAGTGCCTTTGGGTATTCCATGTTTTCTTCTCTGTCTGGTTTAGTCACATAATGCACACAAGAGTTTGTACTTGATTGCATAAGCATTGTTTTTTGATTTGATGATGGTGTAATATTTTTTTTTCCCACGACTGTATTTTATTAACGGCTGATGACTTAATGGTATAAGATGCAACTTTTCAGTATTTTCATTTAAAAAATTTTGCCGTTACATGACACCAAATATTTTACATTGCTCAAAGTGAGAGTTTTATTCGTGTAATGGTTCATTTAGTTTGGTTGCCTGTCAATGACGTCAACATGGCACTTGCAGTTATTTCATCAGAATAAAATGAGGTAATGTGCAGCAGAAAGTAAATTGTGTGCCTCTAAACTGCAGTCACATAGTATATATGGCATAATATTCCTTGTAGAATTTTGTCACTGTTCTTTGTGCAAACATATTTCACTGTGGGAAACCAGAGCTTAAGCTGTAAAATGGTCACACCGCTCTGTGGAAGTACTGTATTTTTTTTTTTTTTTTTTTTTTTGGTGATGCCAATAAACACATTTGAATTGGAGATGCTTTGAGAATTTGAGTCCTTAAACGCCTTGAGTAAGACTGAGACGGAGAAAAAAGGAGTTCTCTCATGTGTCAGTGTGTAGGAGGTGAGAGAGAGAGATGGGGTTTGAGGGAAGAAAGTGTTGGCTAAAAATCTCTCACCCTCCCTCTCTTTTTTTTTCTCTCTCTCTCTCTTTACAGGAAGACATCAAACAAACACACCTGCTCCCCGAACCAATCCCCTCAGCACTGCCCCAACTCTCCCTGCCTCTGCTATGGACTCACACACTCCCATTCCTCATTACACACAAACACACACACACAAAACATATAAATGCACACACACATTCACACACACACACAAACGCGCACACACAGTCCCATTCCTCATTACACACACCGAGAGCAGAGCAGTGAGAGATCGCGGAGAGCGAGCGGGAGCGGTGCTTTGGTGTAATGGGAGGAAATGTTGGTGTTTCATCTGGAATTGATGAAGTCTTGTTTCAGCGGCTCTCCCCGGAGCAGGGCCGCTGTGCGCTGGCTGTGTAAATGAAAGGAGCAGCCGAGACTGGACCGGAGGAGCAGAAAGCCAGTCGATAGAGCTACTGTGGAGTCATACTGAACTGCTTAGAGACTCACAGCTTTAGAAATAGGAGAGGGTTGTTTCACAAAATAAAACGTCTGTACTGGTAACTGACTGGCAGCACAGTTCACACATGTAGAAAAAAAGAGAGAAAAAAAAAAAGAAAAAGTCTGACAAACAGTATCACTTTAGTTTCCTAGATATACAGTACAGCCTCTACAGTAAGTGTGGGATATACTCTGTAAGAGAATCTGATTTTATCATCCTGACAAACATTATCTGGAAAAAAATAAATACAGAAGCTAGAATAAAGATACAGACAAAATAGAAAACAATAAGAGAAAGCAAGTCACGGTATAAAATACCCTCTGAGGAAAACATAATGCACAGACTACAGTAAAGACAGGATAATACCACATCTGATATGCTTTTATTCCCTCTTACTCTGCTTTTATAATGTGAACTGTTTTTTTTTTTTGTAACAATTCAATGTAATAAAATAATACATACTAAATGAACCTTTTTTCTGCTTCATAATGGTTTGACTTTACAATGTTTCATGGTGATTTATTTGAACTTTTACAAGTGTAATTTAATCTACTTGTGTTTTTTTTTCTTGTCTGCTTCATTCACATACACTCTTTAAAGATTGACAAAGCCTGACCTATAAGTAGAGATGAGCGAGAGGCCAGAGCATAGACTTGTGCATGAGCACGTATCTTGATGATGTAAGAGGTCTTAGATCTAATAAAGCGAGCGTAGAGGCTGATGTAAATGCTTGTTCTAATAAAATCCTGGTGTTAGGGGGTGTGCAGAAGCAGATTTAGGTGCTTGTTATAATCAGGCTCAACTTGGTGGATCTGTACTCTCCAGTCAGAGTGTGTTGTCTCAGGTTAAGCAGACAGAGATGAAAGGAGGCGGAGGAGGAAGAGGAGGAGGAGGAGGAGGAGGAGGAGGAAGAGGTCACCTCCACAGAGAAACTTTAATGTAGAATATTAAGTACTGAACATGAAATGGTAAAGCTGGAAACAAAAACAAATAGAAAATGTTTTATTCTATGAAGCTGTAATTTCGCCCCATTTAGTTCATTACAAATATACTTTTCAAAAGCACTAACTCACAGTGTTTATCCTCCCACTAAATAGACATTTTCATCATTTAATGAACACACAGTCACACAAGCAGTGCTGTATATGGGAAGAACTGATGTGATCACTGTTGAAACTTTGTCATGAGAAGAGTCCATCTGTGCACAAGGAGGGAAATCCCACTAACTGCTTTGGATTGGGACAAATAGGAAGAGGATCAGCAGTCACATCAAACACGTACGCGGTCCAACTCTGTTCTCGTATGCAGCCATGTATGTGACAGATGTTATAAAGGGTAGCGAAGAGTTTACTGACACATTCAAAGACAAAGACAGAGAGAGGAGTCACAATTAAAGCCTCTGACTCTGCTTTCATATCTGACCAAAGAATTGTACTTCAGTCTGCACACAGTCAGATTTACAGTACACAGACCCATCTCAGTCTGACTGGGCTAAGAGAGAAGAGATTAATTAACATTTTTATGTAAATGAGGCGTTTGTGTCTAATTATTTCTGTTATTCCAGCAGCAGAAGCAGGCTTTGATGTGCCAGCGGTGGATTTAAATAGAGGGAGATTTCCATCACATCCTCCCTCTGCGTCACAGCCAGGCAGGAGACAGAGACAGCAGAGATTACACACTCCGCTGGGACGCACAAATACACACTGTTTCTTTTTGCACACACACACACACATCGATGCAAACATACACAGTTATTTTACCTCAGAGAAAAGTCCTTATGTGTTTCTGTGTGTCTTGCCAATGCTTGAGTGTTCACGTGTTTACAAACCCACACTCACCCCCCTGTTCCTCTCCGTTGAGGCAGTCAAGTGTTGGAGATGTGGAGCCCTTAATTGGCAGAGCGTTCATCAGTGTGTTATCTATCGGAGGGAGAGAGAGTCTCCATGGCCTGTTTGGTGCTAGTTTATGAGCTGATATTAAAGGCTGTTAAAGTACATAAAGGGGATAAACTTTTACAGCCCAAACTTATAGCCAGAAACACAGGCGGTGTCATAAAGGGCCGATGTATACTGTGCATGCGCTGAATGTCCAGATTCTACAGTAACTACAGGATGCCTGCAGAGACTTGACTGTTTTGTTTTATCCGAACGAAACGCGAAAACCAGAGTAGTGACACAAAAGTGCTGGTGTGTCTTCACAAAAGACTGCTTCAAGTGAATTCATTTCCTTTCCTATAAATGTTTAATTAAAGACTAAATTAATATTATAAATGCAATATTTAACATTTCAGTGATAAGGCTAGTTAAGTTAGAGGGTAATATGTTAAAATATTCTGTTTTAAATCCATCTTGGCATTATTTACATATGTTTGGCTATCATTTAATACAAGAGTGTAACCTTTATTTGCTTTATCTTTTGGTTGTGTTTTTAGATACTATTTATCTAAATGCTGTAAATCTGTTTTATCAGTTTTAGGACATCTTACATCTCTATATTGTTACTAGTTTTATGATATTTTGCATTTTTACCTATATTTTTGTACAGCACTTGACTTTAACCCTGATAACTAGTGGTCATAGTAACATACACACAGCACGTATTACCTCCGCCAAGGAGGTTATATTTTTGCCAGAGTTTGTTTGTTTTGAGTTATCTTGACACCTCCACCCCCTACCACCACCCTCCCCCCACCCCCAATCACTGCCAAAATCTAATCAATTCCAGATCTCCTCATTACCAATCTACGCTGTAATTTTCATCAAGATCCGCCCCTAACTTTTTGATTTATCTTCCTGACTAACAGACAGACAGACAGACAAACAGACAGACAAACTCTGGCAAAAACATAACCTCCTCTTCATTCGAAAGGGGGGATGTCTGCCTTGGTGGAGGTTTGCCCTCTCCAAGTGTTTTTCTAGTTCTTTATATGTTGTCTTTACAGGGGTTACGTTCTTATAGGGACGTATGTACGACCATTTTCAGTTATTTTCCTGTCACAAATCTTTTAGTCAAAGACAGAAAAAAGGTGAAATTATGACATCATATCTGATCTACGCAGTTCTTGCAGACAAGTTTCTCAAATTTAGTTAGATTAAGAGTCATGACAGACATAAATATGAGATAAATACCCAGGTTAGATTTCCCTTCAACAACTGATTTCATTATAAAAAACTGTTTCTTGCATTGCCATCTCTCAGTGTCTTTCCTTCCTGTTGGCTTTTTGCCAATGAGGTGATGCATTAAGAGGGTGTTGAAAACTTTAAACAGATACACCCAACAACATGGCCTGATTTGTAAGGAGCAATGGAGGTTCCACTAGAGTGATGTAGGACTGCTGACAAAGACACAGGCTGTGTGAAAAAGAAAGGCAAACATAAAGAGGAAGAAAAAGTGCCTGAAAAGGGAAGTGACTGTGGGAGAAAACACATCTAACATCTGTGTACAAACAGGGATCACAGAGGTAGAAAAATGAGGGTTATTCCTAAAGGGCCTTTTGTATCTGATCTTACAAGTGTTCCCTCCACGCCTGCAATAATAATGTGAAAGCTTGAAACAAACATTGTGATAACATCATGACACTGCGTTCTGTCACTCTGAGCCTGGGGGAGCCAAAATACCAGGAATCCCTCTTCTTCATATTTCTTGACACCTGCTTGGTCTCCACCCAAGATCTCCCAGCTGAACTCATCCTTACACACTGTCAGGTACACCACTGCATCCTCAGGCACAGACACATACTGTGGACTCTGCATGCCCTTATATATATATATATATATATATATATATATATATATATATATATATATATATATATATATATATATATATATATATATATATATATATATATATATATATATATATATATATACTACATACACAGTTTCCTGCATGCACCTGCATGTGTGATTCAACCTCATTTTTAAGATATACTTTCTATTCATAACATCCTGCAATGTTGGGGAAGTTATATTCTACACTGACTCCACAGATAAGCGCCTCACTTCAATTACATGTAGTGAACCCAGCAGGGCTCTAATCTGCATGTTAGCACAAGGATAACTAGCTTTCTCTCTGTCCAATCTCCCCCCTTTTCTTTTCTGTCTGACACTTCATGTACTGCTGATAGGGATCACTGAGTGTATTATCACAGAGGGTATAGGCTGTGGTTTGAGAGTGGGTAGTATTACTGGCTGTCCCTGCATGTGTGTGTGTGCGTGTCTATATGAGGATGTGTTTGTGGGTAATCAAAAGTTAATAAGCCAATTTTGTTTTTTCAAGCACCCTACAGATTTTGATTATTGTTTTTGACCGTCACGTCCCCTTGGTATTTACAACCCACTAGTCAAAATAAATGTCACCACTGTATCTTGCTTCACAACACAGAAAAGTGTAGTTTCAACATATTTTGCTATTAAAGGATCTGTTATTCTGTGTAGGATGTGGTTAGGGTAAATGACATGCAAAGAAAATCCAGGTCAATGCCACCACAGGCATGTGTTTGCTGCCTGACTTTTGCTTTCCTGCTATTTTTATGTTATGGTATTACTGTAAAAGTGCTTTGTAAAAGTTCACAAAAATATAATAATTAGGTTTTAGTTTTAAGATGCTAAACCTGCCTGTAATTACATTTTGAGACAATGTCTTTCTAAGTTGTCATTTGCCCAGGTCATCATTCATCCTTAGTTTTTTGTTGTTGTTATTGTTGTACTTCCGTTGGACTGGTTTTGTTCTTCATAATATTTAATTTCTCATACAGAACTGATCCATTCTGGGACGTTTCATTTAAAGTGTTTGCATAGTTTTCTGACTAAATCAAGTCCTGACATCTAGCTATGACATAATAAATCAGAATACTTATATGGTGATTTTTATGCCACTAAAAACACTTTACAAACAAAAACAAAAAGGGTGAATTTCCAGAAAGAACAAATGGCATGAGAGAAGAGATCATCAGTGTTTGAAGGTGATGTGAAAACAGCTGAAAAGTCCCATGAGTGGATAAAACAGTATCATTTTGATATACACATAACTAGAAATGTTGATATAAACCACATATTTGGTTCAGAATCATTATGATTATATATATATATATATATGGCTTTGTATATAAACATTTATACTGACTTCATTTTTTCCCATTTTCCTTCATGCTTTATAGCTCCTTCTTGTCATGTGTTATTTTGGTGCAAATCTGTCTTGTTAGAGGTCTGCAGTGAAATATCTATGAAGATTATGTGGGCTTTCTTGATATCATGCAAAGAGATTACAAATAGACCAGGGTAAGATGAATAATGTCCCATGAGAAGACATATAACGCAAATGGAAATCCAGATGTGTCAAGTTTTCTTCACGGTGTTTTCTCTGGAGTGACGGTCTAACTGCTCATTATGTTATATGTTCAGGTTTTCTGAATGGTCCGTTTTTCCATTTCCAGTGTTCAAGCCCCCTCATAGAAGCCATTGATCCAAAGACAAGCCGCTTTGACTGATTGCTGGGAGGAAATGCTGGCATTATGGGCATCTGTGTGTCTGTGTGTGTGAGAGAGAGAGAAAGAGGGAGCCTGCGAGTGTGTGTACAAGGAGGCAAAGCGGGTATTAGTCTGATGAAGTCATACAGGAAATCAATGTGGTATTGAAAGGAGAAAAATGCCCTGCCCAGGGGTGGTTGCACACAGGCCCACACACAAACACACTCAACAATGAGACAAACTGTGATGTGCTATGAGCAAAAAGACAAAAGGCGTGATACTGAAAAATGAGTTATGCCAAGTTCAAGTACAAGGTAAGGGGATGTACTTTATGAAAGAAATAGCCAAAACAGACTGGGGAGGCTTTCAGTTATTGCTACAAGTAAGTATCATTATTTCTCTGCTTTTGTTGGTAATATATCCTAAATGTTAACGTCTTGGGAAGTGCACATGTATACTCTAGATTATAGGTTTTCCTATGAGTATTTGCGTGCATTTATTTCGAAAGGCACAGAGTGCAGGCCAGGCTCCAGGAGAGCAAGTGTTTAATAATGCATGGGGTCGAGAGACAGGGCCCTATAGATGGAGATGGACTGGGTGACTGAATTGTCAAGAAACACACACACAAAAGAAACCACACACGCTCAAACCACGCTCCATCTTATTCACAATAACATACCCATATAAACATACACAGAGACCCATCTTAGCTGTGCTTCTCTTGATCTCCACTCCAGCCACATCAATTCTTAATAAAGCCAGGGCCCAAGCTGATTACTAAGGACTATTCCACTGTTTATTCTGATCAATAGAGCATTTCTATCCCTGCAGGCCTCATGCAGATGTTTGAGGGAGCAAGGACGAGAAGGAAGCAAATAGAGAAAGACAACGAGAAAAAGAGACAGGCTTATATCTTAATGACTTTAGTCGCAGCGGTGTCTGTGGTGCCTGTTGGAGCTCAGGACTCAGAGGGGAACTTAGGTAGATCCTGGCCTTAGGCTACAGCTCACAATTCCTACTAGCAACTTCAGGCTCAGAGCTCAGCTTAGACTGGAGTGGATATTAATTTCAATGACCAAATGGCAGACTGAGGTGCTCCATAAGACCATCAGTCACCAGTCCTAAGCTACTCAGCGCCTATTACTATGGTAATCTATACCCCAGGCCGGTGTGTGTGTTTTGTGTGCATATATACTTGAAATGCACATTTTATCTATACATGTACAAGGAGGAGGGAAAAAACAGAGACGGAATGAGAATGTACTGTAAGTGTGTATCAACACTCATTAACAGAGACACACAATTACGTCGTCCCACACTTATGTTTCTGTTCAACCGGCATATGATGTTCACAGAGTAATTAATCATAAAAGGCGGAGGGGTGGGGGATGAGGAATGAAGGAGGGGGAAGGGGAGGAGTTGGAGGGTGGAACAACATTATGAGTCTGGGTAATTGTCTAATTTTCCTTCAGAGAGCCCAACAAGGAATTGAAAAACAAACTGCTAAAGCAGTTGCCCTGTACCAGTTGAGAAATGAATAAGGCTATCAAACAATCCCCTGTTCACCAGATGAACAAAAAATAATAATAAACACCAGTATAGGAATCTGACAAAGCTACAGTTTTGCATCAAATCTTTAATGTTATACACATGCCAATAGCTGGTATCCTAAATTATCTGGAATAGTAAAATGTACACATACATACATGAAGACATCTTAAAATTTTATATCTCAAATTTATATGTCATGTCAGTCACAAAAATCAATAAGTAGAGATAGATCCGGAAGAGATATGAGAACGCCACATATGTGCATACACCAGGGGACATTTTTGCATAAACACATGTATGTATGCACAGACCAGTTACCACATAATTGTAAACACACCAGTGCTCAAAGACAATACAAATGCACATTTACATACTCTATGTGACACAGTCATGGCATTGTGGATTCAAATTATGGGAAAAATAATAGAGACAGAAAATCATGGATCAGAAGTATTATCACTAATTCCACTAATACTATAAGGACAAACAGGACAGGAATGGATGGGCCTATAAATGACTGACAGTCAGACAGACAAAAGGACAGACAGTAACTTGTTAGCCTTCCGGTCACCCATACCTAGTTCTGCTAACGGTAGCACTTTAGTTTAAAGCTCTCTCTTTGCAGCAGGATAGAATAACAAGGCAGAAGTGTGAAAAACAACTAAAAGTTACCTGCACTTCAGTAAAAGCTGTTTCTCCCCCAAAATTAATTGCTTCTTACTGGGGACATTGAGTGCACATGACAGTGAAAGTCAAAGAGGTAAGAAGGCATCGCCTTGGTCCTCCTTTGTTCAGTAAATGACTAAATATTTAATGTTCCGGGGCTCTTAAGATTAAAGGTAACATGTTGTCAGTAATAGTGGAGCTACTTCAAAGGATGTAAATTATGCATTTCTTCCTTTAGCAGAGAAATCAAAGCAGGTAATGAAGATTAAAGTTTGTGGACCTCCATTCTATGTCTGGTTGAGGAGAAAGGAGGAGAGCAGACGAAGAGAGAGGGAAGAGGACCTGCGTTAGGAAGGTTAATCTATTCGGAGTGTGGGTTATCTGATTAAAAAATCATTGTGTTCATTTAATCTGTTCCAGTGAAGCCGGTGTATGGAGCTGGGAGATAGTGGCAGGGCAGGGGCCTAACCAGCACTGTCAAGAGGTGCTGAAACCAACCAAAGTGGCAATCAAAGGACTGTATGACTGTGGGGATATTTGAAGACACATAAAAGACCTCGGAATTGTTTTCCATTCTTTTTAGCACACAGGTTTGCCAGTTCAGAGTTAGAGAGAGGAGGCGTGTAAAGTGCTTGAAGTCACAACAGCATCCAAAGTGCAAGTACACGTTTAGCAAAACATGATATTTGACATACATAACTCTTCACTCTTGCTCCCTGTAACCTTTTCCCACTCTCTGTGATCAGATGGAGACTATCAGTCCTGGATATTTTTGTCTGTGAGGAGCCAGGCTTACAAGCTCCCCTAAGGGCTATATTTTACTCCTATCTGCCTTTCTGACACACCAGTTAGAGCACAATCCCACTGGCCAGCAGAAGGGGTTGACATTTAGAAACACAGGGTTTTTTTGTGCTCTAACAGTCTGTCGTCCTCCATGAGAAATGAGGAAAAAGACAGAAGGCGGTATAAAGAGAAAGGAGGCGCTTACACTCATCTGCTGAGCACTAGGCATCATTTAGGTTATCCCACAATGCACCTCCAACAGGCCCAAACAGAGGAGTCGGACCCATTAGGCTTGCGACTAGCGCACTAATCGTCTCATTCCATTACAGTCAATGGCAGCAGGGTGGCTCTAATGCCCATTTAGAAGAAGTCACACAAGGGCCGACACTGCGTCACCAAAGGAAAAGGGGGACACAAACCAAAGAGTGACTTTGACGTGACTGAGACTTGGCAGGAAAAAAAAAATTTGTAATTAATTTGAGCCACCTGTATTCATTTTTATTTCCTTCGAAGTCACTTGGTGATCAATAGCAACATTTCCTTTCCCACCACACTGTGATCCACACCGGCGTGGCTACAACCCCGGACAGTGTATTACTGTACACTCCTGCGAAGCTGAGACGGTGTTGAGAGAGGCACAAATGCAAAGTGAACAAAGCCCAGTGTTATTCTATTGGAATCAGATTCCTCTTTAACTGAACATAGACTTATCGATTAGAGTGAAAGAGCAGCTTCCAAATGAAGGAGGGTGTCTGAGAGGGAGGGAGAGAGGATACGAAAAAGAGAGGAGCCAAGAGAGAGAGAGAGAAAGGGGTAAATAACATCTTCCTCTCCACAAGCATCTGCAGCAACCAGTCAGTCAGGCATCATTAATCCAGTGAGGAGTCTCATCCGTTGTGTATTGGTTCATTTTACAACACTATAGTACTGTCTAAATATTGACAGAGCTCTGCTGTCTCTGCTATTGACTGTCATCAGAATGCTCCACTTCAGAGCCGCACACACAGCTGTGTAAAAGGGAACTGTAAGGATCTGGTGTGTGAACTTGTGCGTGTGCATGTTTGTGTGTGTGTGTGTGTGTGTGTGTGTGCGTTGTGGGGAATCGGATGCTCGTCTCCGTAAAGTGCTGCCTTCACATGGGCAGCATATGCAACAGCACAGTTAGAGCTTGTACAAAGTAGCCGCCACTCATCCCAAAACAAACTTTAGACAAGTATGTTTATTGTCGCCACATGACCACAAACACACAAACTCCTTCCTGAATGCACAAAGGGGGCCATAGATTCTTGTAACTTGGCTGTCCTCTAAAATTCACTCACCACAAATGATTTCTATGCAAATAGAGCAGCAGAGAAAAATGCAGCAGCTGAATTAAATCCAAAACACATTTGGTCAAAAATCAATTCCCCTGGTCCTCCCCTCATCCACACAGACAGCCCACACTCCACTATCCCACAGCACACAGCCCTGGACCGCTGATAAATATTCATTTTTTATATGTTACAGAAAAAGCTGTGATGGGCAAAATAGGAAAGCCCTCCCAACAAAGCCCCCTGCAAGTACACACATGCATGAGAACACACAAACGGAGGGACTCACAGTTTACAAATAACTGCATCAGATAACTACTGCAATTCCCCACATGGATCATTTGGTGTAGAGTAAATAACTCTAGATTTACATTATGATTTACCTGTGTTATACTTTAAACAGACTGGAAAGCAGCTTTCTGACCTGTGTGCATGTTCTGTGCTTTTTAAATCCTTCTACAGCTTTTTAGCCTGTGTGCCAGAACAACCATGACTCTCCTAACAGCACTTGAACGGTCTCTCTTTCAAAAAAAAAAAAAAGAAAAAAGAAGAGATAATTACATGACAAATCACTGCCTCTTTTAAGTACCACATGAAAGAGTGTAAATGGGGGGAAATGTGCAGGAAATAAAATAAAATCCTTTTTTTTTTCTGTTCGTAGTTAAGTGGCCAGAGAGGGAGAACTGGAGATATTTAATGTTGCTTAAATATGCAGTGTGATTCCACCCGCTGATTAAATTATAGCAGATGAGATCTTCTGTTGGCTGAAAACTTGAAAAAGTCCAGAGCTGTTTAAAAATGCATCAAACATGCTGTTGGATTAGCTCTCTGTCTCTGTCTTTCACTGTCTCACTGATGTGAGAGAAGGGAGGACTGAGCCTTGCAGGGGGGAGGGAAGATGGAGAAAAGGCAGAATAAACTCTTTTACAAATAAGATAAATGCTGGTCAATTGACAAAGAGCAAATATGATAATGAAGAAGTAAAAACACACTTAATAATGGAAGCTATGGAAAAGAAATTATTTGAATTAAGTCAGTGCTGAAAAATGTGACAAAGCCTCTGTGCATTTGTGAGTATGAGTGTATTAATTAGTGTGTTTGCCAAATGGTCAAAGTGAGAGCCCACTGGGTCCTGTGCTCTGCACTTTTTGCCCTCTTCCACTCTTATTCTCTCTCTTTCTCTACCTCTCCAGAGCCAAGATGTGCATATGTTTTGGGCTGCTTTAATTTCTCCGCTCATAATTGGGCTGAACCATAGGGAGCCTTCATCCACTGGGACAACACTGTAAACATGAGTTTACTCTCTCTATCGCTTTCTCTTTGGGTGGGAAAGCTGCTCTCAGCCTTCTCTCTCTCTCTCACTGTCTTTCCTTCTCTCTCTCTCTCTCTCTCTCTCTCTCTCTCTCTCTTACGCACACACATACACACACACACACACACACACGCTGAAAACACAATACAGCGACTGAACAAACAAATAACTACCCACCAAGATGACAAGAAAAAGGGCTTTACTCTCACTCTCTATTTCCAGTGATGAACAAAGAAACACAAACCGCTCAGAGTGCGGCTCCTGCTCAGTCAATGACAGAAAAAATAAATAAATAATAGAGAGCAAGAGAAACTGTTTGAAGAGTCAGAGGCGTCTAGTTCATCCACATTGCATCAGAGGGCCAGTAGACATAGAGCACTTTCCTGCAGAGACGGGTAATGAAGGCGGGTGGAAGTTATTCATAAGAATCTGACCATGTAAGCACTTGTGTAGAGACATGATGTTTAATTTGTAGTTTGAGCAAAAGAAGTTTTCAAGTCCGGCTGCAAATACGGCACAATAATGTCACACTTGAGTGGGCAAACAGGTCAAACCACCTCCATTGTGTTTCTTCAGGAGCAGCCAAAATACAGCCTGGGACTCCGGGACGGTGAGGGTTAACAGATTGAATGAGTTTCGGAGCGGTAATAGGCTGTCCAAAAATGTACTGCTTATCTTATATTGCATACTTCCATAATTTAGATGGTGTTTGCATGTCTGTGTGTGCATGTTTTTTGTTTGTTTGCAGATGTGTACTGTATGTGTATTGGCAGGGTTTAAGTATGTGACTGTGTGTGCGTGCATGCGTGTATGTATGTGTGTGTGTGTGTGTGTGCGTGTGTGTGTGTGTGTTCGTGTGTCTGTGCGTGTGCGTGTGTCTGTGTGTGCGTGTGTGTGTGTGTGTGTGTGTGTGCGTGTGTGCTCATACTGTATGTGTGCAGGCATGCTCCGGAGTTCAGAGGCAGTGACAGCTTTGACAGCTATACCTGCCAATGGCCAGATCCCGGCGATAACCCCTGCTGTCGCCACAAAGCCGACAGAAAGGCTCCAATTTCCCCCCCAGACACTGGGCCAGTCTGTGGAGGCAGCAAGGAGGGATAGCGAGACAACCTCCAGCCATTCTCCACAATACACTCTCCTCATTCCACCCCACTAACACATGAATGGGGATCCAATTGATTCTTTTTCACCCTAGTCCATTTTCCCACCCGGCCTAACACAGAGAGAGGATTTTGTGCTCATCTGCCCTTCCTTGTGTACTTCATATCGGGGAGAAGACTTATAGAAAGGGAAGGTAAAAAGGGGGGATCTTTATCAGAAAGCGAATTAACGCTCAAAGTGCTCCATTTGGAAGGTATATCAGGCCAATCCATTAAAAGGGCCTTCAGAAAAGAGCCGGCACAGAGGACACCTTGAGAATGAACAGAAGACCTTGCTGAAACAGCACTCTTCACACACAGGGAGAGAGAGGGAGGGAGAGAGAGAGAGAGAGAGAGAGAGAGAGAGAGAGAGAGAGAGAGAGAGAGAGAGAGAGAAGATAGTACCACATGGAGCTGCATAATCATCTGCTAAGTATGGATTCTGCTTGCAACCTGACGAAAACAGAAATTACTAATTGTTAAAATGACATTAAACCTAATCACTAATTGACAAAATCAGTCCTTAGTTTAATACTTGTTAAGTCGTTAACTTAACACAACTCGCCAAAATTAACACACTTTTGCAGATTTCTAATATATTTTCTCACACACACATAAACTGGTCTGTGTGCTTTCCTCACTTTTTTTTCCTCACACAAACACACACACCTGCTCCAGCAGTGAGTTCCATTAATCTTCTCCCAGGCCCTGTCCTCTGCGAGCTGACCCAGGTGAGGGAGGGGGGAGGCTGGGGTCAGAGGCTAGAGGAGTGCCCCTGTCTGGATGGGTGCCTCATGAACATTAGCCCCTGGCCGGTGGGGTGGAGGAAGTAGAGGGACCACCCCATACTGACTCTAAGAGGTCAGCGATTAGGAGAAGAAAAGTGATTTCTGGGAGAAACTGAAAATAAAAATAACCATAGAGAGCTGGACACTTGGTATTTACCAATGTGAAGAAAGCTAAGTGCAAAAATAAAGCCCATATTTCAATAAAGAGAAGTTCTTTCTTTTGTGTTTTAGTGTTGCCATTTTTCCATAAGCTATGGCATACCAGTGGAAAAACACAAAACAACCAAAATTCTTAGATAATTAGTACAAAAAGCCTGTTCATAAATTAAAGACAATATTATTACGTCATATGTAGGCTAAGAGGATCACTTCATCTGAATAATCCCTTCGACCTAAACTAGCCCTGCAGCAGTCCCTGTGAGTTGTGACAAAATATGTATGTAGGACAAAATCCATAGTCTTCATTCTGTACAAAAATGCATGTTTGTCTGAAGTTAATATGATGACACAGCAGTCTGACTTGGGCTTACTGAATGCATAAATTATGCTGTTTTTAGTACAAAAAATATATTTTTATGTAACCCTGAAGTGGCCCTGCAGAGGCGTAAAAAGTTCTAGATTATTTTATTTCCAGGAAAAAAAGGAGTATTAAATGTTCAACTGATTACCAGGATAACAACTTCAACTTGATCTGTTCATATTAACAAAGTATAAGAATGCATCGCTCAATAGGGCAACCCTGTCTGATGGTTCCATTCATACTGTTCTGCTTCTGAACTATGTTTAGAGATTTTCATAAATCACAGGGGTGTGCTTTGTCTCAGAAATATCATTAAAAGAGTGAATAGGGTGTAAAATGTGACACAAATGTTCACCTATAATGTGAGGTATGTGCGTTAATATAGACATTTATGAGAAATGATTACATTATTTTGTGTGGGTTGTGACTCCGTTGGCTTTAATGCTGTTTTAAATTCAGTTTTAAAGGTGCATGTCTAATGATTGACATAGAAATTATATCTGACTTAAAAGAAGTATTCTGTTGGAAAAAAAAATCTGCCATTAAGTGACTTTTTCCACTGGCAGTTTAGTCTGTATCTGTCATGTGTGTGTGTGTGTTACCTTTTGTAAAGTCCCTGTCATAACTTAAAAACACATTCACATTAATCTATTCTACATTCTCTCCTACTGACAAGCTAACAACCATACGGTAAGAGAAGATTTAGATTGTGCAATAAGAAGAGCAAATGGAAATGATAAAAGGGAATGTGATTTTGACTGTTACAGATCCCCTCTGCGCCATCCTGCCCCAGTCCCAGAACTGACCTCATCCCACCTGCTGAGAGCAGAACAGAGCCATGGCCCCAGGGGTGAACCTGCTGTTTTGTGCCCTGTCCTCTTCAGGGAAACACTCTGAACAAGCAGCCTCTCTGTCTGAGCTCCTACCAAGACAGACGCTTAACTCTTCAGCTGGCTTTATCACACAGCTCAATGAACATGGAAAACACATAAAAGTTAGAGTAAAGGAGTAAAAAGATAGCCACAAAGAGACCTGGGACCCAGAAGAAAGAGCTTTTTTTGTGTAAGAAGAAGCCAACATATACATCAATCTTGACAGTACGTTCTGCAGAGGATCATTATTAGTCATCTAATTAGTAAATACTTCACCTGACGACTTTCAACCTGAAAATCAAAAAACTTTATTTTTCTTGATCTTCTCCTCTATTACGAACTCTATTCTCCTTGTCTTTCATTGTGTTGTCATCAACTACAATACATGGTGTTAATGATAATGACTTGCACGTGGTGATCATCATATCATTCTTTGAATCCTGAGGCTGAGAAAGGAGATGATAAAACTGTCCTTTTGATGCAGGTTCAAACTCAGAAGTTAAAAGTAAGTGAGGAATATTTAAAGAAAAAAGAACATAAAAACTTAAAAACACACACTCATCTATTCTACATTCCCTCCCACCTACCCCACTCATAAACACACAGACTTGAAAGTGTGAAGCGTGTTGATCCTATTTAAATGGTGAATTTCCTGGTGTAAGCCGTTAGTCTCCCCTGACACTGGTCTCCCTCTCCTCTCCAGCCCCTCATCTCTAATGCATGAGCCAGCCAGAGAGACCGCGGAGGCCAAAGAACGAGCAAAAGGGGAAAACGAGGGAGCGAGAGCGGACGAAGGGAGAGGCTAACCCTGGCACGGCGGCGCAACACTTTCATATTCTAATAAACCCTACATGAATACACGCATATACAGAAAGGGAGGAAATTGCATTTCTAAAACTCTCTCTGTATCAAAGGGCATTCCGCAGAACATCTCTCATACACACACAGACACACATAAACATGCAGTCCGGCATTTTCCAAACCAGGAAAAATGCACTAACACAAACATACACACATATACACACACAGAAGGCTCAGAGGGATTACAGTCTGCTGACGACAGCAATTGAATGCACACACAGGCATAAAAACACAGAAAACTTCTTAAGGGAAGTTCTGTTTCAGGAAGTTCTAACTAGATGTCAGATGAGTGGAAACAGTAGAACTGACTCTTCTGGTCATATTCATGCATAGCTAAAAATAACTAAGAGATAACAAAAAGAGTAGGAGCCGATCACAGAGTACAGTTCTGGACAGAGGCAAATATTGTGCAAAACACGTACGCCAAACTCCAAATGGTGCCTCATTTCTGGCCTCATCTCCTTTAGAGCAGGCCATTTAATTTCAGACCGCTGATACCCATCCCTCCTTTCACAAGAGTTAATATCCCATTCTCCCTCCTTCACTCTGCTGGTGTGTGATGGAGTCTCAGTGACAGCCTGTAATGCAGGCCTGTATGCATTGATTATATGACACCCTCCATTCAGGTGTGCTATTAAAGTTCCCCTCCTCTCTTCCTTTCTGCTCTGCCACTGGAATAATGTCCAATAATAAGAGGAGTAGGTGAGTAGAGCTCAGGCAAGAGCCGGGCTCTTCAGATGGGCGGACCCAGACAGAAACACTGGTTCCTTGGGCAGGACTAGATGAAGATACGCCCATGTTATTCACATAGCACCATGAGCCACAGAGGAAACGGGTGGGGGAATGCATAATTTCATTTAAATTACATGAAGGATGCTTTGACTACCCCCTTGTCTGTCTGCCACTCCCCCCACAAATCTGCACCCATGTAAAATCATCCCATCCCACTTTCTGTAATTCCCCTCCCCCAAAACTCAGCAATCCTTCTGTCCATCTCAATGAGCATACAGCTATTAAGGACAGAGAGAGTATGCCTTTAATTAGTGCTCAGTAATGAGTACGTCTCTGTCCATGCACTAATAAGTGGAACGATGACTCAATAAAGAAACATATTCTCTTGAAAAGGAAAAACTGAAAAAGGTAGCATGAACTGAAGATGAAAAACACTCTGTGAAAAACACAGAAAAATCCAGGAAATTAAATAAATTAGCTGGAATAAGATGAGCAGGGTTTTATAGCAGCCATATTTAAAAATGGAAACTCAGATATGGACGAATGAAACACTAAACTAAATGAAGAGAATGCAATATCCTTTAAGTTTGTCCTCATTGGAAACAACATAAAGATGCTTCAAGTAACTTTTTTCTCTTTCATTCATACACTTCTGAATACTTTTTTTTTCAAGACATAAATATGTGGACTTGGTTAAATGAAGTACTTACAATTAATGTAAAAGCAGATAATAAGCAACTAACATCTATTTTTTTTTTTTTTTATTAAAATGCAAAATGTATTATTATGCAGAAATAAATTCAGTGATATTACTTTGATATTACTTTTTCTACCAGTAAACTAATGTTCAGATAAGGAAAAGTTCAACACAGACTTAGACACAGGTTAACAACATAATTGGCAAGCACTAACAGAACCTATCAGAACATATATAGGCTATCTGTAGGTTGGTACACAAACCCATTATAGTAACTCAAATCAGGTCATATTGTAGCAGCTGTTCTGAGGCTCAGACAGACAACATGTTTAAGCCTTCTGCTCTCACCCACACAGTATTTCTGCTGTATAGCACAGCAGTCTACCTTCACCATCTCTGCCTTCTCTTTCAGTGTTTCTGGGAAGCTCCAGGCCCAGAATAGAGCTCAGACCTCAATGGTTTACATAAACCACAATGCCTTCTGAGCTTGGAGGGGGGGGGGACACAAGCATCTGTTTTTGTTTGCATTTTATTCCAAAACATAAAATTGAATCAATCTTTTAATACTCTGGATTGTATAAACATGGGAGAGAAGTGCTTGAATAAATATCAAGAATGAAAATGGATTTCTAGTCGACGACTATTATCTATCTGGTTTATTTATGAATACCACGGCTGGTGCCAAAATAGGCAAGACATAAAAATACAGAGATAATGTGTTTAGCCTTTTTTTCATTTTCTTTTTTTTAAGTGAAAGAATAAATATTTGGATTTACATCACATTTACATTTTTATCAAAATCAAGTTGTGTGCCACTAAACCTGTGTGCACCATTTTCATCTGTGGTTGCCAGGACAACTGTGAAAATAACAAGTGCAACATGACACTGACATCTTTAACAGGAAAATCATTAAAAGCAACATGAGGGGCCAGATGATGCTGTCTGGGCCACAGTCAGACTGTGACTGATAAACACCATGCTGGAACCATAAATAGACTAATAGCTCTTTCACTGCTCCCACTACAATGCACTCAGTCAGGACAGTTAGTGGATGTTTTTGTAAAAATGATGATAAAACCCTTTCAATCTGTGAGACTCACAATTGTAGTGTATAATATCAAACCCAGTGAGAGATACAAACACACAAAGACAGTGTATACCCCTAAGATATACTAGGACCGACCATCACTGGACCCACCAATGCCTAACAACTGCACACACACACACACACACACACACACACACACACACACACACACACACACACACACACACACACACACACATTCATAAGGCATTATGTAGAACAACAGTTTTATGGATTTTAAACGGCATTCATTTACGAACTCTGTGGCTAGTCATCACATGGAGGGGCCATTTTATCCTCTCTTAATGTAGATCAGTCTTCCTTGGTGAGATGTAGGGGGAGGCCCAGGACATTAGAGAAGTTGGATCTGTCTTCAGCCACTGATTAAACACTGGGCTGGGGTGAAGGAATAAAGAAGGATCACATCAATTGGGACTGATGTGCAAATGCATAATGGAACCATCACATGAATGCTAAGCCTCCATTAATATATTTTGAGTGTTAGGATCCTAGATAACAAGAAGCCTTACCCGTCCATATTTCTTAGTTCCGATTTTATGAGTATCCATCCTGTTATTACCATACAGCTCACAGTGAAACAAAGTTCTCACAGCCACAGTAAGAAACACAGCAGATCCTCCACAGCTACAAAGATGACTTTCTATAGTCTGTGCATGCTCCAATGTGTGTGTATGTATGTGTGTGACAGGTTTATAGGAGTCATTTATCCTGCTCAGCGGGCTAGTGTAGTGCGGAATGGTGGCCTGAGTGCCAGGCGTAGCTTATTGTTGTGTAGCCTTTATGGGCTACATTAAGTACAGCTGAGTGAGAGGGAAACATACAGTACAATACCCTGAGCTCACACATGTCATACACACACAGATTAACTACCTCCCTGGGCCCAGGGCAGGTCTACATCTACTCAGCACACGACCCTGGCATGCTCCCTCCAACTACACACATTGTCCAAGATACAGAATGTGAGTGTGTAAGTATGTATGTAAACTCTACGTTAATGATGAAAGTTTGAGGAAAATGTCAGATTTGCAGTATTTCAGCTCCAGGCATCTCAGCCCAGATGTTCAAACACCAGAGGTTTTAATTAAAGAGCTGCTGTCTCCACTTCTCTGATCAATCTGAGCAATAAAAGCCACATCGATTAACGATAACCTATGGACTGTCCATTACGGACTATTAATGCAATTAATAAAACAACAGACACATGCGCAAACTAAATACACATGTGTGCTCGAGTTGTCAGACACAGTGGCACAGACAAACGGGTCCAACAGTCAGGCGATTTGAAAAGCTGCTTTATTCTCTCACTTACCCACTTATAACACCCCCCTACCTGCATGTCTGCTTTTTTGAAAGCTTCATAAGCGTCGCCTCTTCAACTGTGTTCCACAGTGTAAAAATAGAGGCCATTATATTGCCTAATGCCTACCTGCCAGCCCCCTATGCTCCCTCCTGTACACGAAGGCTTTTACATGATGAGGTGGCTGACATGTTCCACACACACCATCCATTACCATATGTACACTGGATGAGACTCAGCCTGCGCAACTTATACTAATGCATGTTTGGTATGCCCTGTGGGGGTGGGAGATATACACGCACACGCACACACGCAACACACTTGAACAAAGAGATGCGCAACTCTCTCCCATACAAATATAATGGCAGCATTGTGATATGCCACTTGTATTAACAGCACTATGCTTTTAAAGTAAATAAAAACATGATAGCTGGCTTTCTGGGTGAGGTGGGTTCTCTCCTCTGAAACTCATTGTGTGTTATGTGGTTATGTGTGTGACTGTGTGTGATGAGAGGAGGGGGGCAACCCTCTGCTCTGGGGCAGCGGTTCCTCTCTAATTGCCCCTCTAGGTGCCTGTGTGCTGGAGAGCTGAACTGAGGGTAAACACAGATCTAGAGATGATTAATAGCCAGAGGTCAAGGTGGAGCACAAACAGGCAGAGAGGCTGAGACCTCACTCTAGCCTACCTCGACCATTCAAATCCACACGCAAACAGACATACTGACAAGGAACGGTGGAGCATTTCTTCACCAGCAGATCTGGACATTGCACATGCATACTCACACATTACAATCTAAAACAATCTAACTGTTTTGGACCCTAATTAGCAAAAGTTTTGATGTGTTTGAGGCCAATAGAGAAGTCATAGGTTAGGGTGGAAGGGAAGGGTGAGGGTCAAGGTGTCAGATCAGGGTCATATAAGGCTCATAGTAAAAGTCTTTAACAAAGCTTGATCAATATATGACCAGAAAAACCCAGGGTGTTGTTTCTTCTGTATCCCTGTACAGCTGTAGGTGGTCTTCTAGATTCTACACTGTAGCAGAGAAATGCACATCCTGTTTCTATTACATGCCCACTTTGTCTTCTCCATCCCCTGACAAACCCATACACACTCTTCTCTTCCTTCCCTCATGTGCACGTTTGCATCTCTTGCACTCATCTGTACGCAGCAGCACACACACATACAGTACACACACACACACACACACAGCACATCCTCAACTGAATGGAGTCAGGTTGGGCGGCCCTTCATTTTTCATGCAAACGGTAATTTAGTGAGACTGCCTATTGATTGAGCGCCGCTTGTCTCCCAAACAATGCCACTTCAATCAGCGGCCCATGGGGGGAGGGGGCCGAGGGGAGGGAAGACATGGAGGGGGGAGAAGGGGGTAGTAGAGGGAGGGCTGCCGATAGCTGCAGTGACTGATTTAAGAGATGGATAAAAAGCAGATACGTCCCCCGCCCCTGTACTGATTAATGACAGTGGCCAGAGCAGCCCTGGACTATGCATCATGATTTAACCACCAGCCCCTCATCTAAAGATTAGTGTGCACGCACACACACACTGCACAAGCACCCACACACACTGTGTATTGTACCACACAGAGAGGCAAGGCACAAAGGGTGTGAAAGAAAGAAAGGGAAGTGAAGGAGTGAAAAAGACAAGTAAAAGACTAATGGGGCTGTGAGGAGATGCTGTATGACTATTTTCAGTTGGTTGTTCTGAACATTCGGAGGCAGAAATGGCCTTTTCAAAAAAAATCAAGTCACTAACAGTCCAGGATTGTCATGCATCAATACTGTCTACTGAAGTAGTACTTTTCAAAGTACTAATAGAGAAGTTATCATACCTTTGGGAGTTAATTTAAATATAACATATAATATTTAAACAAATGTACCAAAACATTAGAATAATTAATACTAAATAGTTAATAGGGTTACTAAAGGTCTGCAGGTGTATTTCCCCCAGTGTAATGTATGGTTCTAATACTTCATTCAGGAAGTCTCAAGTCAAAATCAACCTGTTGTTTTACAGTAAGTTGAAAAAAATTACAGAAAAAAGCATAAACATCATTCATATTCCATAATGAATCCATATCAGCTTTGATGCTAAAGAGTAAAAAAATAAATAAATATTTGTCAACATAGTCCAGCAACAGTACAATCAAAACAAATGTTTCCCTTGTTCCCACTCCACACTTGCACTGCTTAAATCCAAATCAACCTGTTCATACAAAGCAAATGCCACAGTGTTCTCAAGTGCAGTGCTGTAACCTAGAACGCAGCGTAAAGTTGTGTGAGCGAAAACACTGACTCTGGTCCATTAGTTGTGTTGGAAGCTGAGGCGGAGAACTGGAGCCCCTCCCTACGGCTGCTAAAATATTCATCAGACTCCCTGAGAGCATGTCTGCTAATAGTTATACATGGAGCAGGAGAAAGAAGTGAGAAGGAGGAGGAGAGCAGAGGGGTGGGAGCGAGGCAAGAGGAGGAGAAATTGGGAAGATGAGCGATGCTCCCTGTGTGCATGTCAGCTAATAGTCAAACATGAAGCACTAGGAGGGAGGGAAAAACAGGAAAAGAACAAGAGGGAAGTGATGAGAGTGGTTGTTTAAATAGTCTGGGGTTGAACACACAGGGGATGGACACTGTAAAAAAGATCAAAAGTGAGGACAACAGAGAGACAATGGGATGAGAAGAAAGAAAGAAATTGAGAGACACTGAAAAAAAGATAAAGATTGAGAGGCAGGGATCATTCTTTTTCCTCCTGCTCTGCCGTCACTTGGCCCTCTGAGCTGCATTCCAGATTGATTAAAAGCCTCTCTTGTAATTGTCAGATCCTGTAGAAACCAACTCTGTGTTTAAATGGCTGTTTTGTGTGGTGGTGGTGGGGGTTGTTGATGTTGGGGAGTCATCTGTGGGAAGCAAGGTAGAAGAGGAACCCAATTTCAATCACGTCAACCAGTGTAACAGTAGTCATTTCAATAGCCACAAGTCACAAGCACATTAATCAGAACTCCTGCTCAACCAAAGAAATATTGTTGATTTTGTTTTGTCTTGTCAAACAGCAGCTCCAGAAGCTGAGTTCTATCTTTGTATCCTGAAAAAAAAAGGACATACATGTGCATAAACACACACAGAAACACACACACACACTCATTTCTTCAGTCATTAAAATGAGAAATGGCCGATGGTGTGGGAGCTGTTGAAATACCATTAAGAAATGGAGACAAATGCAGTGGATCCCAGCCTGCTATGGCAACCTCACTACAGTAAATCAGACAGTGACGAATATTACTGAAACCAGGGTGTATGCAAACAAAATACACACACACACACACACACACACACACACACACACACACACACACACAATCAAACTCAAAGCAAACAATGTGTGAAGCACCTTACAAAAAGCTGCTTCTGTGGATTAATGAGCAGTTATCCTAATTAAATGTTTCCTGATCATCTGCTATGATATATGGATAATTATTATGTTCAGAGATGATTAAATGATTGCATAACAGACAAGTCTGATATCATTTCAAAGAATTAATGAACATCTGCACACAGGAATCATGTGGAAATAAGACACGAATTAAGGATTCAATTAGCTTTGATTTAATCAATTCAGGACTAATTGTGAGCTGTGAAAGCTGTCATTTAATCATGTGTGAAGATATACATATATATACATATATGTATGTGTGTGTGTGTGTGTGTGTGTGCATTTACTGTGTTTTTCTTTCTTTCTTTTTTTAAAAATACAGATGGTTCACACAAGTCTATATAGTGTGTCTTTCCCGGGTCTATTCCCCAACTTGCTTCGATAAACAAAATGGAACTAAGTGTAATTACTGTGTAATGCAGTGTAAAATGACTCATGACTCATGTAAACCAGAAGATGACTCTCCATTTAGTTTTCAGGTTCTTCATGATAATTCTTAAACAGAGTAATCTTACACACAGGTAAATGTCTCAAAGCTAAACTTTTATCCAGACAGTTGCATTCCTTTCTACTCCAGAGGTATTGAACGGGTCATGCTGTGATGCACCAACAACTTTTCTCTAGATCTTTTGAAGACATGTTTGTTCTTATGACTACGTGATTGTGTTACTTAGCCTAATGTAAACCAATAAACGAGGCTAACCTTGTAAAATGGGTCGATCCTTATTTAAAAGCTCATTGATTAACAGTTGTGATTATTGATCGTGCCATGTGTCCCAGACAGAATTGACATATGTGATAGGTCATAGTCCAGATTCACACAAACGGACAGACAGACTGACACAGACACAAACACACACACACACACACACACACACACACACACACACACACACACACTCCCCAGTTCTCAATCACATACTAACTTGAAGAGATTATTTGGAGTATCAATTATTATCTGAACAGTACTTGAACCTCTTCAATATTTTGCCCTAACCCCTATCTCCCGCTCCACCGCCTGATTCACTTCTCCATACAGTTCACGGTGCGGAGCGGAGTAGTTGCATGTGAAGGAGATAGTAAGCAGTAATATTCAATTATTGTATGCACGGCGTCCCCGTCCCGCCCTAAATTGATTTCTTTCAGAACGGGAGGCATCGCTCAGCACTGACACACAGCCATGTTTCCCCCATCTACCACATCCCACGCAAATTACTCCTCCATCTGCTCTCCTTCACCGCATCGTGCATTTATCCCTCTCCTCTCCTCTCCTCTCCTCTCCTCTCCTCTCCTCTCCTCTCCTCTCCTCTCCTCTCCTCTCCTCTCCTCTCCTCTCCTCTCCTCTCCTCTCCTCTCCTCTGTCCTCATCTCCTCGCCCCCCCCAGAATACACAGCTATCAGTGGTTGGCACTGGCCCTGGCTTCCATACAGTATGTTTAATCTGTCTTTAATCTCTTTGCATTGTAATGGGAAATGGTTTTGTGTTTTACTACTTGATTGAAGCTGCAAGCCCGCCCCTCACCACCGCGGGACTCTGTGTTTAGGAGTGGGAGGTGTTTTCAATTTTGCCCTTGCCTAAATTGCCTTTTATCAAAGAATTCATATCAGTAATACGATTCTACATATTAACCAGGCTGTTTGTAACTGGCCTAATGGGAAAAAAGGGAAATGGTGGAGAGAGGGAAGACAAGGCTAGTGGGGAGAAAAATGAAAACTGGCTTCCACTCACAGAATTAAAATAAAGAATCACAGTAAATTAAACAGCTGCAGAAAATGCCAATGTTTTGCAATGTAGTTTTCTAGTGAAGACTGAAGCAAAGGTTGATAAATACCCCGAATGTGGCTCAGCTGTAAAAACAAGAGTTCCTGTTTTCATCCAGTCCTGAAGCCCAGTAAGTGTGAAAGTTTTCTCCTGTCAAGTTATACCATCATCATAAAGACCTTTACAATTGTACCTTTAATAAAGCCACACAAAGAGGGAGCTGGTCTAATCAATACTTCATATAGAGGGGATTATTGTTTGCTCAGACTCAACACAGATTCAAAGCACCTAGGCTCGATAGTCATGTAAAGCTAGAATTGATTTGTTCATAAAAGCAGTGAAATTTTTGATGTTGGTGTCACATCTATGAATTTTTTTTTCCAGCATCACATTTTTTATTCATACACACAATGTCAGTTTCACAAAGAATGGGCCCGCGGTGAATTTTGAATGGCATTTACAGTCTCTGATGGTTAAAATCAACACAGAAATTCAACCATACACACACAACAACACACACGTGTGAATGCACTCGCACACAGCTTCCCTCTTTCCTATTCTAATTAAAGGGACCTCTCTGCCCTGGGTGTGTGTGTGATATTGACACTTAGCTCCGTACAATAAACTTTATTGGCAAGCCCTGCTTGATTACAGCACTAAACTAGAATAACAAGGAATATGGGAGGAGGGGACGTGGATTATATACTAAACAGACGTTAGTGGGTTCTATTCAAATATCTTGTGCATTTTAATAGCGAGCCTAGAAAGGCCTCTGACACTGACAAAAGCCTCTGAGAGGGCATGAGTGATGAAATGAAGCTACAATATACTGTGCACAAATAAAAAATGACATGGGTGAAATACAGTAAAGGTAGAAAAAGTGGGGAGAAAAGAGATATTTATCGAAGGGTGGAGGAAGGGAAAGAGGGATAGATTTCCCGTCATTAATGATCTATGGAAAATCCTCTGTCTATTTTCAGATATACTGTTAATGGCTGCTCGCTGCCATTAAAATCGTTGCTGTCCTGAACTCAGCTATTCACATATTGGCTGCTGCTTCATCTAATATTCATCTACTGGGGGTCAATGGCAGTGGTGGCATGCAAGGAGGAAGAAAAGGAGGATAAGAGTTTTAAACGACTACAGAGTTGAGATTCTACAAATACATTTTTTCTACGTTTATTACATCGAAAGGAAAAAAAAACCCAAGGTCCCATTCATTTTTACTGTCGTTTCACAGAGTGTTTAACACAATGATAAGTTTCAATTTGACTGTTCACTAAAAAAAGACTTTATCTTTCCTAACACATTTAAAAAGAGATATTAGCTCAGTAGACTGAATGAGGTTTTATATATATATATATATATATATATATATATATATATATGAATATGCAGAGTAGAAGATAGAAACAGCGCCAGTTTCAGCGCTTCAACAGTCCCAGTGAAAAAGAAAGCTTTTTAAAGAGAACGTAATTCCCAGTTATTTCTTCAACAATTGTGTCTCACACAATACCTAGAGGTCTAGAAGCTTTCTGAAAACCTTTTTTTCCAGGACATTAAATTACCATCTTACAGTAAGCTAAATCAATCAGGCCAAACTAGTAGGTAAAGGAAGATTAGGTGGAAAACTAAGTTTGTGTTTGAGTTTACAACAAAGGAGAAACTGACTTCAGTGGCATTCAGTGTGTTTACAGTGTGCTGTCCTGTGCCCACATAAATGACCTGTGTTCCCTTTAAAAGGTCACCAGCTACTAAACAGATACAACTGCTATTAAAAATAGTAGAATGGAACATAACTATACAACATTCCTGTTTGGATAAAATAGGCTTGTTGACATAAATAAAGGTTTTTAATTTTACACGTTGAAGAAAGCCGGTAATAACAAAGTTGTGACAGTGAAGTAAATGAACCTCAGCTTCAACTCTCCCCATCGACTCTTTCTGCTCAGTCAGTTGAACTACAATGACCCCTACTGGCATGAAACGGGACTGAGACAAGCACTGCGCCTCTCAGACAAAGACCTTATACTTCAGTCTGAACTTGTGGCTTTGTGACTATAAGGAAAAAATAAATAAATCAGGACCGGAATGACAAAAACTGCAAATTAACCCTGTATTCTCTCATCAACTTTACATCAAACCTTTTCAATCCAGTGAGGTTCTTTTGGTCATTTACTTTCATCTTCACTCTCCCCATTCTTCCCCATCTCTCCTTTCATATTTTTTTGTTTTTTCGCTCTATCTCTGGAGGCCTTGGCACCCTTGGAATGGTCTCTCCCGCTGGGTGTGTTGGCAGAGCTCTGTCTCTGATTCACCCACAGCGTGCCCTCTGGCTTTAACAGGCTGGCACAAGGACATGAAGCAGAGTTGAGAGACGAGGGCAAGGCAGGAAGCACGAAGCGTGGAGCTCTGTAGAAATAGAGCCATATATTACAGCGAAGAAAGTTATTTTAGACTAGGTGAGCGGTTTGAGTTAATTTGCGGCGCAGATGACGGTTTTAGGCCCGTGGTTTTTGTGAGCACAGGCAGAAAATGTGAGATCGGAGCTCTCCTGGATCCAAGTGAGTCTAGAGGAGAAAGGTAGAGATAACACATAAGGCCTCACCTTGAAGAACCACTGACCCCACACACCTTTATTGCATCTCCAATTAGAGGGTAGGGAGGGAGGACAGGAGAGATACAGAGTGGGAGAGACAGAAAGAGAGAAAGAAAGAGTGGGAGAGATGTATTTCATAAATGTAGTTCCATAAAGAGCACTGACCCAAATGGCATTCAGTAATTCTTCCCGGTGCCAGAGGAGGTGAGATAATCAGAAACTTCATCAAGCTCGATCCTTCCTTCTCTCCTTCTCTGCGTCTGCAACACCTCCTACTGTCCCACCCTCTGCTGGAACCTCTTAAACAAAATTCATGTGTATTAACTACATAACATATACGGTGCATCCAGAACACGCATCAAAGAACATCCTTCTACCCCCCCCTTCATCGCTTCATTTTAATTAAACAAGTTTCTTCCACTCAGAGTCTCGCCATCTCCCATCTCTTTGATCTGTTCTTATCCAGCTTGCAGTGAAAGAAACACTCCTTCACCACTTTGAGAAACTTGTGTGTTTGATTCTGACGACTTCAGTTGGTACAACGCTTATCCGGCGTACACAAAAAAAATGCATCACAGCACTTGCGGAAAAAATTACAGAAAACAGAAAGAAGAAGAAAAAAAAAAACAGTCCCTTTGACAAACACTACACTATAACTACAAGCCCTTATGGTCTATATGCTTCTACTAATAAAAGCAGAACAAATTCCTTTTTGAAACTGTTCAATAAATTCAAATCTTGACAATGTTGGCAATACATATCAAATCTGTCAGTGCTCTGTTGAGATGGATATGGGAGGGCAGAAATCTGAAAGAAAATAATACAATTAAAGTGTGTCTCAAGCACCAAGTTCCCATCGATCCATTCGCTCTCTTTTCCAATACGCTATGGACTTAACATGGACTTATTCTTTCTTAAGCACAACTGGGACTGCTCCCTCCCCCCAGGGTGCAACACGCACACAATGCTTCAAAAGAACATTTTGTTTATATGTTCAATACCAGAAACATCAATAAAATTATCCAATCATTAATTTCCTATCCAATACAAATTTAATGCAGAGCCACGGAGTAGCCAGCTCATATCCAATAAGGACATCTATCCCCAATCACTCACTTCTGTGCCCCACACACACACACATATACACACACACACACACACATGCACACACATCAATGGGACTGTCCCTAAAACAGCTATTCCTCACAGACAGACTCAATACAACGGAGAGGGAAGTGAAGAAAAGAGCAAATAAGGAGGATGGGAGTAGAGTTGAAAAAAAATTAGGGGAAGGGGTGTAGTTTTCCTTAAGAAGTACAACAATCAGGATGACAGTCTTGACATCTGATGAAATGAAGCATCATGCATCTTTGCATATGTTTGGAAAGAGTGAGGGATAGGAGCGTTGGGGGGGGGGAATGAAAAGAAGAGCCAAAAAAAACCCCAAAATTATTATAATAATAATACAAATGCTCAGAAATGTCAGTGTAATGAAAATGATTTTTGGAAAGAAGTCAAAACATTTAAGAAAAAGAAAATCTCCCAGGTAGTCTTCTGTCAAGAAAGTTAGCTAGCCTTTATTTGGATGACAGTTTACAAAAGCAATAAACAAAAAAAAAAAAAAAAATTATTATTCTTGTTAGATTGGGCACTTTTTCATCTATTCTAAAATGTTTGTTTCATCACAATTCAACTCTGATTTGAGCTCTCTGACTTTCCAATCAACAAGCTCCTGATAAAATTCATGATCAATGGCAAGTGCAGCAGTTCTATGCTCTGTGATTAAAATCTATAGCTCTCTGTTGCATGTGATTAGGAAATGCATGGATGTGATATCAGTATTGAATATCATACAGGTACTGAACCCTGTTGAACTCATACCTACTATAACACTAGACCTGATACATGTCAAATGGAACTGTGAGCTGCATGTGTGTTTAACATGTTAGAGCTGGTAAGATGACACGCCAGCCTGGGTTCACAGGTCAAGTAGAGTCAAACCAGGTAGGCGATTGGTTGATCAGGTCTGAGTGTAATGACTAATCAATGGTTGAATGCATTAGCCTAATCTAATGGGCCAGGTGGGAGAGGACAACAGTAGACGCATGGAACACATGATTGAGCACAACATGCAACAGCAACCCAATCAATAACACATAGAGTGGTCTAACCCCGGGGGGGGGGGGTCCCCACTACTGGTGCAACCTGCTCCTCATGCATTTAGAAGGCACTCTCTATGTGCGTATGTGTGTAAATATGTATGGTTGGTTGGTTAGGGGAGGACAGAAAAGGAACCAAGCTGTTTTAGTCTGATTGATTGGATTATGAAATGAAATGAGGGAAATCAAAGCCTTTTGTTTCAGTCGAGCACTCTCCCACTGTTTGTTTTTTACCTCCTAGGAGAGAGGGAAGGACTAAAAAAAATCCACTAAAACCTATAAAATCCAAATAGAGAAGGACGTTTATTTCACAAAAATGTGTGACTGAAGAACAGAATTACTGAGTCGATTAAATCAATACCTGAATTTGATCTAGACTCATGACTAAGTGATGAGTCTTATGTGATTTACAGGGTTATGCACACCTGTGGCCTTAATATGATGCATTTTAATACAGAATAATAAGAATATCCTTTATCCAATTAGATTGGGTGAGCCTGTTGATTGTTTTAGACACTAAAAAGAATTGTTTAGTTTTGTATTTGTATATATGTAATTATGCATGCAAGTATATATGTATATGTATGTATAGATACATGTGGATACATGTGTATAATTTTCTTTTGTTATCTATTGCTACATTTACTTCTTTTTGTAAATCTGGGGTTGGGTTGGTGGATAGGGGGGCTGGGACTGGGGTTGATATGGCCCATATTGTATAACTATTATTATTTTCTGGTGTTGTACTGTGGTTGATGTTTAAAAGTCAAATAAAAATATGGCTTAAAAAATACTGATAGTTTCAAGTTTCAGATTCATTTTTCCATGATGTTAAAGGCTGCTCTGTGAGATTTATTTCTTGTATTTGCGTATGTCTTTTTTTATGTGAATTCAATGGTTTCTTTATTATTTTCTCAATTTGATTTTTCACTAAAAAGACTTTGATTAGTTTACCTACTACAATTTTATAAAAGAAACAAATCAACACATATGGCGTGTTGCATTTCATTATTATTTGCTAAACCTGCAGAATTTGGAAAAAATGCCTTTAATTTCCCATCACGTCTCTAAAAGCCAGTAATGGAATGGTCAAGTCACAGAGACGTCAGACATGAAGAAATAAACTGAAAGAGACAGACAGAGAGAGTGAAAGAAAGAGAGAGGCAAAGACGGTGAGATGACAAGTTAGGGACAAGAGCCAGTCAGAGCAGAGGACAGGGCTGGGTCAATACAGCACATACTGCTGACACTGCACCACTCAACACACACACAAACACACAGTATTCACGAGGCACACAAGCACACAAACACACATTTTCACATGGGCCTGTACACAAAAGATAGAGAGATATCAGACCAATCAGTCAGACCATGTCAATATTTCAGGGGGAAAACACAAAATCCAAGTATGTGTTTATTTATGAGAGAAAGCCACTTCAGCCTTTAAGGAACTTTGACAAACTGAATTACATTTTCATGACACCTGTCCCATCATCTTTTCTATATATACGAAGGTGAAATGAAAATATCACCCTAATTATTACTGTGTAGTAGTCATTTTGAAATCACGAGTGAAAATGTATAAGAAGTTTATATGCACTTAAATGAACACTTTATTGTTGAAAACATAGACTTGTTATTGTTTGTTTTTAATTGTTTGTCTTATTTTTAATAGTGACAATAGATGGATAGTTTTGGTGATCATGTTTCCTTATATGGGAACAGAGAAAAAGTCATATGAAGAAAATGTCTGCATATATATATATATATATATATATATATATATATATATATATATATATATATGTGTGTGTGTGTGTGTGTGTGTGTGTGTGTGTGTGTGTGTGTGTTTATTTGTTTTAAGTCTATGTTTCCTGTTTTTCTGCGGACAGACCATTTGCTACTTTTTACATCCACTTTAACATTGCATTGGTTTTCTAATCGTAAGTGTGTGTACACGGTAAAACAGAGGTGTGTGATAGGGCCTCTCCATCTTTGAAATGAATTAGCGTGCGGTGCCTTATTGAGTGAGGTGCAGTGTTTAAGTGAAACTGATGAGAGATGTGTGAGCAGCGAGAACCAGGCTATAAGTATGTGGATGGGGTCACAGGTTAATCCCTATTGATTTACTCCACCGTCTGCATATAGCGACACAGGAAGACAAGGAAAGAGAGGCCTGCTTTACCAGCTATCACCGAGTACAAACGTGAGATAGAAATTGCTGCCTGCACATACCTACATCTGTTAACCGATGCTAAGTAGGATAAGGATGAGAAAATTAGGTATCGTTTAATCTCTAAATAGCTTTTGATTGTAGAACATGACCTCTTGAGGATCGATGAGAGATATGAACGTCGGCTTCACGTGATCAGCTGTGCTCTTCTTTATTTGACAGGAGAATACAAAATCACAATAATTTTTTCCACACAGGAGAACATAAATAAAGAAATGAAATCACACGTCAATGTGATGACATATTTAAATGCTACCTTGAAATTGTAAAATTCCAGCAAAATCCCATCGGACTAACGAACTAGGCCCAAGTGGGTTTGATGAGAAACCCGGACAAAGCTGTGTATATAAACAAGCTCTTCACAATCTCACCCCAGAGGAGGAAAGGTGAAATATTACATTAATATGAACAACTATTAATAATAAGCCCCCCCCTCCCTCTCTCTCTCCCCACCTCTTACCCCATCACTCCTTCTCCCTCCATCTCTATCTCCCTCCTTCTCTCTTTCTCTCTCTGCCTCTAATCCTATCATGCGGGCAATAAGTGTATGCACCATGAGCACATTTAATTTCTGCGGTTGGTTTTCAGCGAGCCCAGAGGTGAGCCTTAATAAGGATCAATGGCACTTTATCTGGGACAGCACCCACTTCACAGCATGCAAATTACACAGCAACCCTTAAAAAAAGAAATGGATTTAATTAAAAAATGTAGAACCACGGGCTCTGGAAATTCAATTAAAGGATTTATGCAAAGGTTGGCTAGCTTTTTGTGTTGCAGTTCCTGCTTATATAATGAGCTTTTCATATTAAAAATCAATAGGTAATCTGGGCTAGGGGATCGGCTGCTTATGTACATTTTTGAAATCAATTTGAAAAATAGTCCATCAGCTCCATGTCACAACAAAGAGGGGAGGGAGCGGTGTGTTTGTGTGTGTCGAAATGGGGGGGGGTAAGTAGAAGGAAAACAGTACGAGTAGATGGGTGAAATAGGGGTGATAGGTTACATCTTTCTCCTCTCTGAGGGTCACAGAAAAAAGCTCTGAAGCTGTAAAAGAAAGACAAACAGGAGGAGAGGGTAAGTGAGTAAGGATGTCTCTCTGGCCAGGTCAGTTTCTGGCTCTTTGGCCTGTTCTGATCCCTTCTATTAGAGAGAGGGTCCCTTGGCAACGAGGGTCTAGCTGGCTCTGACCTGTGGCTCTGGGGTAATTTAGCCCAACCCCAACTCAGATTCAGCCCAGACTCAGACAACCCTGGCTGGGGAGACGTCCTAATGGCCTCCCTGAGGTGTCTGGAGCTGGAGAAGCAGAGAGGTTGTAGTTGTGACTTTGAGTAACATTTCATCACAAAAAACTCAGTCTGTCAGTGAAAGACATGAAAAAAATTGTGGCAATTCCAGCAAACACCACCCATAAAGTATAAAATAAAAACGGAAAAACTGAAGCTTTATCGCACACAAGTCTAACCACAAGACTGGTACTTTCTTCTTTAACTTCTTCCGATTTCAACAGGGATATTGTTTATGTCTCCTTCACACTCATGTTGTATAACTGTACGCAGGCAGGAGGGGTGAATGACTGACTGCATACAGTAGCAGACTGTCAGCATTTGATTGGTTCTTTATTGATCCAGACACGCTCTCCATCACATCAACTCATCCACAATAAACCATTTACACAGTTTTCCTGTGCAATGGACCGCATAACCAGGCCTCAGGGCATCTCTGTTCACCCAATGTGTGTGTGAGTGTGTGTGTGCGTGTGTTTGTGTGTGCGCGTGTCTCAGCATGTGTGTGTTTTCTTTAATGAAATGGTATCTCTGCGGACAATAATCCCTGTAACAGGATTGGGCAGGAACACACATGTCAATACAGCCAAATAGGATTGTATGCTTTTATCTATCCCCACACCAACATGTCTTTCTCTCCTTATGTCTCTCTTCCTTATATGACTCTCTTTCTCTCTCATACATACGTATTGCAGCAGCACAGCAGGGGATATCTGGTAGGAATATCACATTCATTGCATCAAATTCCTCAGAAATTATCTCAAACTTGGCCTCGAAAGAAAATCTCTGCATCATCAGAGAGGTTCACTTTGAATATGTGAACTTTATACCAATTGGCATAATATGTAATATGATGTCTACACCACTGAGGAGAAAACCTACAGAGTATCTCAAGTCAGACTGGAGCTGCCCCCCTCCTGTGTAGCTCCTAATCATCCAAGAGGACTCTATTACAAGGGCCTGGCAGCTCATCTAACCCCACAGAGGAGAAGGGGGGCCAGCGGGGAGATTGGGACCTCTGCTCCTCTTTCATTCCACATGGCTGAGCACCACACACGCAACACACAAGCGCACACACACACACACACACAGACACACACAGGTTGCCTGGTGGCGTAGCAGCAGCGCGTCTGTGTGCTACACCAAACAGCAGAACACCTGACCTTACGTCTGTCTGCAGGAGAGAAACTGATAAAGAACAGTGAAGTAACACCGGCTGCTCCAACCCCAGTGCGTGTCTGTTAGATGGTAATGCTGATGTCTTCATTGCAGGACGTGTCTCTGGGGTTAACCCCCAAGGTGCAGGATAGAGCTTCTGCTCAGAGTAGGCAAGGCTCAGCAGAGGAGGCACTGCTGGTCCCACTACTCCTGACTGAACAACCCTTCCTCTAATATAGCCCCGATCGCTGGTGCTTGGTCAAAAGTTCAGCCTGTGCATATGTAAAAAGGTGGCCTGGTGCCCGAGGCAGGATCCTGGGTAAAATAATCATGCTAAAACGCTAAGAAGCATGGGACTGAGCGAGCGCTGATGAAACCCGCCCCTGGGAAAACTGAGGTGTCTGATTGGACCAACAAAGCCTTTTAGGCCTTTGCCCACAACACCCCTCTCCCCCCATTATAGTATGTGATGAGGAAGTGGAGCCACTACCCACACTGATCTCTATGCAGCTCAGCACTGTCTGTGCCTATAGTTAAGGTATAGATTTGATGAGTATAGGCTGAGCCCAGCTGCTCGGAGCCTGAGGGTACACTGTTCTTGAGGGAGCAATCAGTCAGTCAACAAAATGTCACAGGGTCAGCATTACAGTGTGACAGGATGGTGACAACTTCACAAAGGTTACAGCCCAACTAATAACTGCAGCATTCACAGAAATATGCTATGCTATAATAATGTTATTTATGATATATCAGGTATTGGCTGTCATACCAGATAAACTAGTAAAACAGTTCAATTTTCCTTTATGGTATGACTGTTTTATTATACCACCATATCATAACATATAATATTTTTGCTGCCAGATGTGCTATGGTATTTTATATGAATATTCTTATAAATTTACAACACAATGAATTAAATCCCACAACAACAAACAAATAAGTCCTGCTAAGGGCTTAGTATATGTAGGTATATATAAAGTTTGTTTCTGCTATGAACTGCATCTGTTTCATACACAGTAATTGCTTTAATAATCAAATCAGCCATAACAGGATGAACTTTTACCAGTCAATGACCTCCAGACTGTACAATTAGCTGCAAACCTACATAAAGGCCCTGTCATGTAAATTGTGAATAAATAAAGATACTGTTGCAGTGACAGAACATGAAACTGTCAGAATCAAAGTAAATCATCGGGTAACTTTGGCAGCATATAAGATCTAATGAAACAGCATGAAAGGCCTGAAAATCTCACTGTCTTATAAATCAGATAAATCCACCTAGATCGGTGTCAATCAGTTTTGGAGCATTAAACTGCTGCAGCTCTACACTGTGATAACAGCTGGTTTAGCCTCTCTCACCCTCATTCTCATTCTCTACATACACACAGACAATATATAAATACAGACACACACACACGTATACACACCACTGCAGGCCAGATCATTTAAAGCTGATAATCACACCAAGGGACACAGGGAAAACTCCCACTCCAAACACGCTGAATTAAAGAAACAGGAGTTACAGGCCTGGTCGCACAATCTCTGATAAGTACATCAAGGCATGGGGAGGGGAACATGATGTTAGTGAGAGATAGTTTGGCTGATTAAAATGTCATGGCTCTTTATAGATGCCTTTCTCAACTCAGCAAAATGGAATCAGCTCTGTACATCAGTGGCAGAGTGGGCTGTGCTCCCTGCTAATGGAGAAGTTTCTTGCCTTTAAGTGAAACCCACAACACAAAGAATGCAAAATTGAAAAAGTCAAAATATATTTTGGTAATATGTGAAGACTAGCGAAGAGAGAAAAGAGACGAGTTGATAAAATAGGAGAGCATGATGTGAAATTAATGATAAAGGAAAGCATGCACATAATGTGGTGCATGGTATGGCCTGACATGACATTTCCACATCTAAACTACAATAATCAAATATCAGTGAAGGATTTAGCACCATATGTGGCTCTAGATATTTCAGGATTCTTCATATTATGGGTTCATAGGTGTGCTTGTCTACTTGTGTAGGGCAACTGTATATCACTCCACCTGTGCACCTATAAATCAAACTTGTGTTTTAAATGAGAGGATGGTTATTTGCGCAAGAACACACACGGGGGCTTTGTGATTGTTTTTTGGAGTCGACATTCTGCTTATGTTTGCATCCTAGAACAATCTCCATGGATCCCGCAAGCGTACGCAAGCAATTAAAGCGATACCATCTTCATATCCCTGCAACCAATAACTGAAATAATATCACTGTTTTATTAAGCCCTTAATGTGGGGGCAGAAGGAGTGAGGAGTGGGATTTTAAAGAGGATACACTTTCAGGGGGCCTTATCAAGCCCAGATTTAAATAAGAGCAAATGCTCAGTTTAAGGGTGTGCCTGTGTATCTGTGTGTATTTGTGTGCGTACTGCTGTGTGTCTGCGTGTGGCCTTTATCAGACACAAGTTTTAGCTAATCGCTGTGTCAGCACACCAGAATTTAATTACTACCTCTACCTTTGTCCTTTAATATTTACTAACATCTACACTACGTTTAATTAACCACGTGTAGAAAAACCACTGCCCCGTTTTGTAGAAGAAACCCACTCTGCTAATTGCATCTGTGTGCTCACATCCAAAACGTTAACACCCCTCACTTCAACACACAAAGAACACATAAGTGTCATCCAGTTTAAATACAGCTGCAAATCATTTGATTAAAAAAAAAAAAAAAAAAAACATGTTTAACAAATTTGGGTCCGGCAGAAAATGACACAAACCAGATTTTAAGATTGAAACAAGACAGCAAGTGATGAAAGAGAGCTCAGCAAAATGGGAGAGAAGTTAAAGAGGGGTGGAAAAAATGAGTGTTTTGTGACAGGAATACTCAAATTGAGGAAATGTTCAGCTTGGCATTTTGTGAAAGGTGCTGAGGAGCAGTTCCTCTCATCTCTCATCCTATGTCAGAGGAGAGAGAGACAAATGACAGCCTGAGGCCTTGTGTCTGTCAAACATGATGGATCAGAATAACGCTCCACTAAAACTCCACAACGCTGCCTTTCAACACATCACATTTTCCCTTCAGTGCAAACACTAAATTGATAAAGTATGAAGAGTTGCTAATGGAAAGATGTAATAGTCAAAGTAAAGCATATATTAGGAGGCTATATGGAGCCCAAAGGGTAGAGTACTGCTATCCATTGAAAACTCTTTTATAGCAGAAGACACAGCTTAGAGTAAGATAAATCAGTGTTTTATTCCTCTTATCCCATAGTGTGTGAGGGCTGAGCTGATTTCATACACCTACATATATGTGCTACGAATATATAACAAAAACAATGATTTATTACACATTCAGACACACAACAGTCACATCTCTGAGCTTCACTACACAGTACTACCTGAAGAAAATACACAGGATACCTAAGAAGTAATTTATCAAATATCTAAGGAACTCACTGTATCTAATTGAAAGTATTTCAGCTATTTTCAAAATAGCTCTGATGCAAATATTACATAAATAATGAAAAAAAAAAACTTCAACCTCAAAAACAACTAACAACAGCGTTGCTCTACTTGCCACTGCAAAGCTTTTTGATAATCTAATTGCACCGTCCATCACTCTAATGAACCTTTACAAGATCACTAAGAATACGGACGAAGCTCTGCATCTTCCTCACAGTGCCAGCCAGTTTTATATCCTTTGAGTGTTGTTTTGGGCTCATTTCTTCCACCCCTGTTAGCTATTTCCCCAAGACACTTAGTAGATGAAAAACTATAAACTTAATGATCAAGGTTTTCTGATATCAGGCACACTTACACACTAAAATAATACATTCTTTATTAATGATTTTCAACAGGCAACTAAAAGTGTTTTCAATTTCATGATATGGTTTCTCTACCATTCCTATGGAGGCACTGCAAAAAAGATATTAGTACCGACTCATAAGTAGCATTTTCATCATAATTGAAATAAGAACACATGCTTATTGCATCACAGAAGTCAGTGTGAAATGTAATAATGTACAGTGCAAATAGACTTAGCGACCCTGACAACTCCTGAGAACAAGGAACCTTGGGTCACTGGGGATCTCAACTGCACACACCTTCAAGACAAACTGTCAATCCTCTGAAAAGGCCTATTTGGACAGCTCTCAAAAGTAGATAAGATATATTCTATTACTGTACTCTCAAGACAGGTTTCTGCAAAACAAGGTGAAGTCAGTCCAATAATATGAGTTAGATCTTAGTATAACATTTCTGGTAATGGTTTCTCCTGATGGGAATGGGACATATAATAAAAACATATTTGGTAGAGAGGTTATTATCTCAGTACTGTAGAGTACATGTCTGTATAGGAATAGAGACGTAAGTTTGCACAGTGCATTTACTGTAACCTAATAGTCACAGTACACAGGATCTGGAATATCGCCTACTTGGTGAGAGGATAGAGGAATGGTCTCTCGGAGTTAAATAAACAATGACATGAGGAAGAGGAAAACAAACCATAGACTATCTCTCTATCAGTGAAACCCAGACTCTTTCTCTGAGCCCCAAGCACTCAGCAGATCAGCGCCTCTCCATCCTTTTCCTCTCCTTTCTCCCAGGAACATGCCAAGAGAAATACTGTATATTGTCAAAGTACACAACACGTCAGAGTCAAAGACCAAGAAAAGAGGGTGGTGATCTCACTAATTTACTTTTGGTGGATAACAATGCCTAATCTAAACAAAAGTTTTTTGTTGAATAACTGCATTTAACCCATATAGACTCAGTGCTACCTTTGTATTAGTTCCCAAATGAAAATTTCTCCCCATTTCACTTCCCCAAGTTATTTACCAGCATTTATTATCGTATTATACTCTGTACTTTACAGGCTTTCAGTGAAACTCTGGTATTTTCCTATATTTAATGTACTAATAACATTGACATTCATAATAGCTTAAAATAAAGTTGGGGATTATAATATTAGAAAAACAGCGAAAACTGTAAAAGTGGCCTTTTCAGCAAAGAATAACTGAACATAAAAGTGTCGACAACTACTGTTACTGATCAAACGCCATGGGTTTTACAGGTAAATCAATGCTGTAGAAGATGATAGTGTTTCCACGTTCACTACAGAGAATCTGAACGTCCAAATGGGTAATGGGTTGTTATCTGACGACCATGAAAAGATAACAAATACAATTTTACACCAATTGTTCACATTGATATTGATATTAATAAAATTAGATGGATTTGGTCACTGGTGGGTGTTTAGGTTTTTATAGGTTAAAGTATCTCAGCAGGCAATACGATTTGTCTGTGAAGAAAATGCAATAATTCAAACTTCTTACCATAGATTTGGTGAAAGGTCTGGCTAATGTGAAGAGAAAGGTCATCAGCCACCAGCTCCGATGAATGGAAGTGTACATCATGTTCCCAGGGTGCACTGCGTTGCAGGTGACACCATGAGACGAGAGGCGGCGGTGGAGCTCATTGCTGAAGAGAATGTTACAGAGCTTGGCCCGATTGTAAGCAAGCATGGACCAGTAGTCTTTCTTTGACGGAGACAAAAGGGCCAAGTCCACCTTTCCACATGAGTCTAACAGATCTGTGAACCTGAAACAGAGTCCAGATTAGTTACATTGTGAGTGTGTGTGTGTGTGTGTGTGTGTGTGTCTGTGTGGAAGCTCATGCTAGCAGATGTGTGGTGTTGGCTGCATACAAATCAAAGACGTGACATGATGTTCTTTAATTGCCTGCGACAGAGCTGTTAAACTCCAGATGTTTGACAAGGCCCCTTAAACATTACACTACTTGTTGTGTTATTATGCAGTCGCACAGCAATATCACAATACACTGGCACAAAAAACACACTCCCTGTGTGTTGTGCGTGTTTGTGTGTGGGGAAAGAGCAGCTCCAAACCAGTGGAACACATCCTACATATTAATCCAGTCATTAGAAAACAACCAATCAAAATGTCACCTGGTTTCCTTGTTGTGATTTTACAAGCTGGCTGCCTCTTGTTTACTGTCGCCTTCCGCAACATCCTTGCTTGGCTAAATTACAACATCTGCAGGCTTTTCATTTCATGTGCTGCAACTTCATAACTACTTTATCAAGTAGAGGCTGATAAATCAATTGCCTGAGCACCAAATGTGTTTTTCCCCCCCTTTTAGATTTGTTCATACATTATACTTAAGTTCTACATAATTACATCTGAATGTAACAATCATATTAAAATCAGTGCATTGTGCCAGATGATCAACAATCTAAGGGTGACAACAAAAGTGGCACGAGAAAATAAAGACATTTTTCTTAATGTAAATGTCTTCTATGTTTATAAAAGTATAAAACCACCTTAGATCTATTAGAGGTAATTTCATTAAGGATATTATCTCCCCTTGTTTGACCAGATCTGATTCAGTAGTAAAGCAAAGTAAACCTGTATTTGGCCAATTCCACAGTAAGCCCTTGTGTTGGAAACTGATAAACTGTCCAGCCATTACCCATGTGTCCATCTCGCCCATCCCTGTCCCTTATAGGTCAATGCTTTAACAGCAGACAAGGAGCTTAGGGAATACAATATGCTGCCAGGTCAGGGGTCGCACACTGCTTGTGAGGGGAGACTAAGTGAATAAACGAGGAATCAGCTGAAACTGAAAATAACACAAACAAAAAAGGGAGTGACTTCAGTAGATGTAATATAGGTCTGAAATGAGGTGGACAGAATGGAAGATGTAATATGAGATATTGTCTATTTTCACTCTTTCCTTTCCCTCTAGTCGGTGTCTGTGTGAAACCAACTCTCTCTGGTCCTGCCTAAGCCCCTTTTGAAGGGGTTAAAGCCCCTGCTGATTGTAGAGGAGTGAAGGAAAGGTGAGTGTATGTGTTGGGAAGGTGGAAAAGGAGACAGGAGGGAAAGACGGGGAGTGTAAGGAAGAGAAAACAACATGTGAACATTTGTGGCTTTCAACAGGTTACATGTCAGACTTTTAAGAGCTTTTTATTTTGAATGTAGTTCATGGTCCATTTTGAGAGTTGGACATTTGTGAAAAATACCAGATGATGGCACATATTCCTTGTGGCTTTTATAACAGATTTATACATTTCCATTTGACTCTAATGCCTTCCTAATCTGAATCTTCTTTTGCACCACATATACATGCCTCAATCACATGAAATCTGTGAATATCACATTTAAGAAGTCATTTTTTCTTTACTTTATACATTTTGAAGGAAGTGTAAGAAGTAAAATGTGCAGAAATTCTGCACATTTTGGCTCTTAGGAGCTTTACAGTGTTTACATCTCCACAACTTGTGTGAACTTGTGATTGCTGCAGGTCTTGCATCAATCAAATGCTGTCAATACTCTTCCCATGACATTCTTTCTCCCATGCATTTCTTTCTCTCCCTCCTGCTTTTCCTACAGCATGTAATAGCAGTGTGACCCCAAGTGAATCTGAGTGTCAAACCATCCTCTCCGCTGCTCTCTGTGCTCTCATGCATGACGGCCTGTATAACATAACTCATACGAAGGCTCCTGTAAAAGTGCTTCTGTTTGATTTGCTAGAATAACTCTGCGTATGCTCTCCTTGTCTCAGGTCACTCTGCTGAGCTCCAATCAATCACTCTGCATGGCCGTCTGACTGACTGAAGCCGGGATCAATGTCACACACACGCCCTCACTGACTCTTATACACATGGCCCAGGGCTCAGGCTCACAGATCACTGCGAGACATAGTGCTTGTCTATTTTGTGACAAGCTAAACAGAAGGCTATGGAGCTGAGTTTTCTTCAAAAAAAAAAAGACAGACTAAAAGAAGAATAGATGGCAGGAGGAGGGAAAAGCAGGGGGCTGAGTCAGGGGGTCACACAGAAAAGAGCAGATACTTGATCAAAGTAAATTTTAGCTGATAAGTCCATCCATCATGTTGATGATACGTTTAATTTATAGTGACAGCGTGTGGAAGGAAATGAGTTTTCAGTGAGTGAGGCTGTCATGTTTGACAATACACATTAAGTCTGATCAATCAGTTTGTAGTGAAAACTGGTCTATGTCGCAGCAGTTACTGCATGAATGAATTTCAAGAGTTATTGCACTGCACTACTTTGCGATATTAGAGAATAAAGTGAGAGCAAGCCAGAATGGTAAAGTACTGTAGCTGAAGTATAAAACAATGCAACGGTTAGCATAGTGATGGACTAGACATGTGCGGTAATCCAGTCATTATAATATCAAGTATATTGCATGAAAACTGTTTGATTCTATAGAGTTGTGACATTTTTGGGGGTCAGCCCAATTTATACACGCTTTTATATATTAACTTTGTTTTTATGTGTCATTTAAGTCCAGTCCAAGTGGTGTGGGTTGTCTACTTTTTTTCTCTGCCTTCAGTAAACACTACTAATAGTTCTCACAGTGAGACTATGAGAATATCAAGGTCAGTAGTTCATTGTCTTTACCTGTGGGACTCGGAGGATACAACCACAACACGAGCAGGAGCCGAGTGACGTAGCACATCCTGTAAGCACTGGACAAGCAGGAAGTGACCTAGATGACAAATCTGGAAAGTGGACTCCAGACCATCCTCTGTTAAACTCCAGGGCTGAGTGCACACGGCAGCGTTACACACCAGAATATGTAGTGGTCTATGGGGAGAGAGTAGTAGAAAAAAAAAAAAAAACATGTCTAAGTGATAATTGATTAAAAGTGAAAAGAGAGAAGTGTACATAACATGTTTTTTTTTCATAAGATGCTTCTGAAGAAATAGGCAGAGACAAATAGAAGAAATATAAAAGAAGAAATGGTAAGAAGCAAATGTCAAGAGAGGAAACAGGGTGTCTTATTCCAGAGTGTAGTAGACTTTAGAGGTCTACAGAGACAGAGCCTCGGTAATGCTGATATGATACAGAGGTTTCCAGTGCATCTCCCCACGGCTCAGCAGGTAGCTGTAGATACTGAATACAGCTGGCTGCAATCCAAGAGCAACAACACATTGAAAAGCAATCTCAAACCGTTTCAACACACAAGGGTGGTGGAGGTAATGGGTGTTGATACAGGCTTTGTGTAACTACTCTCAGTAACCAAACCCACCATCACATCGACTGAGAAAATCTGAGCGGAACAGCGCACAGTGAAGGAAATGCACATGCTGTGGCAAAAGTCATGATATAAAAAGCACCTGACTTTATTCAGGGGGCAGTAAAAAGGTATTTGCTTAAGTAGACACAGACACAAAAGGCTTTTTCCATTCGTACAGTCTTCATTTGGGCAAGTGAGTAACTCTCCCTGCTTGCGTGCAACTGAAAGGAGATTACTGGATTGGTCAGGGCAGTGAGAGATCCTTGTCGGTGACAGCGTCGCTCCAGCGAGCTCGAAACCACAGTAACACAGCCGAACAATCCAAACACACCCCACCAATTTTTAATTTCTTCCATTAGAATTAATTATGAGGCCGAAGGCAATTTGTGTACCCTGTGTTTAAGACTGCCTACTGGATTAATTAAAAACTGGATGCTGGAAAATTAATGTGTGAATTGTTATGCCTTGCTATAATGAGCCATCTCATGCTATTACATAGGAGTGTACTGTACGATCACCTTCAGGCCTCCGAACACACAAGGTTCATTAAAGAGCACAAACCAAGTCACAAGTCAACTTAAAGAATGCCATCCTCAGCATATTATAAAACAGAACACACATTTGCAATGAGATATGTAAAACTACATAAGAAATACAGCAAAGTGAGGAAGTATGACTTAATATTAGGGTAGAGAAAAAAACACATTCTTGAATAAATGGTCTTTGCGCCCTGCACATTTGACTGTTAAAACAAGATGGAAAAGGAAACCAACAGCTTCTGACCAGTGTTCCCATGTTTAATAGAGTGTGAAGTACAGCAACATTAAGCTTTATAAAAGCAGAATTTTAGACCCTGTCCTCTCATTACTGTGGGCTGCAAAACAACACCACAGGCATGAACTCTTCACCCAACTTTTGACGGCTGACTTAACCTTTACATTCTTATTTCCCCCCAACTTCCTATACATACATTTGCCTCCTGCAACTTGACCTTACTTGAAATCCATGCAAAAAAAAACACATAATTGAAAGTGTATCACAAATTTGAGATAAAAAACTCCAATAACCAACTTTTCTCTGGCCAGTAGAGCGATTTCCCCTATGCAGCTCATATGGGCCTCCAGCGAGTCTGCTTGTAATGTAAAAGGCCTGTTAATTCAACTGCCCACCAGTTAGTCCCTCTCTCATAAGCGCAGGTCTAATGAATGTCTTTAATAGGCCTATTGCCGCTTACCACAGTCCCTTTCTCCACATTAAGACCTCACACAACACTGTGAACACTGTGCAATCTCAGCGCTGGTCAAACGAGGGTGTTAACTACCAAACAGGGAGACATCAGTTTATATATTTACTTTAAATAACCCCCCTGGGTATGACCCCTGACCTCTATGATAATGTGGGCCAGCAGGAAGAGATTGCTTGTGTGAGATGGGCTCGGACTACTGGTCATTAACAGTGCATGTTATTGGCAAAAAGGAAACTGGCACTGGCAACACTGCACTGTTCAACTTGATCAGATTTAAATACTCACACACTACTACATACCTGTAAAAAGCACAATATAAAAATATGACACTCACTATTAAAGAAATAAACATAGGAAGCCAGCTAATTTCAACTGTCTTGTGTTTATTTACAGACTACTCATTACGTGTAATATATTTGAAATTATATCGGGATGAAAGCTGTAAAAAAAAAATTACAGGTGGAAACAGTGCATGTGTTAATTACGGAACATTCAGTAGAAATTATATTAGGGGCATTCTGCCAGTGCTGTCCGCCATCAGTTACATCCCAATGAAATTGCACTGCATTCAACAATATCAATATCCAGGTAATTTCATTTCAAAGGACAGGCAATTAAAGCAGAATTGGGGTCAATGGAACACAAAGCAGCGTGAAAGCCACTGACTAAAGCACTTAAAAGCAAGGGAGTGAGAAACGAGAGAAGGAAAAGAAAAAGACTCTGATTGCATTTCACCTGTCATTGACACGCTGTTGGAGCATTATTGTGCATGTGTGTGGAAGTGTGTGTCTCGCTCTGTGTTTACCAACTGTGAATTGTCTGTGTGTTTACGTGCTTGTATGAACATATATGCATTTTGTGTGTGCGCCCTCACGTGTATGTGTGTGTATATGTGTGTGTGTGTGTGTGTTATGCCTGAAGACATACGTGCAGTAATAGAGTGGTGGTAGACTCAGACAGCTGCCCAGTGCCATTCACAGCTCAGAGCTCCCAGCCTCCACTCTGCTCTGTTCGCCTTCTGATGAGAATTAATGTACTCTGACGTCCCTTGGGACTCCCCCACTCCCCCCCAACAGCACAGCTAATGAAGAAATACAACCTTGCCAAAATACTGAGGTAGAGAGAGGGAGGGACACAGACAGAAAAAGACTGAGAGACGACATGAGAGAGAGGAAAAGAGAGGGAATCGGATGCAGATAAACAAATTGCGCTGAGGGACTTGAAAAAATAGGTGAGGAATTCTGGGGACAGTGGGGTTAAGAAGAGGTCAATATGCTTTAGCGTGGTAGGGAGGATGCATGTAAGAGATAGGAGGAATTTATAGGACATAAGAGTGAGGGAAGCCACCGTGAGGTTTGGCTCTGACCCAAGACACGTGTCCTGGATGGCCATACCCTGCCCCAGGGCTGCTACAGGCAATGACTGCCTTGCAGCTCCCTATGGGGCTCCCCTGACACCAACATCCACACCCACACACACACATATTCCCCAGTTCACAGACCTGTGGGAGGGATGAGCAATATGGATAGCAGAAAACATGACCCCAAAATAGCAACCGCATGACCAGTCAGGAAACGCACGACACATGCTGTAAAAGCTGACCACCACAAAATAAGTGCCATAAAGTCATAAAGTCTACTTTATGTGACCAATGTCAAGCAAATTGATGCAAATACACACACACTGACTCCTGGGGCCTTGTCCATATGGTGTCCATTGGTAACAGTTTGAATGTCCTCTCAGAGTGAGAAAATAATCATGATGAATCAGGGAATTGGTGTAAAAAAAAAATAAATAAATAAAATTTTCCACCCTCGAATAGACTAAAGGCTGTGAGTGTATTGGCATGATACTATACATTTTATTCACATGAAAGCAGCTTTTCAGTCAATCTACAGTATTGGCTATTGGATTTTCTGTTCACAAACATGGACTGAAAAACAAAACAAAAAAAACAAGTAGCTATATTATTGTCATGTTAAAAGGCAAAACTGACATTGAACTGAATTGATTTTCTTTATGACCGATACTTGATTTTGATTTTTTTTTTTTTTTTTTTACATTTTAATTTCTTAATCATTTTGGAAAATTAAAGTTAAAATTACTAGACAACAGCAATAAAAAATGTAATTGTTTTTAAACTGACTGTGGTAATTTACAAGAGAAGAAAATCAATGAGTATAATGATGTGTAGAGGGTGAAAAAATATGGTGTGTGAATTAAGATGACATACTGTACGAACATGAGGTAGTAATTCTCTCTACACAACAATTAAAAAGTATATGTCAGCCAAAAAACAAACCTTAAAAGGTATTCCTAAGGCTTTAAGTATAGACACCCCTCTTTCAGTAAATGATATAAAAAGGTTCAGTGATTCTCTTTCCTTTCAGTTTGTCTATCCAGCAGGTACCTACAAATATTGATGAAGTACGGTTGACTTTTAGGTGAAACAACATAAATACAAATAACTTTTAGCAGTATATTGTCTACAATTATTATTTTAAATGACCTGAAACACTACACTGAGCAGCAAGGAAACATCATTATTTATCCTATTTCAGTCGGGCATTGTGAAGTACAAAGGGATTTCCCAAAATTGTTCAAGTTTTCCTACCAAACCCACTTAATCTTGTGTGAAATCTCAATAATGACATTAATGACACAGATAAGAGCTATATTTGTTGGAAGTACTTACAGTTTCTTGGCCTTGAAAGACTCAGCAAACTCCCTCACGCTGCGGAAAGAGGCAAGGTCGCACATCATTGCTTCTACCTTTGCTTTGTGCTATGGAGACAAAAAAAAAAACAAGAAACACAAGACCATATGATGGTTTTAGTCAGCTTGTAATGATCATTTTATTGTCAAAATTTACAGCAAAAATTACTTTGAAAGAAGAAAGAAGAAAGTTTCGATGGTAAAGAATAAAATACAAGCAATGATTAAAAATAAATAAATAAATTTAAAAAAATGTAAAAAGGGGGTTATTTTCTCCAGTGGTAAAACATAATGTGAGAACACTGCAGAGATATGGCCATGGTGATGTGTGAAGACTCCTACAGAACTCCGCTCTTACCCTGTGTTTGTGTGTGCCTCATCTTACACCATATGTTGGGAGACAGGGTGAGGATAGGAGAGGAGCAGAAAAAGATAAATGACTTAAGAAGTGAATGCATAACTGCATTTACACACTGAGGAAGACAGGCTTAATATTCATCATCCTCTCCATTCCACTGTAGCATTCTGCTGCAGGGCAAAGGCCTCAATAGAGATACATGAAGACTTAGAGGAGCACGTCTCTCTAATAACAGCGTGTATAACCATGTTTTTGTGTCAACTAAGATGCTCTGCTCGTCTTTTTCTTTTTTTTTTGTTTCTTTCCCTTCCTACCTTTCCACATCAGCTCAGGCCCTATCAACAGACAATCTCGTATCAGTGTCTGTACAACACACAATATGTGCCCACACAGGAACTTGGCGCATGTGAACCGAGGTGAAGCATGTTCCGTTCAGACTAACGGTCCATTAGACTCATCCCTCATGCTGAGATATTGCTCCCAGTACTCCCAGTTGGGCTCTGCGTACAGTAGCACCAGGTATTTCTGATGTCCCCCTCTCCTCATCCTGCCCGCCATCCCTGAGGAACACTGTCAGCTCACATTACACCCCGGAAGAGCTTTCAGCGTTCCACTCTCCGTCCGCCACCACCCCTGCTGCTGCTCTCCTGTCAGCGTTTTTTTTTTTTTTTTTTTTGAACAGATCTGATCCCCAGTCCGCCAGCGTCATATGGGAATGTCTCTCCTCCACATTTCTGTCTCCACAGAGCTAACTGTACATGGCACTCACAGCAAGGACGCTCCATGGAGCAGTGAGCACAAAGAAAACAAGAAAGGGTTAAGAGCGCCTTCTGATGGAAATGTGATTCTTCAGGCATTTTACAGATACCTTAACTGCTCCAGGGTGTATTTATACATGCATACACAGGCACATGCACGCCACACACACGCACACAACAAATTCAATGTTGTGACTCAAGGGTAAAACCACGCTATCACACCATTATCTATGCCTGAATTATTCTCTTGATGCTACTCTATACCATTATATGGATGCTATTACAAAGCATTAAAGGGCTGATTATGGCTATTATAGATATGATTATAGGGTACCTGCTTATATGATCTGCACACAGCAGTAATCACAGGTGAGAGGAGACAACTGTCTAATTTAATGACTTGTATGTGCAGTATGCATTCAAACTGACAGCTTCTTTCACACCATATAAACACATAAAAACATAGGTAAAGTGAAGACAGTGGGTGCTGAAGAAATAACTGGGCATTCATATAAGTGTAGGAAAGAAAAATTGGACGTATAAGATCGAGTCGCTATAAAAATCCATCACTTGGTTGAGATGTTTCATGATTGGGATGGGAAAAAAATTAGATACAACTCCCAAACAAGGTCAGAGCCAGCAGTAGTTTGGTAATTAACAGGTCAGTATAAGGCCTCCTCTACAGGACGGCCCTCCATGTGAGTATGACCAACAGAGAAGATGAGAGCAGGTGTCAGCTTGACGAACACATATCCCCTTCTCTGGAGACAGGGGAAAAGGGGAAGCCGAGATGGAGTAATGGGAGACCAGAGGGAGGATGGAGGGGGGTTGAAGGGGGGCCACTGGAGCAAATCCAGCAGGGAGAAGGTGAGCAGCCTGCCTGCCCGCCTACCCTCCCCCTGCAGATTGAAGTCTTGCGAAGAAAATAAAGTTTATTGCCTGGAAAGAGGGGGGAAAAAGCATGTAAAAAGCATTAAAGCGATGGAGGTGAACAATTAGACAGATGGCCAGGTTTTGGAAGGAGAAGAGGGAAAAAAGGGTAGAAAAAGAGAGGGAGAACGCACAGACGCAATCGTTCAGGGTTTTTATGAGGACCCTGACAACTCCTGGTCTCTTCAAGGGCGAAGGAAAAGTGAGAGGCATTGAAGCCTCTCTGGTTAACTCCAGAGTAATCGCTGAGTGTGCAACACCACAGAGCTCGGCTCAGGGTGACAGAGCTTACTGCCCCAAGCTACACACAACCTATCACTTCACCCAAATGCAAAAGGCTAACTATGAAACTCTTCAATGCAAGAAACATGTAAATAATATTTCCAGTTTGAAACGGATACCAAATTGCAGCACCTCCGTGGCTACAAGTTTGCAAAAGAGTTGTGTGTTTGTGACAGAAAGTAGCAAGGTCATACTGCTGGGCATCAGATCACCTTCTGGCCCTGTCTCCAGCCGTCAACCCAAGAGAACAGCTGTCTTTAACATGGCGACGACCTTTATGACTTTCATCAAGAGGATGTTTTTTGGGGTTTTTTGTTGGGGTTTTTTTTTTAAGAAAGGAGCGAACCTTCTGAGTGGAGTAAGTTGGCCTCTGCAGAGGTTCTCCTGGTGTCTTGGGGGAATAATGCGTGGTCACTGCATGGGAGGAAAATGGAGAGAGAGTGGGGGATGGATAGGGGAGAGCTCTAATACAATTATAACTGGGGCAATCCAATCCAATAAAATGAAGAGGTATTAGAGCAGGGTAGCCCCATCCTGTTCAATAAGACACTGGACCACTCTACTAACTCTTAAAACACACACACACGTAGGCCTACTCGCATGCACACACAGGTACACACACTTCGCTGACCCCTTTAATAGCACAGCAGCCACCCCTAATGGACGCAAGCAAGTGGAACCGCCAAATAATACACTGTCTTAATGCACTAGGCTCAATCTCATCCACCTCTCCCCCTTATCCTTCTCAGCCTTCCCTCACACACTTTAACCTCTGCTTCCATCTTCCCTCACCCCGTGCTACTCCTTCACCACCTCAGCTCCCCTTATAGATCACCAGTACAGGGACAACACTTAAGAAATCAAAAGGACCCCCATTTATACAAAACACTTAGCCTGCAGACCCCAGTTAACATTTGCGGTAAATGAGGAGGAAGAGGGGGAAAAAAGAGAGAGAGAGACTCTAGGGAGGTGAAAGAAAACAATTTGGACAGAGTATCTTAATGTTTCACTAACTCTGTCTAACTAGATAGATACATGATACATGTTATCTATATAACAGCTGTATTTTTACCACCAGGTGCGGAGGTAAGGTGTTGTAATGGCGGTGAAAGTGAATGAGCAGCGAAGACACCATGTGAAAAGGGCACCTTATAAAAGCAATTAGAGAAATGACTTTGAGCCCCTCTTCTTGCTCTGTAGATTAGAACAGGCCTCGGAGGGAGGAACACAGAGGAACTCAGATCTCTATGACCTTGTCCGCAACACGCCACACTAAATTGGTCATCAGCTTTTAAGACTGTATTTTATCATAGATATATATTTTTAGCAAAAAGAAAAAGAGAGGAGGAAGGAGGGGGGACGGTGAAATGTGCAGGTCATATATCATGCTGTCACAATTATGACGTTTGTTCATAAATACCAACCAATCTCCTCTCCACCTGGCTAAGTCACATGCGCTTGTGCTTATGCACGCGCCACACACCAACAAAGGAAATATGGACACACACCACGTGCAATGAATGCACATGCACACCACAAATAAAGAAACAGACACATCTGGCTGGGTGCCCTACCACAGGTCTGAGAATTGACCTCCACACACAGACAAAGAGACAGAATACACACCTAGGTAGCATACATTCAAGCAGCTAGCACACACATGGCTGCACACACTCCGCACATTACAAACCCAAACACACACAAACAAACAAATGCACACGCACATACACATCCACTTACTCACTGACATGCACACACATTGCAATTAATAGGGAGGCAGGTCTCTGGTGAGGAAGAGAAAGTGCCTGTTCAGCACATACAGGCAGAATATGCAATTTCCTCCAGTTAAGTCTGTATTAAATTGATTTCTTCTTTCTCTGACACGGACTGGGTTTTTCCCTCCTAATGAAAGCTGGATAATCTACAGGTTTTCCCTTTCCTGAAATCAAGTTACAAATCAAGCAATTGCAGGGGCAGATATGGGAAAGGTGAAGGAAGGACATGGGATGATTTTCCAGATGAGAAACATGGAGAATGAGGCACATACGTGCTGATACTCTTAACACGGACATCAGGGGCACCTCACACACACCGCTCACACACACCAAGGGGGTAAAGGCCAGGCCATGGTTAAGTACTTGCTGACATTTACATTTAGAGATGCACTAAGGTTACTACAGGGCCATGTCAGTAAACACGGCATTAATAACTGTAATTAATGAAACACATTAATTAGTATGAGCTTCAATCAGTTAATCACTCACTCAAACCTGACAAGGGGAAAGGCTGCACTGAACCAATGAACACGCTGAGGAAAAATATGAAAAAGGAAGAAAAAAGGCCAATTACAGATAATTAGAAGTGGAAAAATGTGTAATAAAAAATGTTTTACAGAAATGGGAGAAGCAATACAATATGAACATTGAAAAATGTAAGAAAAATATACACAAATCAAAGATTAAAGTATGCATTATACAGATATGGTGGCAGTAACATTATGGCATTATATTTATATGTTACTACAGGATTATTATTACTAATTAAGTAGATATTTAAATGTTATAGCTGGTAAGGACAGGGCTCATCTAAAATATTTTAAGTAGTGTTGCATACTTTTCTATACTGCACTATAATACTTTATAAAATATACATTTTACATATTTGGCTAGTTGTTAACATTATAATGATTTAACTATTATATAAATTTAGTAAAGCCAAATATATTTTTCCCCACAGATTTTTCCTTGCAAATGTAGCTCAGAGTGGGGGGGATAAGGAAATTGCAAAAAAAAAAAACATCCCTGAATTTTTTAAAATTTCTCTTACATAAGTTACATTTTAAAAATAAAACAGATCATTTAAATAGACAAATTTAGACAAATTTTTAACATCGACTTAACACGTCTTGTTTGTTTTTTTTTTTTCTAATTTGAGCCATACTAGTGTTGTCATAAATTCTAAGCGCTGAACACTTTAATGATGAGTACACGTAAGATGCAAAACTGTAAAAGACTTTAACATCAGGTGTAACTGCACTTATTACCATCTGGAGACCAAGATTGCCTTTACTTTCCAGAAGTAAGCCAGACGGGTCAGAGGAGAAGAAGAAAGATGGAGAGGAACAGAGGCAGAGAGAGGGGAAGAGAGGGAGAGTGAGACAGAGATGGGAAATGAAAAGGACAGGGCGGTCATCATAATTGCAGAGTTTGCTTTTCGGATGCAGACAGACCAGGGCCATGGGGCCTGGGGCAGATATCAGATTCCACACAAACACACATACAAACTTACACATGCACCCATATATACCAACACACACACAATATTCCACAGCAAGCCCATGTAAGTGTTTTTTCATTAGGGTAAAGGAGAGCGAGCATCATTTTTGAAAGTGTTTTTGTGCATTTGTGCTCTATAAAGGATGGTGTGAAGTGAGATGATAACATCACGCTTTCAATCCTAACAATGTCAATTTTATATTATAAACCTTCCCTCTGTCCCTGTGTCTACCAATGTGTATGTATGTATATATATATATGCATGCGTGTGTGTGTGTGTGTGTGTGTGTGTATGTGTGTCTCCATCTCCATTTCTGCCTGTACTTCACTTCTCCCCTCCTCCGTCCAGTATAGAGCCTGATCAGATTTACATTAAAAAGTGATGGAGATTTAAATAATGTGTCTGTGTTCTCAGAAAGACATCAAGAGATTTTCATCTTACTCTCCTCTTCCTCTCTGTCTCTTCCTCTCCATTTCCTCACCCTCTCCTGCTCCTATCTCCCCCCTCATCTCACCCACTCCATCTCCGCCAGATTCGCAGACAGTGCACATTTTCCTGCATGTCTTCAGTGTAACCGATACCTCTAACAACCAGGATTTTAATGCGATCCATATTGCTCCCTAATATTTCAGATCTCAGAATAAGCACTGGCAATTACATATTTACACCCAGCTTATTTTGCAATTCTGCACAGGGACTTTCGTGTCTGGGTGAACGGCACACGCAGACTTAGATGCTGATTATGTTGTGGTTAGATAACAATAAAGTCAGAGAAAAACTCCTTGAGTCTGTTCACTTATACTGTATATACAACTTTCTATTTGTGGGCGTCAGCAATAAAGCTCAACTCTCTCAAGTACAGAATAATGTGTTCTTTTCAAGTGCGGCGGTAATGTGATTGCTTTATCTAAACCTGCTAGTTTTACACTGTTTAATTTCTCTTGAAACACTTGTGCCTTGTATCATCTTGGTATCCAGAGGGCTGGTAAAGTACCAAATACACTGGCAGAAAAATGCACCCATTTACCCATATGTACACTGTTGTAGTGAACACACATCGCTGAGCAGAGATGATAAATTAAGCTCTTTGATTTGGTTACCCAAGCCCTTTTTGTATCAGCTTTATAAAAAACATAAGCATAACATAATTGAATAAGAAAAGAATCTGGCAATTAAGAAACATGGAGGCCTTTGATGTGAGTAAATGTATAATGGGCCTTTTGATGCGGAAGTGTTTTACACTCCGCAGGGTCTGGTATGCACTTTGATTAAAACCTCTTTTGTTTGGCAATATTTCAAACTGCTTACCATTTTCCAGTGTCACAATAGTTTAGCCCAGAAATACAAGAGATTATGCCATTTTCCACATTTCTAGTATCTTGTTTTCTCTGTGTAAAATCACATAGTAGTGAACCTGAGGTAAATGTGAAAAGAGGTAGTCATGTAATAGTGTCAAAGTGAAAGATCTGACCTGCGACAAAGTATTTCAAGATGGACATGAAATGATAATAAGTACAATTACACAGACGGTTGGTTTTACATTCATAAAAACATACCATCTGAACAGCTGAAGATGTTCAGCCACCATGGTTTCCTCTATCTGTGCATACTGGGGTTCTGCATTATGCTATGCAGATTTCAATAATAGGATTCTCATCATGCATCTTTAGCCCCTTGTCGCTCGGATAATAGCCTGAAAGACTCTCATTGAACAATGTAATAAATGCATCATGTGACCTCAGTAAAGGTCAGAGGTCAGTGACTCACAGATTGTCAACGGAGAGCTGGCATGACAGAGAATAAATGATGCCTTGTAAACAAATTGAGTTATTGGTTTAATTCATGCAGACTGATTTAATTTGCTGTGAGAAGAGTCCTTCACAAGGGAACTGAGGAGGCAAAGAATGACAGCAAAAAAGAAGGAGGAAGAAGAAGAGGAAAGGGAAGAAGAGGACAAGCAGTGGACAAATCACCATGGCACCACGTATACTTCCTCCATCCCTCTATCCCTCCTTGCCTTTGGCTCCGCTGAAGAGAGGTAACTGCATTAACAAAGCCGATCATCTCACAAGACTGTGTTGTTTCTCTAGACAGTAAGTCTTCTTTTTGTCTCTCAGCTAAATGTAATAAAGTTATGTTAAATTGAGTTGGGCCAGGGCACTAGTCTGACTCCATTCCCTGACATGGACTGACTGACAATTAATAGGAGATAGACACTCAGACATTCATTATAAACCAATACAGTATGTCTATTGCATAAACATCTCAAGAAGTTTCGATGTACATAAAAGTAAAAGCAAACTGAAGCCTATTAGGCAGCCATTAAACAGTGAAGATGCTGAACTCTGGAGAAAGCGTTTTAAAGTTAAAGTGAAGGGAAAATTGGTAGGCCCATCTCCTATGGTAGAACCCATGAACCTAAAACACCCTGATTGAAACATCAGTATTAAGTTTGGTCTTTCACCCAAAGCTGCATTAGGTCTCTCCTCAGTTTGCTCCTTAATTCCATCAGAGTAATCCCACATTATTGCCCTCTAACGGTACCCTAAACGGAGAATAAAAAGTTTGCTCCCCTCTAGCAGTGTATTACCAGGAAACAACAGGCCCTCTCCTCATTAAGTTATAGATATAAATGCTCCAAAGCATGAAATTACCCCCGAGCCTCCCTCTCCAAATAACCTGGTTTGCAAACAAATGATCCGAGCACAAGCAGTAAAAGGCAGATTATTAAAATAATAGGAGGGATTTAAATTTGCATCCACAGAACAATTCAGCAAAGGACTGTGCAATTACTCCTCCCCCTCCTCCCCCCTGTTCATTCCACCTTTCTATTGGCAAGAAGAGCCCCTCACTCTTTACTATGTCCATCTGTTCTATCTAAGAAACACAAGCACAGTTAGATCCTCAGGTATCTTTTTGTTGTGTATGTGGTCACTCAGAAGACATGAATTTGGTATTATTATTTAATCAACAACAATGCTCAGTTTACATGCTTGGAATTTCGTGTTCTCCTCTACCACAACCTTAACTATGTGTTCCTCTTCCAGTCCAGCACTGTGATAAATATCTAACTTTATCCTGGGACAATAACAGTCCCTCCTCCTATGCTGGAGTAAATGGGGAGAGATGAGAGAGTGAGGTGAGCAGGAACGGATGAGGCAATGGGTGCTCAGGTCCGCATTACCTCTGAGTTATGGCCTCCATTTGCATCTCAATCAGCCTCTTTGGAGAGCCCACCACCTTGGTAACACCCCCATCTCACTGCAGCCACCCCAGGTAATCAGGGAGATTTAGTGGGACTGGCAGCCTACCATGGGCACCCCCTGGCCGGGGCTCGCAGCTCATTCCCAGCCCCTGGTTTCACTAAGGGCCCTCTGGGCCACATCCAAACACAGGTGAATAGCCGCACTTAACAAGACTGCAGCGGACCAAAATAGACGAGCAGCAGGAACAAGCCATAAAACAGAGGGAAAACAAAGCACCTGAGTGATTGTAATAGATGCTCATGCGTAGATGTCTGCATAGCGTTCTGGATTGCTGCCTCATTATAGCAAAAGAAAAAAGAAAACAAACTTAAACTTGTGACCTTAGGTGAGAACATTTTATCTCAAGCTTGATGAAGGCACTGACACCATCTCACTGCTCCCTTGTAGCAGAAACAGACACTAACATGTAATGGGAATACAAGCACCCACAAATACACACAAATACACATGTGCACACACACAGATGCATGGTGTGATTTGCAGATAGTGAATGCTCCACTTGAGAGTTGCCTCTCTAGTTAGCGCTGTCTCATGGCTGAACCCTGCTAAGGTATTATTACCTACACTCAGCCCTATTGATATTGTGACTCCAGCATGTGTTCACCCCCTTGTTACTGCATGGACCTCAACACCGTGTTGTATCTGACTGTGTGCATGGGCATGAGTGTGTTTGTGCTTGTATGTGTATCCCAGACCTCTGGGGTAGAGAGGAGTCACTGTGCACAGTAGAAGACAAGAGGCTGAGGAGGCTAATAGACAAACACTCGACACACCAGGGGCCTAATCAACTGCAAAGGACACATACCCATAGCTCCTAACCTCTCTCTAACACAAACACACTCTGGCCTGTCTTCCTCCCTCTAATCTCAGTGATACTCTAAACTCCACACTGCCTGCACTCGTGCCTCATCGCACAAAGCCTTTGTAAGCAAAGCTTGTACAAAACAAAACTTTACCTGTAAACAAGAATGGCTCAGGTGAGCAGTGAAAAGGACTAAACAAAAGGAAGACAGGAGAAGAGTGAGAACCAAAGATGGAGGAGCTGAGTTTCAGTTATCAGAATCAAATATTAGTGGGGGAAAAAAACTGGGGAGTGGGCAACATTAATCAAAGTGTTCACCTAGTGGGCAGCCATATGGCAGATCAGCACGCCAACGGTGCAAACTTGCTGATCTTCAGTAACGGGGTGCAATTAATTCCACTGGCTGCATTCATCTCTCCCTCACACATTGAAGGAAAGGAGGTAGAAAAGAGAGGAAAAGAACAGAGGAGGGTTTGTTATGACTCCTCTTCCTCAACTCTTTCTTTCTTTTTCGAAGCAGAGGAATCAAACCCAGGTGATGAATGAGGTGGACACAGGGGCCTCAGGTAGCTCCTGTGGCGATAGTGGGGGGGGGTGATGAGGAGTGGGACAAGAAAAAGTGGAGAAATTAGGAAGCTGAGAGAGGAGGACACAGCAGTGGGCAAGGGATTTGTTTACTCTATGATTTGGTCAAGGCATTTGATAAAAGACCCTCAAATCTCTTATTTAAATGAGTGTGTTTACTTCCACCACTAAGCTTTATAAAAACTGTGCACAAATTAGTTAAATATCAAATCCTTGTCTACATCATAATTGAGGTTAACACTCAGAATGTTTTTTACTCAGATACTGGTGCCTGCAACTGTTACATTTTAATGGAGCAAGGACTACCAGCAACATTGCTAAAATGACGAAGTCAAGCTGCCAAGCTATTTACAAATCACCATAATGAATGGAAAGCACATAAATAAAGCCTTGTGAATCTATGTAAATCCCATTATCTGGCCCACAAAATGGCTATTTTTATAAACAACATTGTGCAAATAAAAGATTGTTTCCATTAACACTGCCAAAAAGAACTACTGCACTGCCCAAAATGTCCTTTGAAAGGTGGCAAATAAATACTTTGTTCAACCATCTGTGATTTATATTACATTTTGTTCTCCCTCTAACTATCAGCAGTTCAGGCACAGGAATGTGCAGACTGGCCTTAAAACACATTCACAGTGTATCTGCACTGAAGCCTCTGTGCAAAAGCACACCAAATACACTGGTACTGTGTGTTATTCTGCTTTTATCAGATACCGGTTCATTAAAATGTAAATTAAAAAAGCAAAATGATAATATCAAGTAGCGTCATTCTTAAAAAAAATCCAGTAGATTGTTACATGGAGAAAGTTTTTATGAGGAAAGATGGTCAGTATTTGATTATTTACTTATTAAGTCAACAGAGCACAGATACCCCCCCCTAATAGCTCTCAGACCTCTTGGTTTTATGTAAAATTAGTGTCTCCCTTGGCTCTTAACACAAGCTCATCTCCATTAGCCGCAACCTACTAAAACTGAATCTTGCAAATGAGTTGTGGACATGCATTCCCCCAGCCCTCTCATCTCTCCCATCCATACAAATACTCTCTATCTGCTATCTCATGTCCATATCTACTTAAGCCAGCTCATCCCATAGGCCTAGTCACCATACCACCCATACCAATATCATAAATGACTGTGGGGTAAACCTTCATTAGGGCAGCAATGCCCCCTCCCTAATCAGGGCATTTTCCTTGTGCGCATTGGGATGGTGCTTTATGGCCCAGATGGGGTTCTGTTAATGAGGAAGTATACATGTCTCCATTTCCTGTCTAGCCAGGTCTGCAGTTCCTGTATTTGGTCCTATTATAATCATGAGGCTTTTTAATGAACTATATTCATCTTGGTCATGCATCAAACACCACAGACATATAATAACAGAATACATACAAAGAATTAATTACACAAGATGGATCTTGTTATATGGGTATCCAGTTTATTAGCAACTAGGGATGGGAATCAGTAACTTTCAAAATATATTGCACATGATAGCAGTGAGATCAGTGAAACTTGATATATTGCATGAAAATCATGTATAATACACTGATGTCTGTGCAATTAAAGTGGAAAAACTAAAAAGTCATTAGGCAGGAATCTTGGACTTTTATGAAACAGAAATTTTTGGATTTTGATTGTGATAGGTTGTAATTCAATACTCATAAACTAAACTATTACTTTACTTTAACAGTATTATTGTGTCAAGCACATTTTATATTACATCCTGTTTTGTTCTGAATTTTGACTTACTCAATCATCATAACCCAGAAGAGTGGAGGAAAGAGACAGATGGGATAAATTAGAAGATACAAAAAAGCACCATGTATTTAAGCAAGATATTTCCAGCCGGAGAATGTACAGACGTATAAAGTTAAAGACAAAAATTGGAAACAATTTTAAGACTGTACACTGTAGGGTAAAAATGTTTCTATCTACAAAGTATCCTTAAAAATGTGGCCATGAACTACCTGAAATTTCTTAAGAAAAACTAGGTTTATGTGATCAGAAGAGATGGCTGGGGATATATCCCCAATCCTTACTGATATCATGATGTGAGACATTCCCAGGTCATGGCCTTTCATTTGCAATTGATTTGAAGTGTCGTTTCATCATCTGAACCCACTTTATCGTCACTAGAGTCACAGGGATCACTGGGGGCCTAATCCAGCTACAATGGACAAATGCGGGGCACACCCTGTATCGCAGGGCTGAACATAGACAATCACTCTCACATTCACACCAATGAGCAATTTGGATTAACGAATTAACCTATCAGTGCATGTCTTTGGATGGTGGGAAGAAACCGGAGTACCTGGAGAAAACCCACACAGACATGGGGAGTACATGCAAACTCCACACAGAAAGGTCTGGTGTTGGAATCAAACCAGGGTCCTTTTTGTTGTGAGACACGAGTGCTAACCACTGCACCACCGTGCTGCCCTTGATTTGAAGTCAGATAGTTCCAGAGATATGAACAAAAGAGTGTTTAGTGATTTTAAATTTTTGAGCAGCCCCTTGTGGGCAATCTAGAAATGGTAAATGGCCCAAAATCAAACGACTTCCTCCTCTCCATGATATTAATTGATAAGGAAAATATGGATATCTAGTGACAGAGCCAGCGGTGGCAGTCGGACCTAAACATAACATCCCCTCTTCTGGAATATAATAAGTGCAATTGTAACAATATTATGCCCCATCTGCACACGTGCATGTGGCTCTACAAAGACAGAAAACATTTACTTACAGGCATGATATAATTCAAATTGTATTTACTGTTCTTAAAACATTTTATATTGTTCATATTTGTTCAGGTTATTCATATTTTTAGTGAACAGAGATTGTAACTGTAAACTGTTTTATGTTATTTGGCTTTTTTACATTAAAAATAAAGAGAAAATGTAGAGCTGTCAGCATGTTTGGTTGTTATGATAATAATTTATTGGTCTGACCCACTTGAGATTGAATTGTGTTGAATTTTCCATATTTGATTGTTAATATCTTCACTGTATTTCAGAAATTCATCCCGCAGGGCAGATTGGACCCTTAATTGGCCTGGTTTTGGCCCAAGAGCCATATGTTGGAGACCCTTGTCTTACAGTGTACAGGGTGTGTTGAGTCACCACAGGCAGCTTGGGTTTAAACCTGCATGATGACATGAATCACTGCAACGTCACAGCAAATGCTGCCCTAAACTCAGTGCTTGCTCTCAGCTGCTTGTTCTTTTCGATGCCCCTCTACACCCTGATCTCTCACTGTCCCTCCTTTCTTGCTCTCTTCGCTCCCAGGCCTCGTTGACATTAACCTGGAGCACTCACATTTTCCAGCAGTTCTCCGTGTTGCTCTCCACATGTCAGAGCGGGAAGCTCTATGGCCCACATCCATCAGCGTCTCATGCCAGGATTTATGGGTGATGGAGTCCAAACCTGATCGCTCTAAATCACTCTTGCTGAAGCCGACCCCTGGGCCGCGGTGGGATGTAATGGATGAGCAGCAATGCACACCTCCCCTACCCCCACTCCCACCCCGCTTCACCTCACTCCTTTCACCTCTCTCCTTACCCTCACATTCTGCTCTCTTTCTTCATCTCTCATAGTTATTTCCCTCCTTCTGCCCATCATCAAGCCCTTTTCCTTACCCTGGCTGACTTGTCTGGGTCATTCATTCAAACTTAATGGAGATTTGGTTACCAAAAATTGATGAGGCAGACTCACTCAAGGAAATATCCAAGAGCACATGTACTCACATACACTCAAACAGATGTGAGCTCATCATTCATTACTGTGGGTAGGGTTTTATTTGGGCTAATTTATCATGACACGTATTGTATTAATAGGCAGCAGTTCCCTTCAGAGGAGAGATGAGAGGCGCCAATTAACTCTGGTCACCCATCAGTGCCACAGACAAACCTGTAGGAATGACAAAGGTTTGTCAAATTACTCCTGTAGCCTCTGTACCCTTGTGTCTTGTAGCACCTTTGTGTATTACAGAATACTGAGGTGGAGAGAGAATCAAATACAGTTTTTGTTCTTCTCCGACTTCTCTTGTAAATGTAGAGTAACTACATAATAATAATAATAATAATAATAATAATAATAATAATAATAATAATAATAATAATAATAATAATAATAATAACAATAATAACAATAATAAATAAATAACCTGAAAATTAGATTATTGTCACTAAATATCAGTGAATAATGTTAACTAAGGTAACATTCAATTTTAGTTAATGTTAATATTATGAGTTAACGTAACTAATGGCAATTTCTTTCTAAACATCATGTTATTGCAAACATTAATTTGGTGAATTGCACATTATATTAAATAAGCCAGAGTACTGTACTGTACTATACTGTACAGTTCAATGATATTGTGTTTTTCTCTGAATCTGACCATTGTATAAAACGTGTGATATTACTATTGAATTCAACAAAATATACAACATGATATCTTGTACTTATTTATATTATTACTATTGTATTGTATTAATACATTATTATATTGTATTTAATACATTATTAAACATTTAAACTGAAAAGCTAATAAATTCTCCACTGACAGAAAAAAATCCAATGCTTGATGAACCTGAAACAAAAAGTTCAATCAAAGTATTACCTTCTCCTCATGGCATCCAGCCCTCAGCCAAATTAATGAGCTGGACCCCTGTGGTCTACATACAGTATAGTGCTGTGTCTGAGGGAGTTAGAAGTGAAAGGTCAAACTGTGTTCACTGGTTTACAGCAGGTTTTATTACAGTTATTTGATATATTTACCTGACCTGTTCACCTCCCAACCTGCCTCTATATAGAGCTGGTTATCTAAAAGTTGTACAGTAACCACACACGCATACACACACATTCATTTCTCAACTGGAACATGTGATATAATATTGCCCTGTGGCCCACCAAACAGGTCCAGACCCTAATAAAGGCTTTACACTATGAAAGAAACACAAGGAGGCAGCTTCGACACCTCAGAGCCTCCCTCTACACACACATATAGACCCACACACACACACACACATACACACACACATGCAGGACTGAGCCTGGTCACAGGTCAGGAAAGCCTGTAGCTCTCAGTGGTCCAGGGGAGCAGAGCCGCTTGAACCTGTAATATGCTCTTCTCTCCCATGGTGCCACTTGTTGGGGTTTTAGTGCAGGGGAAATTACACCTGCTCTCTAGCCTGAGACCAGCAATGACACACAGCAATGGCTGTAACTGGGGATTACACACCCACAGACAGACGCATGAACACACCATTACAGGTAAACCTTTGAAGAACTCTAAAAGTGGTGCAAACAGCTGTATTACACAGGAAAAGGTGGGCGTGGGGTGGGGTGGGGGGGGGGGACATGTGTGGGCGCGCATGTGTTATGTTGCATTAACTCCACAACATCACTGATCAACAGAACATTTTATAGGAGTGCATCACACTCCATTAATACACTGGTACTGTTATGAAAGTATGAGCAGCCCAAATGGCAATAACAGATTAACAGCCCTGCTCTGCATCCGCATTCACTGCAAGCTGGATCAGCGGATGAAAAGAATAAAGAATACAACTCTGCTTTAACACCAAACACAATATGCATGGCAAGTAAAGTAACACAGTAATTCATTCACATTGTAGACATAAGATCAATGCCATGTAACCCAGCTGTGTAAGAAACATTATGGATACATTATGCTTCTATTACTGTTGTGTAGGCCTGTGTTGTAAGGCAAATTTATTTGTATAGCATAGCCCATTTCATGTACAGGACAATTCAAGGTGATTTACATAAAATATATAAGAAAATTTAAATGATTAAAATGCATTAAAAGACAATTAAAATAAGAGACAAAAAACATTTAAAAGAATTTAAGTAAAAGCTCCAGTGAACAGTAATGTTTTTAGGCCTGATTTAAATGCACTGTGTTTAAATGAACCCAGGCCTAAATGCTTGTTATAGGACAGGACCTTTTCATCATCGAGACCTTTTACCAAAATAAACACATTTAGCCCACTCTGCAAGTCAAATATGAGCTGAGATATAATCCTTGATATGGTACAGGAGAGAATGAAACTAATAAAAAGGCAATGTATCAAAGTATTGCAGTTAAGCATTAGTCACGTGAGGGCAACTACGCCACAACTCTGCTGTTCTCTAAATGAATCCCCCTCGTCCCATGCTTGATTTATGGACCTGTAAAAACACACGTTGTTTTTAATCTACTGCTGCCTGAATCTGCCTCTCTAATGAAATGTGGATGCTTGTGTGTCTGTGAGTGTGTGTGTGTGTGTGCGGTGTGTTTTGATAATGATGTATGGGCTGAGGTCTGATTCTTTGAGCATGAATTTTCTCTCTGATAAATATGCATTCAGTTACACAGACTGATTAAGCTGTAAACCAGTGTTAACTCTATGTCAAAGCACATTCAAACACATACATATACATACTAACATGCACACACGCTCGCACACATACATGCACAGAACTTCCTAGAAAATAATGATAGCTGTGCCCGGGGCAAGACTGTTTGGATGCCTGGAGCGGCTCACTGATATCAATTCCATGAGACCTGACTATGGAGGATATCCTATAAACACAACACAAGACTCAGAGATAAAGCAAACAGCAAAGGCCATTTTACACAGAAAGAAAGATGATTTAGGATACAGTAATATAATAATACTACATATTTATCAGCGGATTATTTATTGCTTAATTGCCCTTATTTCAAAAGGGAATTTCTCATGAATCTTATCTCTTGTTTGCAGTATATATATTCTGTTACGCGTGGCTCAAACAAACCTATGACAAAAGATGTTGTAGCAGATGATGATGGTATAATGTTCTTTCACAATTAAAGGGATAGTTCAGTATTTTTCACATGAATCTGTATGGGATCACATGTTTTACTCTGGTGCACCCACAGCGACTCACCCCTGACAGTGTCCTGTGAGTAGAATTCTCGTCCAGTTTTGGTCAAAGCAAAAGTAGTCTCGCAGGTTTCCTGGGGTGAACAAAATAAAACGTGTTTCTTCTGAAAACAGTATGTGTTCGAATGAGTGATTTATTTGCATAACAAAACCATCACAGAACAAAAACTCACACCTCATTATTGCTTGGACCTACTTTCTCTCAATAGCGATCAATGCATGTTGTCACTGCTAACAGCTGTGCCCCTTAGCAAACTACTTTCATCAGTTGTTCGGCAGTGTTTGCGGCTGCTATGTGCAGTGACGATGCGCATTGATCGCTATTGAGAGAAAGTAGCTCCAAGCAATTATGAAGTGTGAGTTTTCATTCCGTAAAGGTTTTGTTGTACAAATAAATCACTCATTCGAACACATACTGTTTTCAGAAGAAACATGTTTTCGGCTATGTTTATATGAAGGCGATGAAAACAGAAGATGCAAAAGTGGCATCTCATCTTCAGTTTTTCAACCACGATTGGACGAGCATTTTCAGCAGGAAATATTTTTTTATACAAGGATGCAACAGTAGGCAAAATACGATTGGATAGTCATGCCAGGCTAGCTAGGTGGTACTGTGATAGACTGCCACTTTTTAATGTATGTAATTGTCCACCCTTCTCTGTTCAGCTATGGTATTAGTGTAATTTCTGTACAACAGCTGAAACGACTCCTGTACATTTACTAAAGCTGCTAATGCAGGTGGAAGATCTGTAGGTTCAAGGTTGTACGACGTGTGTTGCTTTACCTTCTTGGCATATGAATGTAACGTGAAAGTGTATGTGATGTAAACATATGTGACGTAAAGACACCTGCAACTAGAACATGTGCGTTTCTTGCCATTTAGATGGAGACACAACCCGGCGCATCTTCAAAACACACCACTCTGGCAGGAGTCTTCAGATTTGTGCATATTCACACCCCGACAGTGCAGGCACCATGTAAACAAAAGGTACTTCTGATAAAATATGCTGTCGTATTTAGCTGCATTCGCACTCGTATAAAAAACTTTCCAATGTGAGTCAAAAATAATGATGATAGGATATATCAAAGTTTTAAGCTGCAGGCCTTAACAGTTTATTAATGTCACTGGTCAGAAAATTCAATACTACTACTACTACTACTACAGTATATTGTCACTTAAGTGGTATGTTCAGACAAGAGAACTCTGTTTCTATTACTCATCTGTATTTCATTAAACAGATTCAGTTTGATACAACCTGGACACAACTCCGTGTCTCACCACCGAAGCTTGTGAAAGTGGCTCCATATTTCAAATCAGTTCATCTATCCTTACATTTAGTTTTTTGATTTGGTCCAAGAGGAGACAGCTGAAAAAATACAGGTATAATTTGTAATTCTGACAATTACTTCCTCAACTTGAGCTTTTGCAGTTTTACCATTGCATTTGCACACAATGCAAATATTAGTAAAGGCAATATGACACCACTGACAGAAGTAATAAAATTACATGTTTCTCTTAATTTGAACATTGTTGAATCATTTGATTTACGTAATGTATTTTTTTAAAAGACATTTTTATGAAGAAGCATTACTTGAGCTTTAAATAAAGACTAAAACAGTCTATTCTCATCCCATTTAAAGTAGCATCATCAACCAACACATTGCTTTCAGAGAAAGCATGCGTTTACAAAAAGCTTTGACTGGCTGTCATTGAAATTTGAGACTTTCATTGCCACGGAGTACGGACATGGCAGTTGCTGCCTTGATGTGACAAACTTGTTTGTTCATTCTTGGACAATCCCTCTGTCCTTCATAATAAATATAACCTGAACTCACTTATGCTCACATCTGACATGAGGAGCACTACACCCATCAGCTCATGTCTGAATCTACTCTTCAGTGAGTTAAGTTACATTGTGAGGCAGAATCAGACAATCGAAATCAGCCACAGACATCTAACGTAGAATTACATCAAATTAAACTACTGTGTCTCCTGTTAGCATGAGATCTGACAGACTGTGCTCATTTCAAACTATGTGTAAGACAGTAGAAGAGCATGGGATAATAGCGGATAAATGTTATAGACAGTTGCCAGATGGTTGCCGCATTCAACATTTGCTTGTTTGGCAGACTTGAACTAAGCCTGAGTTTATTTGGCTGGAGCTTATTACAACGAGCCAATCTCCTGATTTAAAACATTACAGTGCACACTGGACTTGTCTCTCTGTGGTCAGCACTTCTTAGACTTCAATAAAAACATTCTCTGCTGGCAGAGAGAGAAAGACAGTGAAAAAGGAGGAGAGTAAAAAAAGATCCAAGCAACCTCTCACCTCTCTCATCATAAGAAGCCCTCATCCCAGGGCTATGGACCCTCCTTCATAAGGGAGAGTGAAGGATGAGAATCTGTCAGGTTCAAACAACAAAGAGGTGCTGCCTTACACATCCTTCCTCAACCTGTCCCCTTCAGTGGCAGTGACATCATTTAAATCATTTAAATCCTCCCCAACATGACCTATGGCAAGTGACCCGTCATTCTAACGCTCACACCTCCATGTGAGACGGCTGCCGAACTGCTTATTTAGCAGAAAATACCACCCGGCTAACTATGTGATTTATTCAAAATTATTCCTCTACGGTGCTCCTTCACACAGAGCATTTGCCCATAGTTCACTGTGGTCCAGGCAATTAGGAGCAGGCCACACCTCTTCAGAAGACAGAGCACCTGGCTATAGCAGACAGACATAAGGAGGAGGAGAGCTGAGCGGCACACAGCTTTTCACGACGGGCTGGAATAACTAAGCAGAGCAGTGAGGGAGAGTGAGGGAGTGAGGAATGCAAGCCAGGCACTTTAGGATTCATTTAGGTTCCCCATCTCCCTGGTCACTTTATTAGCAGTCTGGGAAGAGTGATGCATGTCCCAAAGCTATGCAAAATGCATAATCAAGCATTTAAATACACACCATGTGGATGGGTGTGTGCAGCGTGCATTCATGTGCACACACATGGACATGCGTGTAGTACCGAACTTGTGGAGTGTATCACATAGATGCACAATCATACATACACATACACACAAAATGCTTACTACTGTAAAACTTCAAGGTATTCAACTCTTACACTTTCACACTAACTCTATACTACTGAAAGCCCTTTGTAGTATTCCCACAAGCCACCTTGAAACCGTCACTAGTGTAATGTATAGAAATTGTCAAAGGTATATTACATAAAATCCTATTGTAGTTCTCACATGTGTGGTCGCTTGTTGGAGAAATCAAAGTGGGATAAATTTGAGGAAAAGGGGGTTTCCTCATCAAATTTACATATCCCAATTCCACCTTCATTTCATCAATCCTTTCTACATGTTCGGCACAAATCCCATGAAGATTGTAGCAGAGGACGTGGGGCGTTTTTATTCCCACTTTACAGAAAGAAAGCAGGCAGAACACAAAGAAATAAGTTAATGAGTAAAACATATGAGAACATCTCCCCGGTGAAAAGGACAAGCTATATAAAGATTTGCACAATGCCTGATCCTGGAAACAACTGGGAAAGCCACTGTTCCCTCAATGATTCAGTGGATGCACCTGAGTTTGTTAGAAAAGATTTAGAGACGAGGCAGAGTTGACGGGGTACCTATAACGTTGGCGTAGTCAGGGGACAATTTGAAAAAAAGAGATGCAGGACTGTTTATATAAATCCTTCAACTTCTCTAACAACAATCTCCACCTGGTTTATCTGCGATTTGTGGCTGCATAAAATTACATTCACTTATTAATTTTATTGAAAGGACATGCATCATCTGAGCATGTTTTCATGTTGGAATAAAACAGTTACTCTGATCCTATTATACTACGTTTACCACAGTTTAAAAATAACAACAAGAAATAAATGATACAGAAAAAAGTTGTAAATCTTGCAAGAAATAGGATCTAAAAGTGATGAACTATGATTTACTGGGCTGCACGGTAGCAGAGAAAAGTGTTTCAGACCCGCACAGTGACCTGGGAAATGGGCTCCAATTTCCTTAATAGTTTCGGAGGAAAAAGTAGTATGGAATCGAACTTGAAGGAAGAGGACACGTCTTTTGAAACCTGTCTGATAAATGAAAAAAAAAAAAAAAAAAAGGACTGGGTAGGGAAGGAAGAGAGAGGAAGAGTGACTAAAAGAGCAGCATCCTGAGGCCCTGGAGGAGCCACGACCAACCAGGTCAGCATTTCACATGTGTCACTTCCTGTTGTCTTCAGCGGGAGGAGCAAGGGATGGCATTGTGGCCAGCGGGGCACAGGGTCTGTCAGTCTGATGCAAGAGGTTATGCACAGGGCAAATGGACAATCGGAGACACACATGCCTCAACATGTACACCTCCACAAACTGTAATTCAAGTTAAAGATAGTATGAGGGTGGTATAAAAACAGGATTTAATGCGTGCAAGGATGTAGTTTTTGGGCCTTGCCACCTCACTGCTGTATGTAGGCCATAAGCTATAAAAATTCATATTATAAATCATATGAGCAGGGAAAAGCCGGGGTAAAACCGTGGGATTGTATATCAGGAAGGTATGAGAAGACAAGTTCACACACTAACATTCATAATATGTCCCAGGAGCATACTTCCAGGTGAGACAACCTTCCTTCTGTCTGTCGTTCAAGACCTCTTTCACCTCTGCTTAGTTAAAATCCAGAAACTCCACCTGAAATAGCAGACACTGGGAAAGAAATATTGTGTCGCATTGATTCTAATGTTACATTATCCCACAGCATGAGATGAGGCACAAGAGTATGAGAGTGTATTTTGTCTGATTTCCTCTTTAGCAGAGGATCTGTCTTTCTAACAGGCTGACTGTCTGCTTGTATAAGTGACCGCTGCTTATCAGTTTGCAGTCTGCCTGTCTTGCTCTGCCTCTCTGGCCTGTGTTAATGTTGCTGTTTGACATTGCAAGCAGCAGGCTTGTTCTCCCAGCAGCCTCAGTGGACACTGAGCTTTAGCCTAATTGGTTCCAAAGCAGACCCTGACAGAATTCTCCTCAGCGCCACATAGCCATATTAATACCCCCCCGCCACACACACACATAACAAAAACAAGCACAGCAATGACTGACTAGCCCACTAATTAACGCTCTTACAAAGCATCTCATTAGCATGTGTAGTACAAAGGGGCGGTGGGTGAAATAAGCATTTTGGATAAAAAGAGAGAAATTACAAAATAAGACCGTGGCACATGTGTGTGAGTGTTGTATTCTGGTCAAGGGCCAAGGGCCTTGGTTGGCCCACTAAACAGTGGGTTGTACCTCAGGGGAGTCCATTACAGCTCTCTGAGGGAGACATCGGAGTCAAAGATAAGCAGAATTTTAAAGGCAATCAGGAAAAATAAATCTTTGGCACGCAGGCAACACTTTGGTTGTTAACCAGCAACTTAACCTGCCTGCGCTGTGAGTGGAATAGGAGATGGATATAGATGAAGTGGTGGGAAAAAGAGGTAAGAGGAATGGACAAACACTACAGTTAGGATATGGCTACACAAGATCTATGAAAAGACATCAATTTGTGGTAACATTTCAAATTTAGTGTAATCCACAAATTACATTTTTTGTTACTCCAAATATAAACAAAGGTGTTTCCTTTCTAATGTGTATGCCTGAATGCCTGCCTATGGTCAAAATGACAATATTGACAAATATAATCCACATTACAGGGGCTGAAATCTTCAATAACAAAAATACTTGTGATTTTTACTTTTTTTTAGTAACAATGAAAATTGTGACTCATGGTGCATCACAATCACTTTTGTCACATTGTAATATTTTCCTTGCATATTAGACCTGCTTATATACTTTGTCTATCCCATCTCCTTTTGTTCTCCTATATTTCCCAGCACCCATCTGCTGCCTAAACCCGCTCCTGTTTTTACTGTGGCTTCATAACAGCCCGTAAAAACAGACTCCTTTGAACCCCATAAAGCCAACCAGCATCAGGCTTATTGTAAAACACAATCATAAGGTAAATGTTTATCCCCTCTCTCCACTCTAAACTCCCCTAATGAGCCTGCTGGAAGGGTTTCACCTCACAGCTCAAATAGAAGCGGAGAAAACAGCCCATTCTGCTCAGACTAGGCCTGCAGCTCAAGCACCATCATGAACACAGGATGTAGTTTAAACACAGCAAGAAACAAATAGTTAGTTTGGTGCTGAATTTACATATTAATGCATGATAAATACCTGATAAGGTTTACAAAAAAAAGTCAGCAAAGCATAGGTCTAAATAAATAAGAGAACAAAACTTTTAGACTGGGTTACACTCCACCTAGTGAGAGTTTACGGACTATCTGAAGCATTCCAGCAGCTAATATTTAATATGTAACTTGAAAAAGAATTTTTGTAAACTTCAACACAATCTGAAAAAATGCTAAAACTATCTCACAACAAGTGGTGCTAGGTACAACAAACCCCACCCCTCGCAAATATTTTAGCTCTTTAATGGACATCTTCCTCTCAAAATGTAAGACTATGGACTTAACCTTTTAAGGTTGCTCAAGGTCATGATGCCATTTTGGAGCCTACATGTAGTTTCATATCTGTCAACAATAGCAACTGTACTTATCACTACTTTTTTTGGAGTTATGACCATTTAAAATCATGTGACCTCGATTTTGACCTTTTAAGGTCACTCAAGCCAAAGGTCATGATGTCATGTTGAAACCCATGCCAGGTTTCCGATCTGTCAATAATAATAACTAAGTCTCTATTGTCACTCATTTTTCCATCATAGTCCATTTGAGTTTTTTAGGTACTGACCGAGTGACCCCTGACCTTTTGGTCAACAATAGGTCTAAATCTATACACACAAAATACAAAATTGAAAGACAAGCATTTTGGTGGTCAATGTTAGTCTCTAAGTTGTAGTAGTTCAAACTTCTATCCAAAATTTTATTTTTGACCTTTATTGTGACCTTGACCTTTGGCCTACAGCATAGTTCGGCAATTAGTAGCCTGCGGGCCATGTGTGGCAAAAACACCTGGCCTGTGAGATTGTTTGAACTAGAGAATGAAAAAAAAATTAATAATACTTTTTAAAAATTGGATTTACAGTCTCAAAAAACTCTTCATTCAGGAACTTCATTTTTTCAGAACAGAAATATTTCAATTAATCTAAATTCTTATTTGTTATATCTGGATATGATTGCATCAGTGAGGTGCAGCTGTGGACGATCAACAAGTAAAAACAAATGACATCAGTGGACAGCACCTGGTGCTGAAGTTCCAATAGTCTCTAGAACACACGCTGTTGCTCAAACAACGGACATAAGCGTCATATTATTGTGAAAATTAAAACACTTCTTTCAAACAAGACAGACATTATATGAACAGAAATGTGAGTAGCACAAGTTTCAAACATAACGTGTGTTATTTAGGCCTTTATATGACTGAGACACAACGAATATAAACCCATAATAGAGGTCTGAGCGGAACACAGTCCCGCTCCTGCCCACATGTCCTGCAGGATTCAGAGGTGAGTGTAAATGTGGCAGCCCAAAGCAGGTAGTAAATGCCATGTAAGGCTAAATACCGGCACAAGACTCATACTAGACAAGTATCTTAAGGGAAAGTTAAAAAGAACTTTGAATAGAGAATTCAAGAGGACGTGAAACTGTTGGGTTGCAGGTTCCGCCCGGAGGATTCAACCTGGGCGGGTCAGGGTCGACAGCTCGGTGCAGGGAGAATCCTCCCGTGGGACGTCCCCCCTGTCTCACGTATATATGATAGTCAAAATGAATAATTTATAACTTTTATTTTAAACATGTTTTTAGGACTGCAGCTTATCACCGCTCCCGTCAAAATGTGTCTCGCGCCGCACTGCTTTGCTTTGGGTCCCACGGGAGTGCAGGGCTCTAACCGATAACAATGCATTGCACTGTTGGAAGCAAATCAGAGCCAAAACACTGAATCCACTCGACCATGGGCTGCCGGGTTCAGCCCAGAAATGACAGAGCAGACATGTTTACAGTAGCCCTGAAATATGTCCAGACACATCCAGTAAAATACAGCTCAGATTTCAGACACAATAACTTCTCACCTAGTGTGAAAAGTGACATTTCCTGCTGGTCACTATTTTATGGATATCTGCTGAAATAGATGTTACGAAAATACTCAGACAGGTCTGGAGGTTAGGTAGTTTGTTTGTCTCGTGCATCAACCATCAGCTCCACCACTTGAACAAATACCAACAGGTGCAAATGTGTGTGTGGGGTGGTGGTTGTTTGTGTTTTTTAACAAACATGCCCCCATTGGTCAGCCAGCTTGAATGTCTGTCTTTTGTCATTTCACGAGTACCTATCATTTTCATTCACTCCTATTAATTCAATAAATTAGCCATTGTTTTAGGAATCCAGGATCTCTTCCAGATCTTTACCAAAATCTAATCGATTGGTCCTTGTGTCATTCCCAAACTATCCTGAAATCCATCCAAATGGTAAATGGACTGCACTTAGTTCTTTTCCACCTTCATGGTTCAAAGTGCTTTACATGAGCCTCACATTCACCCACTTACACAGACACTTTTGTTTGGACAGACAGAGCCAGGACACGGACCTTTCAGTCATTTTATCATTATAAAAAAGTGAGAACTAGAAAAGCATGCAGACACCACCAAGGCAGATCAGCCCCCCCCTCCCACACACACACACACACACACATATATACCTCCACCTATCACCACCAAAACTTACTCAGCTGTTCCTTGTTCCTATATCAACATTTTCTGAAAAAGTCAGCCAAATCCATCCATAACTTTTTGACTTATGTTGCACACAGACAAACAGATGAAGATAAAAACATAACTCAGCCATTCCTTGGCAGAGTAAAAATGTGAACGCTCATGTAAGGACAATGCAAAACAGCTTACTTGTTGTATCTAAGCTGAAAATGTGGAGATGTATACAATATAAACTAGGATATCCCAATAAGTTGGTACTAGAGATAGTTTAAAAGTACAAGTCCAGTAAAGAGTATTGTTCTGTTTATACTGTATCTGTTCCTGGCAGAGCAGAGTGTGATTGGCTGGGAAGGATAAGCCCTCTGACCCTGCTCTTCCTAACAGCCAGTAGCTGTTCTGACCTCCCCATTATCCATCTGTGACCCCCCTATTATACCCACTGTCAGTACACGATGCTACGCTGAACCGCAGTGCCCCGCTCTGCAGATGAGCCATCACTCTCACCTCTGCTCTGAACACCAACACTTGCCCACACAGTCACAGACGGACTGAAAGGGAGAGAGAGAGAGGGTTGGAGAAAGAGCGAGTTCAGAGTAATAGTAAGCAGGTAGTTAGAGGTCAGAGGTCCTGCGCAATCGGGACAGCAGTTCCACTCCTGGCAGCCAGAGCGGAACTCCGAGAGAGACCTGGAAGTAGATATGATGACCCTTTGTACAGAAGACCCCAAAATATACCCTCTTATCAAAATGACCTTAACGTAGGAGCATGGGAAGGCAAGCAGAGTTCATCCATCATCTTTGAGATTAATCCTCCTCTCTATTCTTCTCCTGAATCTATTAATAATGTCGCCAGAGGGGAGAATTTGCAGCAAAGATTTATTCTGATATTGTGACTTTTATTCATTAGCCTATAACACGGGGATTCCTTCAGAAGGAAATATGGAGTGAGCCTTAGGAATTCTAATCTCTGGCTTCTCCTGATTGGAACGACACATATTTTTATTAACTCGCTTCATTTGCTTTCAATCTGCATGGGGTACATGCCAAAGGAGCACAAACAGAGAATATTAGCATTCCTTCTACAGAGGTCTTTGGGAGTTCCTTTTTATTGATTCGCAAACATTTAACAGAATCTTAGATAATTTGGTGGCAGGTGTAATGCTTAAAAAAAAAAAAGAAAGAAAGAAAGAAAGAAAAGAAAAGAAATCAATGACTACAAAATCTAGTCGTTGGATCAGAGCTTTTCCTCACTCATTTAGACAAAGCAGTTACATTAATAGATCTGTACACTGGATTTCACACTGTAGAGCAGCGCTGACAGCCCCAGGGGCATACTTCAATTAGAGACTTGGGTGAGTTTTAACACTGCAGATCTACTCTCGCTCAAAGGCATTTGTCTCTCCACCGCCAACACAAACCCCCCACCCACCCCCTTCCTCCCTCTCTCCCTCTCTCTCTCTCTCCATATCTACACTGAGCACTCACTCTCCTTCTTCTTCAAGTCCTGCTCTCTGTAATCAACCCAGTGCTAATGGCTTATTCTTTCTGCTCCAGCACCCACATTTCACTTGTTTATTTTCCCACACTCGTAAATCTGGAGACGCGTCACAAGCGCAGCGATATTAGAGCAATAATCTCAGGTAATTATCAGATGCCCTCTCTCACTTTCTCTCACTCACTGACTCCCTCTCCCTCCCACTCCCTCTTAACTCTCTCTTGTTTTACACAGAGACACCCAAATAGAAGTGTGAACCTGTGACACGACATATGCATGAACACTACACTGTGACCATTACTTACTAAAACTGGACAATTTGTCTTTTATTATGATTGAATAATAAAGATGTGGAACAAAAGCTTCAAATTAATAAACGTGTGAATTGCTGAATGTTGTCTATGTATATATGCTGATGTTTTATGTGCCTTTTATACTTCCAGTGACACTTTTTATGTTACTTTTTTTAGGATATTTATTCCATTTATGTTTTCCTTTTACATTTCAGATTTTATGCTCATATAGAATATATATATACTGGCTGCAATTTGCCGGGGAGATTGGGGGTTCATCCACCCCTCTGGTTTTGGACATTACCATTGGGGTCTGTTGGGGTCCACTGATTTTGCTGCCCGCGTGCACCTGAGCCCCATGGGGCCAGAATCCCACCTCAGCCAGCCATCACATTTATTGCGCCGTGGGGTTTCTAGGAGACCCTCTGACTCGTGTGTGCATTAGACTCTTGTGTTTCAAGATGGGTCAGGTGGTTTGCCAACATCGTAGCTGACCCCTGGCGCCTGTTGTACATGGGCCGGTCCCTGCCCTGGCGACGCGATGCGGTTGGCACGCTGAGGGAAAAGGGGTCCCATCCCTCCCTCCTGACCCTTCATGGCCAACCCAGAGCTGGTCACAGTGCACCACCGCAGAGGAAATGCGACCCAGGGGGAGGTCCCAGCGAGGGGATCCTCCTGGCACCAAGTGGCTGACCCAGACCCGCTGAGGTTGAATCCTGGGGGCAGACTGTGCGGACCCCCCTACCTGTTTACCTCTCATGGTTTCACATCCTCTTGAACTCTCTCTTCAAAGTTCTTTTCAATTTTCCCTTCAGGTACTTGTTGACTATTGCTCTGGTGTCAGTATTTAGCTTCAGATGAAGATTACCACCCACTTTGGGCTGCATTCACTTTTTTAACTAACCACAAGAAATATATTTGAAAAGGATGAACCCAACCCGATTCTCGAGCTTCCACTCTCCCAACCTGATTTTCTCTCTTGCTCCCTCCATGCCATAGGATACTTCTGACAACAAATGACCCGACTGACCGCAACCCGAATATCATTGAAAATATTTTTCAAACATCCGCAACTGCAGGTGACCGCGGGTGACCGCCTGCGCATCACTAATATATATACAAGAACATGTGAAGCTTGAGAAATACCAAGGACTGAAAGAGGAGATAGAGAAAATATGGGGTGTGAATGCAACAGTGGTACCAGTAGTGATGGGGGCACTAGGGGCAGTGACCCCCAAGCTGGAAGCATGGCTCCAACTTGGGACAAGGAACGACATCAGAGATGTCTGTCCACTGCTACGAACAGCTAAGATCCTGCGCAGAACCCTCAGGCTCCCAGGCCTCTGGTAGAGGACCCGAGTCTGAAGGACACGCTGGCCAGGGGGGCAAGAGAAAGATTTTTTTATATATATATATATATATATATATATATATATATATATATATATATAAATAAAATTTATGCTGTATATGTTTTACTACATATCAGGACAGAGAGAGTCAAACAGATTAGTATGATGTTATAACATGAAAAGTGTGTTATAACGAGATGGTTTTGACATTATAAAAAGGTAGTTTCATGTTATGATATGCTTCCACTTTATAAAGAAAATCAACAAGTTGTGTTTTAGTCATAAAGTGATCAAACTCTTATTTACCTTATTAATAGTTGTTGTGAATTATCTTCTTGATGAATTGTTTAAAATATAAAATATAAAAACACAGTAATAAATAAATAAATTAATTAATTAATTAATAAAAACTTGCCCTAAAGGCCAATATTAAGTCAAATGTCTGTTTTTAAATCTACAAACCAATGATACTCTATTTATTGTCATATCTATTTAAAATGTAGTCAAATCTATAATCCAGTATTAAAGCGGATGTTAATTCATTTGACACTCAGCAACTAATTGATTAATTGTGGCATGTATAATACTTAAATGTCATTATCAGGAGAAAATGCTTTGTTACATCAATCAACTTTTATGTTATAATGCGATGTTAATTTTTTCTGGCCAAGAATCAGCATGATTTACAGAGAGGACAGCAGTAGAATTACCAAACGAAGAAACAAAGTGTCATTTCCGAGCACATGAAACACATAGTATACTTCAGTCAAAGATTCTCTTGAAGGTCTACGGTCCACTCACCCACTCCTGCTGTATGAGGCTCACAGCCTTGCTGGCCCGGGACAGGTTCCGACAAGCCAGGATCACATGGGCGCCATGAAGAGCAAAAGACCTGGCAGTCTCAAAGCCTGAGAGATCGTGAGGCAGGGAGAGGATGGAGAGACAGACAGACAGATAAAAACATAAAAAGGAGAAAAAAAAGAGTGAAAGCAAGAAACGCTTCAAAGATTAGGTTTCTTTTTCTGAAGATAACTTTGATTCTCAGGGGTTGGATCTAATGGGGTGGTAGTGATGGGGGTTGGGTGTGCAAGTTAAAATCCCTATCAATTTTCCATATAATTTCTTTCATTGAGTAACCCAGTGGTCTAGTAGGGGGAGTTAATCATTTCTCTCTGAAGTGATGAAACTGATTGAATTATTGTGGTTCAAGACTTTTTTCCTCTCTTCTCAGATAAAGTTTTGGATCTGACAGTGAGCTCTTAGGAAGGTATCGCCGCTCAGACTCACTGTGGATGAACACGATGAAGGGAGGTCGGTTGTTAATTACAGTTGTAATTATACAGTGATGGCAGTAATTATGAAAACAGGGCTCGTAATGGTGGAAGTCATATGAACGATCGGACAGACGTGACATTCAAACTGAACCTTGGTGTGATATTTCAGAACATCAAAAGGCGTCTGATAAGGACATTTCTCCCATGAAACGAGGTCTTCCGATATGCACAGAATTTATCAGTCCGAGACCACTTCATGGCTTCATCCAAATCACACAGTCCCGATAAAACTGACAAAAACTGAAGATAGAGCGAGAGAAGTTCATTTCTAAATTACAAGTCTAAATGGGTCATTTCAACCCGTAGGTTGAATTAATTTATGAGATTAACATTTTTCCTTCACCGTATTTTTATTTCCTTTGACATTTACTAGCCTTCAGAGTCTCGTGGAAAAGTTCAGCAGTACAGCAGTGTTATATTTTTAGTCTCACCACGAAATAAAAAAAATACACAATCAAACATACGCATTCACAATTTGTGTGTCTTGACTGTTGAACTGAGAGGCACAATAAAACTGATCCAAAGGTCTGAGAGGCAGAGTAGGCAGGCAGAGTGTATCGGAGGGTGGATTAATATGAACTGTAATTAGATTATACGTCTTAATCTGATTTTCATTAAGAGCAAAACTGGGAGGCCTAATTGTGAGGAGAGTGTTAAGGACTAATATCTATTAAAACTCAAAATTGGTGTAGGATTGGAAGCCCTTTCTGACAAGTGAAGCATGGAATTAAATTATATGACACCTTATTAGGTGTAATGGAAGGGACTGTGGCTGTGAGCAGAGATCATTTCACTCACAGAAAATGGAAATGAAAATAAAAACAACACGACAGAAGAAAATGAGCCCTATGACTCTCGGGGTAAACACGCACTTTGAATTTGCAGGTAGGGTGGCAGGATTCAGAAAAAAAAATGTCAGAAAATCTCTTCCTTGTCGTAAAAAAAAAATGTCTGCTTTTCACTATGCTATTTATTTAATATTAACGGCGAAGATTATAGTAGTAAATATAAACCTCTGAAATCCTAGGGAAGTATTAGTTTTAATGAAAATTTTAAATTTAAATAACACAGTTGATCAGTAAGCAGCAGCAAATCAACCTAATTTTTTGCAAGTGATGAAAAAGAAACCATGCCATGATTTAAAGTCATTTTTCCTCTCATTTATAAATTGAACAAGAGTACTGCCTGCTGGTAAACAACAACACCTCACACTCACTTGTTGTGTGTACAAACCATGAAAGTGAAATTAATCGACACCAGTGTTTTCCATAATGGAGAACAAATTAGAATATGGCAGCAACAATGGCAGCAGCAGAGAAGCCATGTATTTCCAATGACAAATAACAAGGGCTTGACATTAATTGTGAAATAACGAGAGTAGCGTTGCTGTACAGAGACTCCCCGCCCTCTCACCCATGTTGCCGGTAGAGAGGGCCGCACTGAAATTAGTTTCTGGTCAGGTGTACAACAAAGAGAGCCTGTTTCAGTATTGTACGCTGATGCTGGAACATGACGAGAGGTCAGAAAGAGGTTTCTTTTGCTCTGGTGGATCAACAGACGCCATAAGCTGTTTTACAACACACAAGAGGCCTGACTATTATGCTCGTGTATATAATCTTTCAGGTTCTTTTGTCTAATCAGACAACAATGCGGTAAATATAAACACATGAAAGAAAGAGTTTATTATACACAGTCACAACAGGAAACAGAGAGCTTTTACATATTCAATCAGAGTATTTATTCACAACAAAATATACAGTAAATGGCTCAGCTATTGTTGGAAATTTGTTTTACTGTAATGTATAAAATGCATAAAAAATTGTGTAAAATGTCCATTAAGCAGTGAATGCTCTTCATGGTACATTAGGATCCTGGCCCTACTGATATCCCACAATAATGAGTGTGATTTAGTGATTTCACGCTTTGTTTGTCCTCCCTGGCCCGCCGCCCCTCTCTGGATCCCCCTCGTACACAGGTGTATTGGCTCAATGTAATGAGATCATTACCAGCCTCGTCAGTAAACGTGTTTATTTGGCAAACGGAGCTGCCTGCTCCTTCCCTCTCTTGATCTGCATCCAAAGAGGCATTTAACTAAAATAAGCTCTGTTGTACAATTGCGCAAACAGAAGTCAATTCAGATCATTACAAGACCTGTGGGTGCACGTTTTGAATACCCACAATTGCAATGAATTTATGCTCAAAAAGCACAAGAGCAACACAGGCCATGCTCACATACCCACCATAAAAGCCTCCAAAGAATGCCCTGTAAAATGTGCCTTTTTTTACTTTATTTTTTTTAGATTTATTGCATATTCTGGTATTTTGTTGTGAAATGCGGCTGTTTAATTCTGTTTCTCTTTCGATGTAATCAGTTTTTTAAAATGGCAAAAACCCTTCAGTCTTTAAGTGGACAAAACTATTATTAATTTGCATAATTTTAAGGTTGATGTTGATCACTAGGTACCTGTAGTCCACCTGTTCCTCCTGTCTGATCTTACACTGTTTATGAAGTCACACTCTTTTTTATTATACTATACATTAATCATATTTACTGTGTTCTGAACTATATGTGTTTAAGTGTGAAACATCCTCTCATATGGTCCCACTCCATCAAGAAATGGCATTCACTGCACGTCCACTGTTATTTTTTGGCACATTTCATAAGTTTAAATCTCTCAAAACTCATTAGTAATTATACAAATTAATATAAACAAACTAATTGATCATATATGTCCACAATATTGATTTAAAAGAGTGATATATTGCTTTTTTTAAAATTTAATTATGTATTTTTAAACATTTCCCTGTGGTCTACATAAACTGTAAATGCTCTGCTTGGATCTGAATTCTTCATTAATTGAACTCCACAGGTGCATCTACTGTACAACCCTGTTTCTGATTCATGACATGAAAGAGGGTGTTTTGAGCACAGGACCTTTAAATGCACATGGCTCCCACCCCTTTCCATTTTACTAACCGTTTTGCTCTATCCCATTCAGTGACCTCAGTTTGCTCAAACAATCAAGGGAAAATTTTAGGGAAATCAACTTGACATTATTTAGAAAATAAGTGTCATTTTAACAATATTACACCTTAGTTTCTAATTTATATATGTATATTACAACTTCGAGACCACTGTGGATCTATAAATATAAACAAATATTTAATAACAGGCAGAATACTAGTAAAATTTCATATATTAAGACACTTCAGGTCATTCACATTTTTGTCTGTAAATGTAAACATTTTGGGGTAATTTCATTTTTTAGAATTACTAAAACAAAGAGAAAAATCAGCCTTTTTCATTATTGCTGGTCTGACCCACGTTAGATTGAATTGACCTAAAATGATTTGAACATCTTTGGTACCCTGCCCCCAAAGGAGAGAGGAGTATTGTTTTTGGTTTAGTTTGTCTTTATGCAAAAACTACTGGACCAATTTTCATGAAATTTTCAGGGAAGGTGTGAGGTGATCCAGAACAGCTCTCATAAAATTTTGGTGAATCTAGATCAAAGGTCACAGTCATCGAAAATGTGTTTTCATAATGATAAGAGATAGGACAAATCAGGTAAAATGTGTTTGAGGAGAGGCAATATTAGTTGTGCCTGGCACCACTTTTGTTTTTTATATAATTTCAGTGTAATTTTACATTTCACAAATCCATCCCAAGAATCGAATGGGAACCTTTGGCGGGCCAGTTTTGGCTCACGGGCCACATTTTTTACACCTGTGCCCTAGAACATCGAAAGTATAAACAAAACAAGTGCAAAAGGCTCAGGCTGTTGCTTGATAGACTTAAACTGCAGTGCCTTCATGCACCATAGACTTTAGACAAAGCTTAAACCATGACTATGCTAGTTATACCTGCACCTGTTCCTCCTGCTGCTGCCGTCTAGTTCTTGTCCCAAGAAGTGAGGAGCAGCACAGAAACCCCAACCCCCAACTCTTTCTGACTTTTAAGATCCCCTCTAATTCCCCTCCATTAGTCCAAGAGGAGGGAGGTGTCAGCCCAAAAGTGGGATGTATGGTTAGTAATTACAGTCCAAGGTTGAGCTGTTCCAGGAGAGAGCAATGGAGTACTTCTATTACCCCTCCCTGTCCCGTTCTGCCTCCTTCCCACAAACCCCCATCTCTGTCTTACCATCCATGCAGACCTATCTAGTACCCCGACACCCCCCCCCCCCTTCTCTTCCTCTGACCCTCTGTGTCAACCTCCAACTCCCCACACAATCTCTCATCATGCCCTAGCATAACATTGGCCACCTCTTCTGCTCCTGCAGCTGGATTCACCCACTTTACCTTTCCCTCAAACACACACTGGGTAGTAAACTTGACAAACACATAACACACTAGATCACATACATGCACCACATATGTGAGCATAAGGGACATTTTCACCACTATCATCAAACCCCCTCCATCATGTAACTTTCATACCGTCATCTGTGCTTACTGTACTTCTAATTTCAAAACACTATGAATGCGCCTTGTTATGGCTTGCGTCCAGCCGTCGTGGTTCCGGGGAGGCCTGTACAAACACAAATTTTGTTTGCTATGTCCTTGTGATATATGCCAATGACAATAAAGTTGATTCCGATTCGGATTCTCGTCATCTGCAGACTGTAAACTCGATAGGCCTATAAACTACTTGACTACACACAATAACCCAGTACCCTTTCATTTTATTTTACCGACAGCCTTTAAGCACATATATTTATTCTATCCTCTCTCTCTAAGCACTTAGGTTCTATTATATTAGAGCTGTAATCATTATTGAACCCTTCTGGCCTCCAGCATAACACTCTTTGCATGTTATACCAGTTTGGGTCTGCATAGCAAATTTCATCCAAGGTTAATAAAGTTGAATAATTTGACTAACCAACCATAACTGGTTCTCATTACGTAGCCAATAAACACATTCATCAGAGATGCCAGTTAAAAATAAAACTCTCCTTCGATTGCTGCACAGGCTCAGTTGACAAGCTGACACACAGGAGACAGCAGGACACGGGCTGGCTGGTCCCCCAGCCGACAACACAAAATACTATCAGACCTCTGAATATAAACACAGATGCGCTGTGGATGTCATTTAAACCACACGCAGCCACTCAGAGATGCTCCGAGACACACACACAGAGACACGGGCACCGCATGCCACCCTCACCAGAAACATCTTTTTATCCATCTAATTCCTCCCACTATGAATAATGCATTTCCCTCCTTACTGAGGCTCGGGTTTACCGCATCGCTGCACGGGTCTTTAAGGGGGTCCTTATTCATAAACAGCAGTGCAGTAAATACCAGAGCTTTGCAGCCAATTTAATGGCAGTTATGCTTAACAAATCTGCCTCAATCTAATGATCAGCCACAAAGCTAGGCTATGGGTTTAATCTGCACACAGAGGCTCCCACAGCTCTGCGACTCACTGAATATGCTTAGGGATCTCTCCATCCAGAGAGAGGAGAGCACCAGCCTGACACTTAATCCTCCCAACACAACACTGGGATGAACACAAACATAGAACAATGTTAGTCTTTCATGAATAAGAATAACATTCAAAGTCCTAAAACACAGCAGAGACTGATGCATACAGATACTAAAATATTATGAACTTTCCCTTTTCAAATCCTTTGCTATTTTCTGCCTGGGCCTCCTGACTCTTTTCTGCTTCTTATTCCAGAATTGACCCTGCACCTAAATACCAATACCATGTGGAATTTACTGCACGCATTAATATTATGTAGAGCTTTGCAACTGCAGGATCGAACAAATGTCACTGTAAAGAAGGTGCAAAAAAGTTCAACTAAAGTATACACGTCCACATAAAAAGACATGTAGAATAATATACAACAATAAATAACTTTAGATAATTTGATCAGAAAAATTTACACCATGACAAAACATACAGCAGAATTTCAGTTGCTCACAATGGAATAGCGTTGTGGAATCAGCATTTTGAAATAGTGGGATTCACCTCAACAGAGGTTTAACTTAAGTGAGACAGAGGGTTATTTCTGACCACAATTCAACTTTAATATAATGACAGCACTGCACTTGCCGGGGAGACTGACGTTGGTCCCTTGGTGATGGGACACATATATGTCATGTACGACTCCCATAAGAGCTGTCAAAGGACAGAATGAATGTATGTCCTAAGAGATATAGCTTTGCCTCGATAGAAAATATTTTAGGAAATGGCTTTTCTTAAATCAATTTTTACAGATATGAAGACAAATGTGGAGACATTTTAGAAAACTTGTGATTTTAATTTTTTTTTTTTTACTTTTTTTTTCTTGCAGCCACTGTATAGAAACGGAAAAAAAGCATCCCATATGTAAACCCAGTGGGACTCAGAGACACCACCACAATGGCCCTTTAAGGACAACTGTTCCATGGACCCCTAGCCAGTAAATAACCTAAGAGTTAGTTGATAGGAGGGGAATTAGAGCCCTAGCAGGGCTGTGTAATGGGGATGGATAGGAGGCTCAGGACTGGGTCAAAGCCGCTTAGGAATCAATGCTGAGGTACAGGTGTACAACCACAGGTCTATAAGAGTAAGAAAACCTTTAAAACAAAGGGGGAGAGCAGGGGGGGGGGGGGGGGGGGGTAGGGGGAAAACAGGCCACAATCATTCATTTCCATTATCACAATTAAAAACACCATTCAGGTCGGTACTGGTTTTTAATTTACAAACGAAAGCAGAGAGAGGAAGACTAATGTGAAGTGGGCAAGCACAGTGATCACATCGGAAAGACAAACCACATTACTTTCTCGCTTCCCAGCTTCACTGTTAAGAAGCTTCAAGGATGGTCACAAATTCACAGACTTTGACACTTCATGCATAAATAAACTCATATATGTGCTTTTCATGTTCATGTGCATTAGGAGCTAAATTAAAAGGCTGAAATGTAAATTTACTAATTAAATAATATCCCACCATTACTAATAAAAATGTCACATTTCCTGTGGAGGGAATAAGCACTGAAGGAAATGGAAATAGCCTTGACACTTGGATTAAAACACTATTGATGCCATTAAAATGCTAAGTGGGTCCAACCAATTGGCATAACCACATTTCACTAGAGGAATGTCAAAGGAGCACACGAGTAGTAGCAATTACTATTAGAATACAGTTAATTATGGGTGCTGCATATTTAATATGTGCTAGAGTAAAACAAAGGTTATGTTAATATGGGTTTATTAAGCATTCAAAGTTATTAGAAAATGCCTCAGTATTGAAGAAATTTCATCCCTTTTAGTAAAAAAAGCTATGTAGATGTTGTCATTTTCTGAATAGATCATAACAAATGTTATATGTGGAATGCATTTTTCAATATATACTTTTTAACAAGGCAAAAAACAAGCGTGTATGAGGCAATTTATATGATAAGGTATTAAGTCTTCAAACATCATGGACCTCCTGTGCCCTCTTGTGGTGATGTTTTTTTTTCTTTTTCCCTCTTAACATTATTGCTCACTAACTTTACTTAAATCAAAGGTCACACTGTTTTATATGTGGATTTTTCTTTCAATTTATCAGTACAGCAAACTTTTGGAGCACACACAGTATTTTGTGATACTGTAAAATATGACTGGTTTGTTGTGTTCTTACTTTTTACATCTAAAAAATAATAGAAATGTCAATTATGGCAACATGAAAACCCACATAAATGACTTTTTTCTCTTGTTGAAGAAATCAAACAAGTTGTACACATAGATTTGATTGTAATTATTTATTTCTTACTGAAACCATAATCTTGTCTGAAAACTCTAACCAGAAGGAAAGCCTCTAGCTGTTGTTCTGTAAATAACAAACTGAAGTGTAGGTAAAACATCCCCACATGTGTATTATTTCCTAACTATAAGAATTGATTTACTCTTACCCTCTCATGCAACAAACTTTGCACAAACTCTTCAACTGCAAATACGAAATTCAAGTGGTTATGAAAGATTGTTTTCTCACTTTCATATGGGCGGCTGTGGCTCAGTTGGTAGAGCGGGTCGTCCAATGACTGATGGGTCAGTTGTTCACGTCCCGGCTCTGGCTGTTCACATGTCGAAGTGCTCTTGGGCAAGACACTGAACCCTGACTTAGGTTCCCAGTGGGACTGACAGAACCTTAGAAACCGACTGGTGTGTGTGTGTGTGTGTGTGTGTGTGTGTGTGTGTGTGTGTGTGTGTGTGTGTGTGTGTGTGTGTGTGTGTGTGTGTGTGTGTGTGTGTGTGTGTGTGTGTGTGTGTGTGTGTGTGTGTGTGTGTGTGTGTGTGTGTATGTGTGTGTGTGTGTGTGTGAGGCTAATGTAAAGCACTTTGAGCACCATGAAGGTGGAAAAGTGCTATATAAATGCAGTCCATTTACAATAATTTCATTCTTGTCCAGTACTCCATTTATATGTAGACTACTGATGCTCCTTTTTTTACTTATAAACACCTGGTTTTGACAGTATTTTAGGTTAGCGCACTTCATACTCAAAGTAAGTACTTTTCGGAGAGCACATTAACTCTTTCGTTCATACTATTTGCAACAACACTCAAATAATTAAAAGAATTACCAAAAAGATTTTTACTAAATTAAAGGTTTGAGGATAATTAAGTAAGTATTTCCAAGTTTAAATAAAGGTTAAAGAAAGTATGCTTCGTTAATCCCATTTTAGAAGTGTCCAAATCAACTGTCTCAATGAAAAGAACAAAGAAGATGTTTTTATAAAAATGTAGTGAGAAATTAACACTTTAGTACAGTCAGTATCTCCTGTAGTTACAACACTTACATGTGAATACTGTCTAAAGAGAGGGTATGTGTATTGAATATGGTCATACAGACAATGACCTGACAACCATTTCAAAACAACTGAAAACATATTTACATTTTATAGAATTATTTTACAATATTAAAACAATATTTGAGGTACACAGTGTGCATTTTTAATATATGGGCATATAAAAAATGAATAAATATCAAGGTCAGAAAACCATTTAAGTGCACATGCTTCTCTGCTCAGTAAATGTCCCTAGGCTGCTGTAAATCTATGTACTACACTGCAGATTTGTAGCATCTCATAATATCCACACAATTACACTGTTGTGACTTTCCTTGGGACAAAGGATTTGAATATAAAGACAATTAACGATTTTATGTTTATTTGATTTCCCTCATGCTGTCATTATCTATCCCGAACAAAGCAGCAAGTCTGAACAAATGGCCACTACTTGTGCTAATTTAAACTAAAGGAAAGAAGAAATACATTTGTTTCCAGGCCATTATATAGTAAGCCATGCATTTGCTTGGTACAAATGGACACCATTCATTACAGTTAACAATGACATCCAATTCAGTACAGCTAATGAACTTCAATACAATCATGTTCGGTATTAAGGAATGATTTGTTGAGTCTAAGTGTATCATTTTGCAGGCTAATGTTGATGAATGTCTGGTTATGGAAGGAAGGGACTGAAAGGGAGAAGAGATGCTCTGGTAAAGCTGTCTTGTTGTAAAGTAAAGCATCACACCACCATCTAGTGGCATGATCATGAAAACACACCTGTGTCCTCATGATTTTATGTAGCGCTTCGGCAGTGACACACCACTCCTCTGTACTCCACCACAGTGGTTTGGAAAGGAAGAAAATAAAATAATATGTGATTCAAGTGCAGACCCTCAGCTTTAAATTAAGGGGTTTAACAAAATATTTTACTCATGTATTCCCTGCTGTAATGATTGCAATGTTTTATGTAAAACACTATATAAAATGTGCTACATAAATAAACCTGCCTTCCCTTGACCATTTAAGAATTACAAACATTTTAAACAAAGTCACTCCATTTTCCAAAAGATAAAAAGTCTGAAGTTGGTTTCAAATGTTGTGCATTTAGTAGCTGTTCACTAGTATCCTTAATATGGGGTTCAAAGAGGAGTCAATTCAAGTTAAGGAGGTGGTCATTCAATTATCTATCAGAAAACACTTTAGGAGTAGCCAAAATCAACAATTTGTTGATTTGTTGTTTCTTTAAGAAAACAAAAGGAATCAATTGGTTGTTTTACAAAGTCCAGCCATGTTCAGATCACACTTGAGGAAGTAGGCATGTTCCTATCATTTTTAAAATTACCATAATTCTTAAATACAATCTTTAAACCCCTTGAACTAAAGTTGAAAGTCCACACTTTACTCACATCCTAATGAAATTAAAACTCTCTTGCACTGTAGTGTTATAGAGGAAAATATACAGTATATATACAAATTCGTGTCACTCCCTAAATACAATTGATCTGACAGTTACTATCTAATATTACAGAAACAGTAAAACACCAAACAAAGATTATGAAACTCACCAATGCCACAGTTGCCCCCAGTAATGAGGACCACCTTGCTAGAAAAGTCACGACCTTGTAGGATCTCTAAAGCTGAGGTATTCCCATCATACCGCTTAGGCTTCACTATTACATCTTCCACAGTAAAAGCTTGACGTGGGTCAAAGTACGTTGTTCGCTTGTTAATGTGGCTGGAAATGACAGAAGAATTAGGATTAAATTATTGAAGCATATGTATATCATATTGTGTATACCCATCCTAAAGAATAAACACCACTACTACAGTACTCACTCAACATAAATCATTTGGCCTTTTTCATCAGTTTCTTGTTCCCAGCCATATGGCAAATCTGTGTGAAAAGACAAAAATGCATTTTTAACAAATAATAACTAACTTTTCTCTATAACAAATTTTGCTGGATTCTAAATTGTCCCAGAAATTATTGATACAATTTTTTCTACTGATAGAATAATAATGGTAAAATAATGCAAGGGTGTCCTTTTAAAGTTAAATTAATACTTAAAATTGGAATTATATTATGAAAAAATACATTGCAAATCTTGTCTCGTCGTCTGAACCCACTTTAGCCTGACTACGGTCACAGGGGTCTGTGGGGGCCTAATCCAGCTACAATGGGCAAAGGCGAGGCACACCCTGTATGAGTGACATTGTAAATATCAAAATGAAACTATTAAAACAACCAAAACCAATAAATAAAATGGACTATCAGTCTCTGTTAAGTAAAGGAATTAAAAATTGATCTGTGTCCCATTTACAAAAGTCTGAACAGTGTTAGTAAACAGTGAACATAAGCATACGTAAGGAAATGAAGAGTTAATAAACTAAACAAACCTCCAGCACAGCGTTTTTTCTTTCCTGTCTTGGGATGTTCCCATTGTGTCTTCATCTCATCATGGCTATTTGGACACAGAGAAATCAATGATTAATTTAATGTAAATGTATCATAAATCTGTTACATGTGAAAAATGTAACTACTAAAACAAACACTGGTAAAATTTAAAAAAGGATTCTATTTGACCTCCATGTACTCAGAAAATAGAAGAAAATAAAGTATAGCACTACACACACACACCAAAATCTAATAATTTGTTGATCTCCTCATTACTACCACACCTTGAAAATTTCATCAAAATCCATCAATACGTTTACAAGTTGTGTCGTACACAGATAAACGTGGGCAAAAACATAACCTCCTTGGCAGTGGTAATTACTCTCTCTCTCTCTCTCTCTCTCTCTCTCTCTCTCTCTCTCTCTCTCTCTCTATCTATATATATATATATATATATATATATATATATATATATATATATATATATATATATATATATATATATACTGTATATTAATAGTGAATACACATTCCTACCCTCCACATGTGCATGCTTGTGTGTGTATGTGCTTATTACATGCATGACAAACTTTCAAAAGTGTGGTTTGCTCGAAAAATTTAATACAAACTGTAATTGTATACACACAAGTAAAATTGTTTTCAATTATAATATTTGTGTATGATCTGTGTTTGTGTGCTCAGTTAAATACTGTGTTTGTGTGTACTGTTTTGACTCATATTTGACCAGCTTTGTAAAAACTTTTTTGCTATAAACAGAACATAGCACATATGAACAAACATTTATCAGCGTCATTGATGTAGTGTGTCAATACAGAGCATAGGAGGTATTCAGGTCTTGCAGTACAGGAGTCAGTCTTTTCTTCTTATGTAGGACAGAGGGTCCCAGATCTTATGATGGTTTTTAATTTTGTCCATGTTGTGATAGCTGATCTTTTCCAGGCTCAACACATTCCTCATTTCCCTTAGCCACATTTTGTAGCTTGGGGCAAAGTCACTTCTCCACATCAGCAGGATCGTTTTCTTCACCACAACCATCAAGAGACACCTTGAGCCTCAAACGTGTTAGCCAAAAGAAGAGCCCCTGTCTCTCCCAAAATGGCAACCAGTGGGTCTAGTTTAAATGTCTTATTAAATGCTTTAAAAAATCATTTGAAAATATCAGACCAGTAAGATGACAACGAATACAAGACCAAAGAGTATGTGCAAGTGTTCCATCAGTAATTTTACATCTTGTTACAAAGCGGTGATGTTAATGGGTCATGGTAATCTGACCAATTAAGGTTATTATTATTATTATTATTATTATTATTATTATTATTATTATTATTATTATTATTATTATTATTATTATTATTATTGTTATTATTATTATTATTATTATTTTGCTGTTGCAACAGATGTATAACGTCTTGCTGGGTTGGTATGAGAATTTTTTTAATAAATAGCTTTTTGTTTCAAGGATAGTGATTAAAGAAGCAAGAAGCAGAAGAAGCAAAAGCCACTCTTAGAAGACAACACCACAGATTAATTGACAAATCATAGTGAATAACTCATAAAGTATGACATACTGATTCGCCTAAGTATGCCACTTTTCCCACACACGTCTATTCTCGCTGCTTTAATGTTTTGCACTATTAGCATGCAGTACCTCTGTAAGTATCTCGCATGACCCGCGACACCATGTTTATAATATATTTTTTAAATGTTCCATGTTGTTCTTTTCCTGGTGAAAATTCGCACATACGCTATATTTATTTCAGCTAAAATAACACCATTGGTCACGCCATCTCACTAAAGTAAAGCTGATTAGAACTAATTTTGCTCCCATCTTCTATTAGCAGCTCGTTTATAGGGTTGATGTGACTGTTTTGTTCTTCACTGTTGTAAAATAATTAACAATTTATAAAAAAAATAAATAAATAAAACTTATCATAAGTAATGACATTGCGGTACGTGATATAACTGTTATACTTAAAGCAAATGTCACACTTACTTTGCATAGTAGACCCATCCATCCTTAGTAGATCTCTCTTCCCATCCAGGAGGTAACTCATCCTCACTGTCTGTATCATCCATACCTGCGTATTTCAGAGCTGCCATGACTTACGTTTTTTGTTTGTTTCGAAAAGATGGTTATATAAATGTACAACAACCTATATTCGTCTGCCGCGAACAGTGCTTGTCCAGTTGTCAGTGTAGAGTACAGAAACAGCGGCAGTGCAGTTTTCCTGAGCACTTCCGCAACAACACGGTGATGACAGCCGAAATGCACTATGGGAAATGAAGGATGACAAATGAAATGTCAAGTAGCTGGCTCGTGGCTTATGGAGCTTCCGCCGGAGTCGTTTACCGAGCGGCCATCTTGCCTCGGTGGACTTCTCCCGAGCATACTGGAGGGATGGGAGGTGAGCGACCTACTCAAACAAAAATACACTTAACTCGCTATAATCTTGACGGATTAACAAACGGGTTGGTTTATTAAAAACGTTATTGATACGGCTATGATTCAAGTTACGCGGACATGTCGAAATTGTAGCTTTTCTTTTCGAAAATCGATTTATTGTTGTGTGTCAGTTATGGCCATTTGCAAGGCTGCAAACTGGGAGTTTAAATTATTGTGAGACCAATATTAATTTTTTGACAACCATATATTTTGTCTAAATTACAATTTGTGTGGATGTAGTTATGTTTATTAGCTGGCAAAGAATAAAGAGGTTGTGAATGACAGATATAGAAAGGCATAATTACAGTTTTGTTTTAACAAATGTGATATGATGCCCAAGCTGTGTCATTCGTAAAATATATCTTACATTTAGATTCATTGTGATACAATAAATTGTTTTGTGTTTCCAGAAATACCCCTACCATAGAGTATAAGATGCCAGACTTTTGTGCCGCATATGGATGCTCAAATGAACGATCGGTCGAAACAAGAGCCCGTGGAATCACCTTTCACGCGTAAGAAAAAAAAAACTTGAGGGACATATTTGGGATAATTGTTACTAACTTAGTGGATTTGTACTTATTATTTGTACAATTATTTTGACCCTGACATATTTTAGCAATATTTCTACCATTTAATAATCATTGAATATTTCTTTAGCACTTTTTATAACATGTAACTAAAACATAATAGCATTTAAGTATAGGCTACATGAATTACCCCACAATATCATAATTTAGCTTCATATTTTGTCCTTACCATTAATGTTTAAGGTAAAAAAAGGGGGGGGGGTGTAAAATACTGCCAATAATTAATATATCTTGGTATCTTCTCATGGTTCTAAGGTTTCCCAAATGCGTAGAGAAGAGGAAGCAATGGGAACTTGCTCTAAGAAGGGACCGTTTTGTTGCATCAAACAGCTCTAAACTATGCAGCAAACATTTCAGGAGTGAGGATTTTGACAGGACAGGGCAGACTGTCCGGCTTAAAGTTGGTGTTGTGCCATCTATTTTCAACTTCCCTGCTCATCTTCAGAGGGTATGTGTGTCATTGACCAACAAGAATTCAAGCTGTTAAAGATAGATACATCAATATTTGAATGTGTGATATAATGTCACAATTTCTGCAAGTTCAGGAACATATGATGTGTTGTACACTAAGAACATTTTAATATTTAACTGTTTATTTTAACAGGTAGCAACAAGAAGTACAACTGCCTCTAGAAGAGCAGAAGAAAACCTGCCCCTAGACCTTAGCCAGGATAAACCTCAGCCTGAAGATGTGAGTATTTGAACACATATGGACTGTCACTTACAAATAAAAGCAACATGTGGCTTATCATGAAATCATTTATTTCAATAGTGCCCAAGAAATGATACGATGGTGTTACTAGAAGAACCCAATTTTATGTCATTTTATAATCTGTGTAAAAGGATTGAGAACAATATTCTGTTATTTGCTGAAGTCACTCATACACGTTTATGACTAAGCATGTGTGAACTAAGACAAAGTTGTCAAATCTGACATTTTTGCAAGTGACACAAAACATAATTTTGCCTTTTTGACAAGCCAATTTATTAAAATCAATACATTAAAGGGACAGTGATATGTGTTTTTATTTTGTAGATTTAGAGAATGTAACATTGTATTTGAACTCAGCATTGATAGGTGAACATGAATTGATAAGAAGTTACTGTTAATAACTTTGTAATTTATTGTTTTGGTTTTTTTCCCAAAGCGTCAGGCATCCACTGGAGAGAGCAGCCAGAAGAGGAAGGCCCTTGACCACGTGTATGCATTGCCTTCCTGCCCCAAGGCTCTAAAGGCCAAACTTCATGCAGCCATGGCAACAGTGCGGAAACTGCAGCGGGAGAAGAGGAATGCCTTGCGGAGGGAGAGGAGGGCAAAGAGAAACATGCATCCCAAGCCATTTGATGGTGGAACATTCTCGTGTACATTTCAGGTAGAGGTTGACCGATAGTGGATTTAGCCCAGTGGTTCCCAAACTTTTTGGTTAGGGACCCCCTTTTGGACTTGAGAATATTTTTGGGACCCCCACCCACCCACCCATTATGCAGATTGTAGTGTAGTAAAAATAATCATAACAATAATAAGCAGACATCTATTAAAGTTGCTATTTTTTGTATTCACACAAGAGCATTAGCCACAAAAGTGCATTGCACATCATAATAAAACAGAACATGATTCTTTCTCAATTTTTTTCAGTGACTTGAGCATGCTTGCTTTTCAGTACAGAGTTTTTCAAATAACAAATTTTCGATAACTGTGAAATTGCCACTCTCAGTTTGCTTTCAATGTTCATCTTTGCCTTGTATTTGGTCTTGATGGAGGCCACTTTAGCAAAGCCTACCTCACAGAGGTAGGATATGGCAAAAGCAAAAATAACAACAATAGGCGCTTTCCCACAGAGTACTTCTAGGAAATAAATAGTTCTTAGAATTATATATTTCCTAGGGAACCTTTGGGTTTGCTTTCTGACAGCGCAGTAGGAACCATGGGAGGGCCCAAGTGACACTAACGCCTGTCACAGTGATGTATTCTTTAAGCTCTAAATTCAACAATCACACAAGGAACTAGAAGACAGTGCTACTATAAGCTAGAATAGAGTAGAGAGAGAATAGAGAATGAGGAGGCCACAGCGCTTATGTTCTGTATCGCAGGAATGTTAATGGTGGTCAAATACAACGTCTAATGTCAAGAATGGAGAAGTTTATAAAGAGTTAGAAGACGAAGAATCCGGTGGCAGGTGACGTATGCTAATTTTATATCTTTAACCAACACCCCTATTAGCCCAAAAACAGAACTGCGTCGTCAATCCTTGTATTTATTACTTTCTCCATATTTTTTCCAACACACAGCTGAGGCTACACAGACAGTTTTAAAGATAGTGGCACTGCAAGATGCAGAAATAGGCATGGTCTCGGCTCTACCAATCGCCAAACACCTACATTATATAGTTCCTAGAGAAATAAAAAAAAATCCTGCCTGCGAGTAGGACTGAAAAAGGTTCTAGTAACTATGTAGTTCCTATGCTGTGAGAAAGGGAGGGGGTGGGTTCCAGGAACTAAAAAAGTTATAGGAATTATAAAAGGTTCCTACAGTGCTAAAGCGCCTAATATCGGAGCAATCCAACAGATTGACAGTTTAGCATAAATTGAATGGAATTAATATTCGAGTGTGGAGTGGGATTACTGAGTGAAAGGGAGCAACTGAGTTCTATTGACCGCCGCAGCTATATACTGAATGAAATTCATATTTGAGGGTGGGGAGCGATTATGGAGTGAGAAGGGGTGATTGGGTTCTATAGACCAGTTAATGGCTCTCTGCCGACAGACGCATTACCGTCATTCTGACATCATTCAAAACATTCTGATGCCTTTTTTTTCTCTGTGTTGTGCAAACAGTCCCATCTCTCTGTGACCCCCTGGAGTCCCTTGACCCCCACTTTGGGAATTGCTGATTTAGCTTATATAGCAGCCAATAATCAAGATCTGGGTGGGGGATGTTGGCTTATTAATTGGATGTTTGTCCAAATAAAGAAATTCATTATAATGTGAATCTTTCTCCTGCTAATTTCAGGATTTGTGGTACGACGCACTCTGAAGAACCTGTCCTGTGATGTCTGCTGGTCCAGCTTTGTAACACATGCTGAATTGGCCCATAAGGACCAGAAATACCACCTGCTGACTCTGAAAAACAATGGAGGTTTTGTCATTCCATCTGAAGGCGCAGTGAAGGTTGTCAGGGCAGCAGAGTGGGTCGTTCGCCAGGCAGCAGCAGATTCCAGACAATCACAGCCCATCAAAATGTTGGAGGTCCTCTACATGGTGTGGAAGAGGATAAGTTCATAGGATGTATTTTTGCTTGGGGAGCATATCACCGATACACACTATGCCATCAACAATCACCACAACACACTGTTGACATTAGTTTTGTCCCTGTTTTTCAAATTAAGGCTATGACTATGCTTCGCCTACAGAAAGACAGTGTGAGACAGAAGCTCACCAAAACAGTCATTTTCAAAGGGCAATGGCTCAAACTGTTTGTGGACTTGAATGTATGTTGTTTTTGGATGCGTGTTGGTTTAGTGACTATTGCTTTGGAGTGGATGTTGCATGGTTTAGAGTGAATGTTTGTTTGGGTTTTTTTTTTTTTTTTTTTTTTACATTTCTTATTGTTTTTAATTGTGCACATCTGCTTAATAAAGTAGCCTTGACCATCTCTAATCTCATGTTACAGAATGTGTTTATTTTTATATTAAAGTATATGTGGGGGAGAATGGGTAAGATGAACCTTGGCTCACAGTGCTGTAAACTATGGCTGCCACCACAGTGAGGTTCATTTCACTGCTCTTTCATTCATTAATACATTTTAAAACTATATTAATTTAATTAACATTCAGCCTATTTCAATATCTAACCTAATGTGACAAATCAACAACAAAAAAAAAGCTTTACATTAAATTATGTGAGGATTAACAGCCTCAAACAATTATCTGTACAAAAATATTTGTCTATCATCAGGAGAGTGACACTGATTTAATTCTCAAAGTGTTACTTGTCTTGGGCTTTAAATTCATCTCCCTTACACCAACCATTTACTTTATATAAAAAGGCTACAGTATTTATGTAAATAAAAAGTAATTGCCTGGAGTACCTAAAAATAAACAGTGTGTGATGACCTGTCTATTGCCTGCTCCTTCCAAAAAACTTCTGGAGGAGGTACCTTGCCACATAATACTTAGACACAATCCAAGTGATGACAGCTGTAGGGTGATCCTACAGATGCGGAGAGAAGAGCATGATGCCTGCTTTTATAACCCATGCTATTTACAGTGTTTTGTTTGGAAGAAAAGAAAATCCTTCAATAATAACATGCATTTTCGTCTATTATGAAGGCTTGTGTAAGAGAAGATTGTGTTTGACTAGCCCCCTCCCCCTATCACCCATCTTCCTGTGACCTTGCTGTCCAAGTGGATGTGAAGACAAGGAGAGACTGGGAACTAAACAACCCAGCGATAGAAGTGATAGAATTCAACTCATTTACTTAAGTACAACACATACAAAAGCAGCAAAGTACAACTATAACTATTTCAACATAAAGTCTCATCTGAAAAAAAGTAAAACTATGTATATAAATATTATTAAAGACTTTATAGTGGATGGACAGTTTGATCAGTCTGATAAATTATTGCATCTTAAGTATTTAATTTATTAATAGTGTTGAATCTGTGGTTATAAAGAATTTTAGAAGTTTGAGCTATTCTACATCCACATCTATTTATCCATTCATTTTATGGGGTAGCCATGGCTGAGGTTTGAATCCTGCACTGTTGTAGTCATGTACCATTATGTCCTTGGGCAAGACACTTAACCCACCTTTCCTCCAGTGTCACTCACACTGGTTTATGAATGATTGATAGTGGTCAGAGGGGCTATTTGGCACAAGTTGTCTGCCATGTTTCCACCAGCCTGCCCCAGGGCAGCTGTGGCTACAAATGTTGATTATCCAGTTTATCCAGTTTCAAGCACAAGGACTTGGAAAAGGAAAGGGATAGTTCTAAACATGTATTTAAATTAAATAATTTATAAAATGTAATGAGAACAAATGTTGCACTTGTCAATTATTAACTCATAGACATCATATACGTTCATAAAATATAACTTAACTCAAACTCTTTTGTAAATCATGATAAACATTTGCAACCACCGTTATATATTAAAAGTATGTATCTATTGTGCCAAATCTTCAGGCCTAACTAGTAACTGAAACCATTAAAAAAAAATTAAAGACTTATTTTCCTCTAGGCTAGTGAACGTAACCTAAAGATCTGCATTTAAAAATATCTCTCAGGAAACGTATCATGATACTGAAATGTCCTGAATTTTATTTGGCTTGTTTGTTTTTTACACGCCATGTTTCTTCTCTAACAGTGTCATTACTGTACAATGCTCCTACCTTCAAACAGCTTACCTATTTCTTACACTGTAATAGTCCAATAAAGGTAACATGCTTATAATATCTTATACTGGGTCCTCCTCTTATGTCCATATTTAAACTCTGTGTCCGTTTTCTGCCTTTTTTCAATGACTTTATTCTAACTCGTAGTATTACGAAGGCTAATATATTTTCATTTTTGGTATTTGCAACCCAGTCGTATGTCAGCTCCCGCGCATGCTCAGAACAACAAAAAGGGGAGGGGCCTTGAGGTGGGCCGACCAACTGTAGACAAGTGTGTGTTTGTGTGTGTTCGTCTCAACGTAGCACGAAATGTGTCTCCTCTCTGCACAGACACACACACACACGCACGCACGCACACACACACCCCAACGTGAGACGTGCTAGATAACGGTTTTTGGTCTCTAAAGTTTTCTATTTGTTGCCTTAAGATTGTGTGGATGCTAAAGTCTGTATATTACAACATTCCGCTTGTTAAACGTATATATTTATTGGACAAGAGCAGCCGACTTCGTTTCTACTAAAGAGTGTCCGCTTCCCCTCCCCTCGATGAAGCGCTGCGATGCCCTCTGATTTTATATCCCTCCTTAGCTCGGATCTCGACCTCAATTCCCCCAAATCTCTATATTCTAAAGGTAAGAGTTTATTGAGTAAAGGTTACGATGACAATACTAACATATTTGTCCTTTGTTAGAAGTAACACGAATGTCTTGATAGCCCATGTTAAGCTGCTAGCTAGCACTAGTTAGCTTGCTTTCTGGCGTTAGCCAGTGTAGCTAGCTCAGTAGGTTAGCCACATTTTGGTTTGTGCACTGGTGACCACCTGGGTGGTTAGGTGTCAATGTCACATGCATGGAGGTGCATAGTACGTTAGGTTTATTGTCCACTGTTCATCGCAGAACAGCGGCACGTTTGACAATGGCGATGACGTTTGTTTGGTATGTTATGGCTAGCAGAATATTTGTACACATTTTCTAGCCACAGCTTCGCGAGGACGCAGTATCCACCACATTGTTCATTGGTTAATGTACTTAGGTCTCATCTACATATGCGTGTGTGTAAAGCTGTGTTACATCGCATGCGAAAGTCTAAAGTCTGTGTTTTGGTTCCCCCCAGTTTTGTTTCCTGGAGTGATAGTGGTGCTTTGTTTTGGTTAAGTTGCCCTCACAATATACACTGGTTTCAGCGATAGAATCACGTTATTGGCACCAAAAACCTAAAAGCGTGATATTCAGTCTGACAGATTAAGGAGTTCTTTCACGAGGGCCCACCCGTGCGGAAATGTATTCCAGCACAAGCTCTTTTAATAAACTGTGGACACATGCCTGCCAACTGTTATGTTATTATTAGATGGGTGTTGCGGCATCATTGAAGAACTCATGCACAAACCACGGTGAACTTCTGTTGTGGTTAACAGGATTAGTGTTTTAGAGCTTTCAGCAGTGGCAGCTTGTCTTGAAGCTGTCTTTCCTTGTAAGTGGATCAATGTAACGTTCAAAATAATGTCTCTGAATCTACTCATAACTAGAAGAAGGCACGTTTGTAGAGCTCTTGTATTGTGTGTTGTTTTAGACTGCCCATAAAGTGGTGGGGTAACCTGAGACCCATTTATGCATGTTGATGGCTCCTGCTTGACTAAAGGGCTTCCTCTCCTACTTGTTTAACTTCCCCGTTATAGATGTAGTCTGTATGGTGAGTGATTAGCCAATGGCATTGACACATTATACCACCGTTACCTGCTTGCTTTTTGACCCACTGGACTCACATCTGTCTGCTATGTTTAGGGTGCTCATGAGCCAGCAGAAAACATTGCTCTGTGACCCTGGAATACTCAGTTGAGCTTGCCATATGGTCACACCATATCACATGGGGACTGTTTATTTATATCACAGTAATTGGGCATGCGCTTGTGTTAGGTCAAGGCAGCAGACCTGCTCATCAAAGATGTGGTTGGAAAACTTATGTATATCAGACTGTAAGTGATTGAAGAGACAGCTGTTCAAGTTGCATTTTGATCTGCCAGAATCCACTGAACTATTTGGTGGGTCAGGGTCTAGCTCAAGTGAGAGAAATGCTGAGCCTCACTAATGACTAACTGACATTCCACTACTTTTTTCTCAATGAAAAATAAATCTTTTTGTGCAAGGTCTTTCAGCTGATGCATAAGCTCTTAGTTTGCCTACGCTGAGTCTAGGAAGGACTTACAAAGACTTACAAAGTTTGCAATTTGCAGTTGAATTTAAGTGACAGATTTGTTGTTTTTACCAAAACACAGCAGCAGAAATGTCAGGAGTTAAGGGTAATTTATGAACTGTCCAATTCAAGGAGTTAAGGGTGGGCAACCTGACAATCTTATATCATGATTGATCATACAGTTGGCCTTAATCTCTCATTTCAGTGACAGATTGTGTCTTTTTATATCACTCTATTCCTGTTTGCAAACTTCACATGATAACTTAAAAGCAGATGTGATAATGCAAAGCCAATCAACCTGTCATTTGTAACCCAGTACAACTTTTCTGGTGACAAATGATTTCACGTCTCTGTCTTCCATAACATGCATGTACGTCTCTGTCTTCCATAACATACATGTACATAAATAATGAAAGAGTGCCTGGTTAACTAGACCGTAAACTCAGGTACTTTGTTTGAAAACCAAAGCAGTGATCTAAGAGTAGAACAGTGTTATGTTTAGGGTAGTGTTTTGTAATAAAATTTTTTGGTCAGATTGCCCATGTCTACTCAATTATTCTCTTTTATGATTTCATTGAGGTCACAAAATTATCTTTCCTAATTTTTGATATAGTCACTTATATTAATTTCATTCAAATGACATTAAGCAATACTGTGAAACAGTACAATATAAGACAAGAATGTTTGCTGCTTTCACACTTGCCAAAGGGTTACCTGTTTTGCATCAACTGTGTTATTCTCCTGTACCAAGTGTATTTTTGTTAGTTATTTTAGAAGTATGTTGTAATTTTAGATGGATTGAACGCCTCTCTTGTCTATAAAATACCAGAATACAGAGAAGCATTTCTTTGAATAAAGATTTTTAAAAGTATGATCGATTCCAAGGTTCAATCTAGAGACGCTTTAATTGTCTGAGTGTTTTCTTAATCATCATATCATGAGTAAGATTTTGTTCCTTTTTTATGCAGTTCAGAGCATTGTCGGCAATTAAGACGTTGCTGTAAAAGTGGATATACCAAATTAATCTGTATGGCACAATACTTATTATCCCATAAAGAGTTACTTAAAGAGGAGTTTAGACAGGTATTTTCTGCTTGTTGCTATTTCTGGAGTATATCCTGGTAAAATTGAGTTTCTGCACATCTGAAGTTACAAGGTCAACTAAAACGAGATGTATCCAGTAGTAGTTTAGTTTATAACCAATTACAACCTGAAATCCCCATTCACAGGCACATGCTAATATATGTTTCAGAATGAACAGAAATGGCATGACTACTCATATCTGGCTAAAATACTGTTTCTGGGTTGAATGTAGTGAGTGGCTCTTTTGTTTCTATTCTGGCTTGAGCATGCTGTCGTGTGTTCAAGAGTGTAATTAAAGCAGCCATTGTTGGGCACTGAGATACATTCTTGGTCTGCATATTTTTTCATTTGCAACAAAAACATCGCCCTCCTGAATTGTCTATTCATCTGTCATCCCCCATCTTAGCCCTGAGCCAGCTGCAAAAAATAAAAATGGACTGGTGGCCTTGCCATTTGGCCAAAAAAACTTTGAGGCCTGTGTAATGTGAGCAGTGCATAGCTGTGACATGAGGTAATTTAATTGTTCTAAGCGTAGGTTAAAGTCAGTCAGCCCCCGGCTGGCTGGTCTGTTGCAGCCTACTTTTTTCGGGCACAATCTGAGATACTTGAATAGCTGTGCATATAACCATGAACAGATGTCGTCTCTGACCTCTGTGGTGATAATATCAATGGCAAAATAATTTCAGTAACGCCAAAGTATCCACTATTTAGTTCATAATATTGGGCAGCAAATGTCACATTTTAAACCTTTGTTGATTTACTTAAGTTTGTCACCTGGTAGTCTCACTTATTAATGGTGTGTATATAAACACCATTTTGCATAATGCAGACTCCCTGCTCTGTATTTTGCATCAGCAAATTCAAAACTATGCGGGAAACCAAATTGCACATTTACATAATCAAATAAAGTAAGGATTACGCAGCAGTCCATGTGTTAATCAATTTAAGTTTGCTCTGATTCTTACTCTAACATGATCACCCTATTAAGATAAGAAAAGTAAATAATGTATAGTTCCATGTAAGTAATGAATGTGTAACAACCAAACACACTAGCAGAGACTTCTGTGGTTGATGAAACATATGGACATTGTGATCATATTAAACGTAATAAGGTATGTTTCCTTTCCATTAAGTAACTGGAAATATGGTAAAGAAGCAGTGTGAAATAACATTGCAAAACCCTTAAGTTCTGTTTGCTGATCTTTCTTTTGAAGAAAAATAAATAAAAAGGATGAGCTGAAATATTTATCTAAGACCTTTATCTGTGCTGAATAATAACATAGCTGTGTGTTCATCATGAATAAGGTCAAATGACTTTGTTGTGTGTGTGTGTATGTTCTGGGAAATCATAGCTGAAATAATTTGTCACCCTCTGCATATGTGTAAAATGTTACATCATTTAGAGTGTTGTGGTGACATGCTTTTAATGCCACTGTGTATTCAGGGTTTCCGCGGATCCTTGAAAAGTCTTAAAATGCTTTAAATTCAGTGTTCTAAAAATAAGGCCTTAATTAATATTAAATGTCTTAAATCAAATTTTCAAAAGTCTTAAAAATTTGGACACAGAAGTGAGATCAATGTTAGTTTGAAATAAAAAGTATTTGGTAACATGTAGGCTGTCTATATTACAAAAATAATTTAGGGGGAGTAGAAAATGAGGGCAGATCATTCTGTGGGTGTAGTATTCCTTTAGCTACACGTAGTTTTTTGCAAGTGTGTGTGTGTGTGTGTGTGTGTGTGTGTGTGTGTGTGTGTGTGTGTGTGTATGTTCTATATTCAAAATGTCAACGTTGTGCTTCTTGGTGCAAATGGTTCATAAATGTAGCATCAACTGGACCAAAAAGTCATGTTCCATTTTAAATATACAGTTGGGTAAAACTGCCCCCAAATAATTAATGTGGTGGGTTTTTTTTCCCATTTTCAATTTTGGTTCTTAAATTTAATTTCAAACGGCATTAAAAAAAAAGTCTTAAAAAGTCTTGAATTTAACTTGCCCTGAGCTGTAGGAACCCTGGTATTGGTTCAAAAAAGGCTGAATGGGTGTTTAGTAAACTCCTTACCATGCAGCTTTTATGTAAAAAAAGAGTATTACTGAAGGCTGAGGTCATGTCGGGTTGCGGGTCAATCTGTACTACATCCATTCACAAAGACGCACTGTCTTCAGACCATAAACAAAACACAAAAGGCATAGACACAGAGGGTTATACTGATGACCATGTACTTTTCTGTTTCCTACAAGATTGGATTTTATTCTGTTGTTAATTTATCCATGTTTTGGTTAACAGTCTTGTTTACTTATATTTTAAGTGGTTTAAAGTTATTGCTCAATCACGTCTCTGGACCTGGTCAGCGCCTTATTGTCACAAAAGGACAGTGTTCACAACAGTAGGTCTTTGAATTAACTTGGCTCTATATTTGGAAGAGCAACACTGAAGGGCACTTCAAATGTAATTCTTTGGCACTTGTGGAAAACCACAAACCAAATTCCATTTAATTTTACTTCTACTGGAAGTAGCTGCAGGGAATATTATATATTACTCACAGTGTTCACAGTAGTCTATGTTGAGCTATTCTAGAGGCTGTACTCTGTAAACAAAGCAATACATGTATGTTTTTCAGTAACTCCTGTAACTGCATCCTTAACATTATGGTTCACAATTACAGATATTGTTTTTATTCATGCAAACGTCTAACAAATATCTCCAAACTCTGTAGTGGATAAATATATTTTATTGTAATAAGAGAAAAAAAATCCTTTGTATATGTATAATATGTGTTTTATACTGCATGTATTCCATAGTCAAGTCGATTCAAATGTAAGAAGTTTAGCTTTCTGTGTTAAAGTAGCATGCAGCTTGGTAAGTGAGCTGCGGTGACTTTGTGTTGTCACTCCTCTGTCAACATCATACAAGTGACAGATCATGTGTCAAGGCAGTTTCAATATTCTGCTGGTGCTAAGTCAGAGCTCAGTGTCAAATGACTACTACACATGCCTGGTGCCATCAAAGCACAGCTGAAATACCCACGTCAGAATGTACATCGGTCCCAGTTTCTAAGCAACCACACTATCTAATCATGTGTTTATATTCTCTTAAATGTGTTTTATTTTTGTTTATGGTCTTCTGAGAATATTATAACACTTAAATATCAGAAAATGTCTCTGCAGGTTTTATTTAGCCTAACCCCCTTAGAGGATTAATAGGACACTGAGGGGCTGTGGTAGTGTTGACTGGAAATTTTCTTTCAAATGCCGGAACAGTTTAATCATGAGACACAGTTCTGCTTCAGGTCCCTTTCAAGATTTGTTCAACTAAGCTGTAAAAAGCAGTCACTTTGTATTTGACACAAACGCATGTATTTGAAACAGTGTAACCAAAAATTGAGGCCAGTCATTTGAATATTATGAAGTCTCATTTATTTCCCGTTTTGAACAGAGCTCAGTGCTGTCTGAAATGTTTTGGGGAACAACATAATATCTACACATCTTAAATTACTTGTGCATTTGGCATCAGATTTCTCTCATTTTAATCGCTAAGTGAAACTTAGCCTATTTTATGTTATGTACTGAATGTGGATTATTGTCATTGAGTTTGGTTTAGTGTGTGTGTGTTTAAAGGAATGATCTTTAAATGCACATTGGACAAGTTATCAATATTAGCTTCTATAAAAGATTCATTATGAGGGGATACTCTTTTGTAATTTTCTCTTCCTTTGACCTAATAACAAATTATCTGATTTGATTTTCTTAGAGCCTAATTCATCTGTTCTTCATCCTTTGACATCTGCAGAGTCAGTATATGACCTCCTCCCCAAAGAGCTCCAACTTCAGCCATCGTCCACCCAGACAGACCCAGCCACCATGAGCCAGAAGAGTGGGGGAGAGGCGGGACCTCCCCCCTCAGCAGCGTTGGCCTCAGGTGAGCTACCTACTTACCTCTTGAAGACCATGATCTGGGGTCAGTTTCCCATCCTTGAATGATCCCCCAAGAAAGTACAAGTGAAGACACCAATATGGCCTCGTGTGTGTGCGCTTGGGGGCAATTTCACCAGTTTCTATGCCTGGAAGAAATGTATGTTTGTAGGTTAGTGTATTAGTTATACTGTACTTCTTTATATAAATGGCTTTACAAAGTATATTGATAAAAAATGTCCAGGGTTCTTTTGGACCATGCTCCAAAACCAGTATGGTTTTACAATAGGAATCAAACTGTTCATTGATTGGATTGCTAAATCTCCTGTTATCATTTGGTATTACATTGGTTTTTTTTGTATTATTTATTTTATTTTATTTTTGGGGAGGGTGTCATGGGTCTGTTTGTTTTTTTTAGTTTTTTTTCTTACTTGACAGTATGTGGTGACCATCTAAGGTATTTTGTATAACACATACATGCAACAGACTGGCAGGAATCATTGCTCATATTGACTATGTGTAGTGTTGATATGTTCACCTAAGCTGTACCTGAAAGTGCCTGCAGCTTCCTGCTTAACAAATACAAATATGAAAAACTACAATGATACATTTTACCTTCAGAAAGTTCAGATCACTTATCTTTCTGATACTCAAATAATGTTTATTGAAGTTTCTTAAGTGTTACTAATAAGGTGGAAAATATTAGAAGCTTTTATAGTGGAAAAACATCTGAAATAAGTGTTAAGTTTGCATTAACAGCATGCTAATGTAGCTTGTTTTTTTCTCATTTCACTATTTTTTCAGCAGCTGTGATGCTTGTGCACAGTAACTTCTTTGCTTTTCTTAGGCGATTCCAAAAATATTGAATGATCCAGCTTTAGAGATGCCATGAAAACTAATGCAGTGTAACAAGTGTGGTTTCAAATTATTTTTCCCCCTAACACCCTAGAAGACTCCCCCTGCCCAACATTTGTATAGAGGAATGTGTTAAAAGACTCAGTATTGCATTAAACCACAATATTTGTATCAGTACATTTCAGTATGCATTTACATCAATGGTCAAATTATATACCACCTCTCACACGTGTGCACACACACATCTTGCCATAACTTTAGATAGTGTCAAAAGTGACTACCTTAAAGTAAAAGTTATGTAATAAATGGCTGATCACCAAATTGTATAGATTGAATTTAGTCAATATTTAAAAGGAGCGTATACTCAATTTTGAAACAGTGAAGTTGCCCCTAGAGACACTTTGAGAGTTGAAAAATCAGTAACCAAAAAGCATATTTACAATCTGATCTTGGATCATGGTTCAGGGCAGCCGATGTTGATGTTATTTGTGAAGAACAGTTTTGGTTTTAACGTTATGGACAAACTAACTGGTAAACAGACATCTTGGACAGAGCGCTTTTTAATACTATCTTTTCATTATCTTGTCTGACCCAGCTGGCCCTAAGCAGTGCTGATCAAAAGCATGACTAGTATAATTCCCTTCAGATGATCATTAACCAAATACACATGCTTCAGTGTCTATCAACGATCAACTTCAAAAGTTACCCCTACACCAGTATATGAACTCATCCAATTTTCTGACAGAAGTTGAGTCTTGAATGATCAGCTCTCTTGTTGCTCATTGGCTGTCTCGTTTTTATTGCAGGAAGTTCCCTCTGAGGCAGGGAGTGTCTGCATATAAAATGGTCTGCAGTTCACTGCTCCATAGGTCAGAGGCTTGTTTATTCTGTCTCCATGGCTACGCTCAGTCCCAACCAAATCCTCCAATTGGCATGCGCAAACTACTTTTTACTACTGAATGCACATTGCACAAACTGTACTGTAACCTTGGCAACCCTGGCAATTTTAATTTGGCGCCACATTACCAGCTTGCAAATTTGGCTGTACAAGAAAGTTTGACCAGAATTTGTCATGTTTATTTCTGGCAATGTGTATGTAACAATTTGTAGCTTGCTTTTGTTTTTGTAAACAAAGCATGTCAGTTTTGTCACATTGATTTTAATTAAGAAAGGTTTTGTAGGAATCAAAACATTGTGGGACCAATAGTACCCTTCTCAACTTTAACTTCAGAACATTTGATCAATGCTTGACAGCTCTCGCATGCACAGTGAGGGCATATATCTCACAACAGACTATTGAAATTAGAGTTGGGAAGAGGGGAAATCAATACAAATCATGCACAAATTCAGCTGCTTGAATGGGACTGCTAGCCTGCTCTGTGTGAACACTTGTACTCACTTATTTATCCGTATATACTACTGCAGATGCCACCTCTTCCACCTCCAGCCCCTCTGCTTCTTCCTCCCTGGCCATGGGAGCACCATGCTCTGTCCCTTCAACTGGCCCCTCTACCTCATCCTCAGACCACCTCAATGTTCCCCAGCATCACCACCCCACTGGCGGGGACGGACCTTCAGAGATTCAAAGTATGGAGGGCGCTGTATCTGCCTCCAGCAGAGCCAACAGTGGAGCAAACACAGCACCAGGAGACATAGGGTCAGGAGTGTTGTCAGGGTTAGGAGTCCAGCAGCCACAAAACACCCCATCAAAACGGAGACCTGTCTTAAGCATATCACCACCACCTGAGGACCTATTTGATGACAGCCAGATGTCTTGTCAAGAGGAACCTACAATATCTGGTCCACCAGGTCCAGATTCAGAGCATAGCAGCAGTATGTGGGCTGATGATTCAGTTTCCAACTTCAGTTTGATCAGTTCCATTTCCTACAATGACAACACAGAGGTGCCACGCAAGTCGAGAAAACGGACCCCACGCCAGCGGCCTGGACCTAAACCTACTCCTCCAGAGGACAGCATGGATGTGTTTGATGCTGACAGTGCTAAGGCTCCTCACTTTGTTTTATCACAACTGGGCCCAGACAAGTCTAGTTCAATGAACAGGTGGGATGACCTTTAAGTGTGTGTGGGGTTTTTTGTACATCTAATACAGTTGTGTTTTTCTAAATCAAATATATTTCTGAATGTAAAATTAATTAAATTTTTTTTTCCTGCCTGCAGCTGTCTTGAGTCAGGGACTGCAGTCAAGGGTGGGTCACTGTCTGGTCAGTTCCCCCAGAGGAGTGATGGGAAGGAGCTTAAGATCTTGGTGCAGCCAGAAACCCAGCACAGAGCCCGCTATTTGACTGAGGGCAGTCGAGGCTCCGTCAAAGACCGTACACAGCAAGGATTTCCCACTGTTAAGGTTTGACAAAGGCCACTGGCTACCTCTTAACTCAGGACAAAGACAAGTACAAGCAACAGCAATATTGACTCTGAACACCATCCATGAACACATATTTGTAAACACTTTATTTTAAATGGATAGTTGTATATTTCTTGAATTGTAACCAATCATTAACATCACTATCCCTGTGACTTTCCTTGTGGTGTTGGCAAGTAAAGATAAAGCACTTGTCATTTGTTGATTTATCAGGCACCGAGCTCTCAGCTGCTCTCCTGTGGGTACTCAGAAGATCACACTTAAAACTGTGACTGGTGTGATCACTGGTGTGAATGACTGTGAAGTTTAAAGTGTTCTATAATATCATCTGCTAAAAAGTGTGAGATTACATGGCACTTTTCAGCAACCACGATTCTTCACTCTTGTTTAATATTTGAAATTTGGAATAATTCCAGTGGCTGCATTCTTTGATCAGTTATGTTTTCTCTTATTTGAGCAAGTTATTTACAATTTTATGTATGTGCAATTTCTTTGTTCTCAGTTGGAAGGTGTGAATGAACCAGTTATGCTGCAGGTGTTTGTGGCAAATGATGCAGGCAGAGTGAAGCCTCATGGTTTCTACCAGGCATGCAGAGTGACTGGCAGGAACACCACTGCCTGCAAGGAAGTGGACATTGAAGGCACCATTGTTATTGAGATTCCCCTGGAACCTAGCAATGACATGACACTTGCGTAAGGAGTTCATGTAATCTATACATAATTGTATTCATATTCATACTATTAATGTTTTTTGCCTTTGTCACTTATTGACAATCTTGTGCTGGTTTTACAGAGTGGACTGTGTAGGAATTTTAAAGCTGCGCAATGCAGACGTGGAAGCCCGTATTGGTGTGGCAGGGTCTAAAAAGAAGAGTACTCGAGCGAGGTTGGCCTTCAGAGTTGGCATTACTCAAGCAGATGGATCAGTCCTTACATTACAGGTCCCTTCATCACCAATCCTCTGCAGTAAGTACTTAAGCATAATAAAAGGAAATTGGCAACACTAAAAAGGAAACATTTAGACATGCTTAGACCTGTAACTGAGCTGCCTAGACTACACATCTTTCATTTTATCAGTCTTCTCAATACCACTGCGAACATAAGTAAGCCATATTCATTCTTGGATTATTCTTTTTATCCAGCTCAACCCGCAGGAGTGCCAGAGATCCTGAAAAAGAGCCTTCACAGTGGTTCAGTAAGAGGAGGAGAGGAGGTTTTCATCATTGGGAAGAACTTCCTGAAAGGAACCAAAGTTATTTTTCAAGAAAATATTGCAGGTACTATGGGTGGTGTCAGTTGTGTAGTTGCATCCAAAATTTCTTCTTTTGAAAAAGTTAAATAGATGTTGGATATTTTTTTTTAGATGATAATTCCTGGCAGGCTGAGGCAAAGATTGATATGGATCTATTCCATCAGGTAAATTAAACTGAATACGTACGCGTGTCTAATCAACCCTTCAACTTCGTTTAACAAAGCTCTTGCGATTTCACTAAAACTTTGTGCTTCTGTTTTCTAGAATCACCTGATAGTGACAGTCCCGCCGTTCCATAACCAATCAATCTCTTCTCCAGTTTCTGTGGGAATCTTTGTGATGACCAATGCTGGTAGATCACATGATGCTCAGCCCTTCGCCTACACTCCAGACTCAGGTACAACCTTCAGCTCAACCAAGGATTACATAGTTGATCCATTTCGCCCACATAAAGAAATCATCTCTGTAGAAGTACATATCTTTTTCATGCCAGTTGTGGATAGAAAGCAGAAGTTGGAGATTGGGGAAGTCATTTGATTGACATCAGTCAGAAGACTATTTTCAGTTACAGTTGATACATTCAGATCGACTCTTTTCAGTCGCTGACATGGGAGAATTACCATTGAAACATTCAATCATGCTACCTTGTGTTTCCTCCTACTTTTAGCCGATAATCCACTAATCCGGACAGTGAAAACAGAAGGTCCCACTCTGGTCAAGACATGCATATTCAATGAACAGCTCAAATCTATGTCTTCTGACCGTACTGACTGCGCTGCTCAACCATCTAAACGGTTGGAAGATACACCAATGGAAGTGTCGAGCAATCCCCCACCTGCCGATGTCTTTAAAGTAAGATATCTTCTGAAGAAAGAGAAAATGTAACTTCCTTTTGTATTTCAGTAGGTAACATTCTTTCCCTTTCCCTCCTTAGCCTGACCCTCTCGTCTCAGTGCAGCAGACGCTGGAGCTCAGTTCTAGTCCTCATCCAGGTGGAGAGTCATTTCAGAGCCCACTGCCTCTACAGCATGAGGACGTGGAGCTTCCTCAGGCTCCCCCTGTCTTTCCTAGCCTTGAATCTCTCAGCGGCATACAAAAACAAGACATTGCCCCGGCACCACCTTTCCCAGTATCAGGAGACACCACAATCCCCCCTGTGACCCCAGAAGTCCCTCAGCAGTTCCTTAGAGACCCTCAAGAGAGCCTGCCTCCCGAGGGTTCTAATAATAGCACTGGGGTCGTAGTTGTGGCTATGCCCCAAATAGCAGCCACCTCTCAGCCACAGTCACAGGTTTCCATGTTTCCCCAGGAAGGAGTTGCCCAGTTGGAGAGGGCAGTCAGGGAGCTACAAGCTGGAAGTAGCACCACACTACAGCAGGTGTTGGAAGCAGCTGTAGCACAACAACAGCAGCAGCAGCAGCAACTGAGCTCTGTCCTGTACAGCCCCACACCCTCTGCAGATTCTCTTCAGCAACATGTCCAGGAGAACATGAACAGCCTTCGATTGGGAACCACAGAAAATTCACTTTCTACACAACAACAGCTGCAAATACAGCAACAGCAGCAACAACAACAAATTCAACAGCAGTTTCAGCAGCATCAACAGATGCAGCAACAGCAGCAAATTCTAGGTAACCTTCAGCATCAACAGCAGCAGCAGCAAGTCCTTGGAAACATTCAGATCCAACAGCAAATCATTTTACAGCCACAGGACCAGCAGCAACTACAGCAGCAACAGATCATGGAAAACATTCAACAACAACAACAGCTTCAACAAAATCAACAAGTTCTTAACAACATGCAGCTTCAGGATCAGCAGCAACAAAATCAAATACTTAACAATTTGCAACTACAGCAGCAACAACAGCAGCAAAATCAAGTGTTAAGCAACTTACAACAGCAACAACAGTTGCAAGAACAGCAGGTATTGGAGAATCTACAACAGCAACTTCAGGCTGAGTTACTTCAGCCTCAGATCCATACCTCCCCCCAAGTCCAGCAGCCAGTCTCCCTTCTTCAGCAGGCAGGAGAGCTGCTCACTATTCAGACCAGCTTCCCCACACAGCCTCCGTCCCACACCTCTCCCCCTCAACAGCTCTTCCAATCACCCAGACCACTTGCTGAGACCCAAGGTACCCAACAGCAGGTCCAGGCTGCCTTGCTTCAGAATACTCTGAGTGTTCTGACCAGTGGCAGTCTCAACACAGAGCAGCAGTCCACAGGATCCACCCTCTACCTGTCTCCAAATCCACAGCCCCAACAACAACAGCAGCAGCAGCAACAGCAGCTGGCATTCCTCTCTTCCATGGAGACATCTACCAGTCAGCCTCAGTCTGTTCCAATGTTTCAAAACCAACCCCAACCCCAGCTTTCCCAAATTCAGCAACAGAGTACTCCAATGGAGCAGCAGCAGTCACCGCAGCAAAACCAACAACAGTCATCACAACTTACAATCGGCCAGCAGGGTGCCTTGTTCCAAAGTATTCCAAACCACTCGCAGACTAACTCTGTCCCCCAGAGCCAGCTTACCCAACCCCAGCAGACAGGTTTACTCCTCTGCACCACAGATCTCAACCCCCAAGCTATTCCTCCAACTATTCTCTTCAGTACCCAAACCCAAGGCCCTTCATCTTTAGGCAGCATCGGTGTTGGAATTCCCCAGCCAGATCCAACAGAGCCCATGTCCTTCCAAGATGAGAGCTTGGGCAGCAACTCGACAACAGCTGAGAACCAACCACAGAACCTGTTCCAGGAACAGCAGCCAATGCAAGTAGTCCCCAGTAGTAGCAGCGTCCCGAGCAATCAACCTGTGGAGCTGTTCCTTCCACCAACATCCCTTTCTAGCCTGCAGAATACTATTGGATCACAGGAGTTGAACAACCAGGCTTCTGCACCAGGCCCAACTATCTTTGTGGTCCAGGGAGGTGTAGGTGTGGTTGCCAATCCTGGCCAACAGCCTCCAGAGCAGCTTTTCCAGACCACAGTCAGTGGGAATGTGGCTCAACCAGGGCAGCCCAACTTGTTTGTGTTTGGACTCCAGAACGGTAAGCAGATGTCATCCTCCCTACTGCTAAAGTAAATATGTGTTTGTTCAATTGGTTAATCACTTTTTTCATTGTGCAAAACACAATATCTCGCTGGCCTGTTGTCCTTCTGTTCTTTCTGAGATGTACCTGCAGAGGTGTTTATAATAGTAATGTTTGTACGAGCAAGTTCTATTTATTGCAAAAGTGTTTGTCTGTGTTACAGGAGTAATCATAGTTAGTAAAGCAGTATTTTAATAGCTTTTTCCCTCCTCCTCCTCCTTCTGTTAGGTTAGATACTTATACGGCACAAGAAGATTATTAAAAATGCAAGTGTACAGTGATTACTAAAAGTGCACTAATCGTGAAATTCGGAACAAACTTAATCTATTACTTGGCAGTCATTCAAATGCAAACATATAAAAACAAGGTATATTATTCTTCAGTGAGCTTCCAAGCAGTTACTTAAACTTGGTAAAATAGTTGAGTTCAAAGGTGCCTGTTTACATTTTATTGCAAACCTTTGATTTAGTGATGGTGAAGATGATGATGGCAATGCATTTATTCCTTTCCAGACTCACCCCAGCTGCTCAGTTCCTCTGGACCTGCCTTGCCAGCTCAGAGCCAGCCTCAGAACCCCAGCCACATGCAGACTCTCTTGGACCAGCCCATGACCCAGGCTGCATCCTCGATACCAACCACCATACACAGCAGCTTACAGAACACCCTTCAGGCCCAAATGCAGTCCAGTTTAGAGAACGCCATGCAGACCAGCTTACAGAATGCAATGCAGACAAACACACAAACAGCTCTACCGCCCAGTTTACAGGCAACCATAGATACAAGCCTGCCGACTCCAATGCAGACCAATTTGCAAACACAGATACAGACCAGCCTACAGAATACATTGCAGGCATCGATATCTGCATCATCCAACATGGATAAGATTGAGGACATACTGGAAAGCCTACAGAAACAGTGATAAATATTTGATGACGTGGGCACTTAGGAGAGTGAGATATATGTAGCAGAGTTGTACATCCTAACATCAGCTAACAGACTGGAGTGTGGTATTTTGTGCCAATGCAGAAGTTAAAGATTTTAATTATTTAAGAATGAAATGCCCCTTTTACGTAAAACCCAAATTGTGAGCTCTGTAACCCCTTAATTTTATGAAATATTTATCAATAATTATAGCCTTCATACATCCATTGTCCTTGAATCGATCAATTCGCCTTTGTTATTACCCCTCTTGCAGGATGAGAGAGGCCTGTAATAACCGCTTTATCCATTAGTCTAAAAAAAAATGCAGTGTTTTGTTGTCAGAGTGTTTTAATTATGTGAGCCTACCAGGTTTGGTGTAAAAACTGGAAAGGTATTTAGAATGTCAACAAGAGGCAATCGGGTGAAAAGTAATGGAGAGGAGTCTATAAACATGCAGATAAATCAAAACAAAAACTAAATCTTGAACTCTGGACTGAATACCAGTTTGCACAAGTGTCAGATATAGGCCGAATCTCATTTTGAGTGCATACATTTAAAATTTGCCATTAATGTGGAGCAACAGAGAGGTAATTTTAATCAATTTTTAAATGAGGGATTATTGTTGTAACTTGAACTGTTTTTTGGTTGGGTTTTTTTGCAATTAAGTAAAAAAATTTAATTATCACAATCAATCCAACTTTTTGTTGGCACATGTCAAAATTTGACATCAATCTACTCTGAGAGTAAATATGTTTAAATTTGGCACATTAAGAAATGGTTTGCCTCTGTATTTGCCATCATGGCCTGAAGATTCAATATGGCTGATTTTTTGTTGTTGTTTTTTTTTTTTTGGGGGGGGGGGGTAGATGGTAGTTAAACATCAACCACCTGCAGTGAATCGAGGCATTTCAAAACATTGGAAGAGATTCACTCACAAATGAGATTCAACCTAGTGAATAATGTGACTTGGCCTTTGTTCAGGCACCTCCCAGTGTTTTTTATAGTTTAGGCGTCATCACTGGGTTTGCAGAAACATTCTTGGTGAAGTTTGAAGAAGCAGCGTGTCTTTATGTTATGAAGAAGATGGTAAATTTTACCAATTTAATGTGGATAGAAAACTTTCCACTAGTGAAAATGGAGTGTTGTGTGGTTTTATAAACATTTTATCTCAAGCACTTTATAACCTCTTTGTGTAACCAGCTAATCCTTATATCCGTCCACAGCTCTCTACTGACCCAGCTGAATTTGTACTTGGAAATGTCCATTTAAAAAACAAAAAAACAGGAAAAAAAAAAAACAGAAAGCAGTTGTCTTTGTAAAGGTAAATACATGTTAAAAAAAAAGCATTTTTACATTTTCTCATGTCAGAATATTTTTTGAGGTCTAGGACAACTTTGTATAGAATGTCTGCTCACTGTTGAATCCCTCTTTGTATTCAGTCTCAGTGGTCCAGTCAAAAACAGCCATTCCCACAAAAGCTTTGTCATTTTCAGTGTTGGAGTGGTAAGTAGGATTTTGTGTTTTTACCCACTGACAGAACATCCAAAATACTGATCATCAGTTTGTGCATTAAAATGAAGGGTTATCATTTTTGCTATTTGTACTATATACTGTTCAGTCTGTCACTTGACTGTTTTACCTTGTGTTGTGTTAGATGTTTAAGTTTTCGTCTCAGTGTTGGTACTGTGTGCAGGCTGGCACCGTGTGAAGTTGGCATCCAGTACCGTCCCTTGTGTTGTGAACAGGGGCTCACTGGTAAATGAAATCTCTGTTACATAGAGGCCGCCATTTTGATTCAATCTATGGTGCTATGTACAGAAGTGATGGGCACTTCTGATGTGATGTTTATACTTGTATTAATAGCACTGACATTAATTGTTAGTTTTCAAGCGGAGTTAAGTGTAGAGAGCTGGCTGTTGTTGCGGGGTCAGACTGGAGTGCACCCAGGCATACCAAAGCTCCTGTTGTGAATTGTCTTTTTTTTTTTTGTCTCATGCTTGTCTTTGCAAATGCCCTCATAATGTTTACTCATTTGTACTTATTTAAATTATGCAGCTCTTACATGGATAGCAAGTCAGCGCATCGTTTTCTTTTTAATGACACAATTTAAGAGAAAAAAAGATTTATAATGGTACTTTGTTTTATCATTCATTAACATTTCCACTAATTTGATACTACAACTTTCCTTTTCTCATAACATTACTCTATTTTTGATGCAACATAATACTGCTGTACTTTCCATATCTACAACAGTAGCCAATCTGGCATTATCAAAGGCCAATTCTTGAGAATAATTCAAACTTTAGAATAGAATAACTCGCATATACATTTGTTTACATTTTCATAGTCCTATTTTGTCCTGCAGCTGATAGTAATCCATTTTAAAGTAACTTATCTTTTTTAGAATTTTGTATCCATGTATCAAAATGTAGAGTATTTTTGTAAAATGAAACTTTTTGGTTTATGCTCATAGCACAGAATATCATTGCTGGTATGTGTTCCTGAAGTGAAGCGCAGGTTTATTGTGAAGTGTAATTAGAAATGTAATTAAGCGGACGTCAAGCAATTCTGAATTCTTTTTTTAATGACTTTACCCATCCTGTATAACCCATTGCCTAGAATTTGTGTGTGCATTTTTTTTTTCTTTTTTATGTCATGCATCTCAAATGGCACTTTGACTCATCCATTAACTGTAGATCAGGTTCGAGCGCAGTAGTGATGTTTCCAAGCATTCCATTCCTCTTGGGTAGGGGAGTTTAAGAGCACATGATGTTGCAGAAGAAGAAGTGTGGAACAGTAATGCCTCTTAAAGCCATACCAACACAGAAAGCCAACCTGTGACTTTTGATGAATGTAAATTTTACCTCATGGTGTGGAAATAGAGCTTGCTCTACATCTAACATCGGACCAATTACAGTTTTGGAGAACATATATTTTGAGGCAGAGGGGATTGGGAGGTGGCACGAACTGTCATTTGTGTCTCTATACATTTGTCTGATTGTTTTGTCTCTGATTGTGGTGTAATTCATGTTTTCACATCCAGTCATTTTATTTTGAGCAATCCAGGATGCTCAGTCTGACTCTTCGAATAGCCACTTCCACCTGGAAAAAAAACATGTGAAACATTGATTTATGGTGGTAATAGCACACAAATCTTTCAACATTGGTTCGTCCTTCAGTCATGTAAATGATTATCCATGTATATTTAAATGTGAAATACACTGCAGGGGTATCTTGAATTTAAATTGTGATGCTTTCAACAGAACTTTGTGTGCCTTGATAACTGAACCGTTATTCTGCTGTGTTTACTGGTGTCCCTCTTGTGTCATTGCTACTTGGCTCCTTGTCCTTTTTTTCTCTAGGACTATTTGACATCAGGAACACTTAGTGATTTTCATTTCAAACACAAACAAAGCATAACCACAGCCCATACAAGTATGTTTCAGTGGCAATGTTTGGAAATCTATCACAAGATCTCACTGATTACTCTCAATGATGTGCAGCTTCATCAGTGAATTGTCAACCTTTCTTCAGATGTTTTTATGCCTCATGAGATTTGTACATGTGAGGTAAAAGGGAAGGGATAGTAAAGACTGTTAATGGAGAGCTTTCTCGTGTTGATGTGCTTGTCAACATTACTATTGTTGCTGTGAAACGCTTGATCAAAAAGGAGCAACCATGATAAATTAACTGTTTGCCAATAGTGTGAGCTGTATTTCGTGTGTATTCAGTTTGCTCACTTTTCCTAGTTCGCTTTCTGTTTCACATTCTCCAACAGTTCTGTTGTATCCGTTCTGTGTAGCTTGAGCTTTAGTATCTAGCCTTAAAACCCTGCAGTAGGGGAAAAGGTCAACCCCAGTGTGTTATCATACATCTGAACTATTATTAACATGTACTTTGCCTTGGTCTGGACATTTGTATACTCTTCTGTTTATATCTGTAATCCTGCTGCTACATTCAATGAATTAATTAAAAAAAACTGACAAAATTGTTTTTTTCTTTTTTCCGCTTCCTAAGTTTTAGATGTATTCATTTTTTTTATTGCATAACAGGTATTCAGGGCACATTTAACAGCCAAGTGAACACATTGACAAAGTGAACACACTGACTGCTGTTTGAATAATGTTTAATACTTTTTAGATTTAAATGTATATAGAATGCATAACAAACAACATGCTATAGTTTGCTAATTCTTCTATGCACAATCTCTTCAAAGAAGGACAGAGGATTCTCAAAGTCAAAACCAACATCAAACTCTGGCTTTTTCTTGAGAGCAAGTGCAGATACCAGTATGGCAAATAGAGCAGTCATGCCCCATATGTGATACTGGCTCCCAGAATTAGAGTCCAAAAAATGAAAAGAATGCAATGGTCCCATTGTCCCAGTGATGCCAGGAATAGTGAAGTGGTCCTTTTCACTGGTAAAGAAATCCAAAGGTACGGAGAATACAGCACTGACCTCAGCTGGATTTGGACAGGGACTAAATGTTTCATCTATGAAGCCCACCACTGGGGTCACCAACAGGTTATTCTGTATTAAAAAATATGCACACACAAAAAAAATCAATGTGAGAAAAAATGACTGTCTTCAGTTATTTTACATCAATTTTATATACCCCAGAAATGTGTTGTGTGTATATATATACACACAACACATACATTCACTGACTACATATGTTGGCTATTATGGAGGCCATCCCAATTGACATAAGTTCCTTGGTTGCTCATTGAAGATATAACTTTGTTTTGAGATCTATAGAGGTTTTAGGGCCTTTCACATCCATTATCCAAATTTCATCAGATAAGCAATTCCATTATTGATTTTGATTAAGTAATTCAAATATTTACATTGGGCTACATTTTCACAGGGCCATTATTGCTCTATTAAATTGCAAAGTGATTTTACCTTACTTATAACAGGAAACAATCTACAAACCACCTGAACTTGGTCAGGTGGCAGACCTATCTCCTCCTCTGCCTCTCTCAGGGCTGTGTCCACATCATCTTTATCAACAGGGTCCCTCTTCCCACCGGGGAAACACGCCTCCCCAGCACCGGACCTCAGCTACAGACATAAAGAAATCTGTCAAAAGTTTCATTTTTTTAACTACAGAAAAATATTTGCATCCATTTGTTATACCTGCATTGATCGCAACGTCATCAGTGTGTGCAGCTCTCCTTTCTTCACAAACAGTGGAATCAGTACTGAAGCTTTAGGCATCAGATATGAAAACCTGTCACCGATGTCAAACTGCTTCAAAATGTCAATAGTCCTTGCCTTCACATCCATGGTTCGACTTCAAAGCAGAGAAGTTTTGCGGAAATCACGACAGAAACAAAACGGTAGCCTGCCTATAATAGACGACGGAGTAAATTAACGGACCGTGGCGTTTCATATTCAATGAACTATTATAAATGCGAAATCTGATGTTTAGATTACGAGACTGACGTGAACAGAAGAAACGACGAGCTAACGTTAGCAAAATGCTAATATAACATGAACGATACGCAGTGAATTACGGGAATATAAACGCATTAATATTGGCGTCACGGTATAATTTCAAGGCGCAGTTCCATTTCCCTTGTCATTACAAATAGTTTCTTTTGCCCTCATTTTGAGATTAATAGTCACTATTAGTCACTTAGTTCCTGTTAGCTATGCTACATTAAATTATCGCGAGATTAGCAGGTTTGATCAGGGTTAGTAGGAGCTTATTTATTAACCACACTTGTTACTTATTTATAGATGTGCAACAACTCAGTAAAATTATAACAGGCACACATATTTTAATGATGTTCTTTGTCTTCCCTGTTATAAGGACACACGGTTGCAGTTTTATTTTTAGCCATGCAAAATGCTGTGGTTGCTCCCTCTTCTGGGAAAAGGAAAAAAGTGCAATGGAAAACAGAAAGATTTGTAAGGAACTTGTATTGCTATAAACATGTCGTCGGTGAAGTCATTAAATAAAATGTACAGTACATTCCGAGTCAGTCATTTTATGGCATAATGAGAAGACAGACATTTAAAGTCCAAATAGAAACATATACAAACTGAAGGCTACTTCACATCTGACTGACACCTCACTGAACATCACCAGTGTGACTGAATCAACTTAGCAAGAAAAAAAACTAATGACAACTTCAAGGGGTATTTTTTATCTTCAAGAAAAAAAACGACTTAAAAATTCTACACACAAATTAATAAATAAAAATCCTCAGAATATAAATAATTGCACACATTCAATGGAGGGGTAAAGAAATGTTCTTCCTTGAGTTATTTACAACCCACAACTCACATTTTGTGGACTTAAGTAGAAAAATAAATAGGATTCAAAACAGAGCAAAGCTAAAGAGGGTCATCACAGTGGTCCTAGTCTTCAGCGATTTCAGTCGTCACCCCTGCCGTTATCTGATCACACTCTGTACTTCTCCTTTGCTTGGTCGTTTAGTATACAGATGTGCTGTGAATTTAAAGCAGATGAAGTTGTGTCAGAAGTCATTTCATTATGCAGGGACTTACATCTTGTAAAGATCGTAACCTATGATCTTTCTGTTGCTGGACCTATAGAACAATAAATTACAGATGAAAATGAGACTGTTTGTCTTGTCTGAGGTGAAATTCACATTTTGACATGTACACAAGGCATCACCAATCCTGGTCCTTGAGGGCCACTATCCTTAATGTTTTTATATGTATCCCTCTTCTAACACACCTGATTCCAATGATAAGACTGCCCTCAAGCTATGCAGAAGCTGGATAATGACCGTCAGGTGTGCTGAAAGGAGTACACATCTAAAACATGCAGGATAGCGGCCCTTGAGGACCAGGATTGGTGACCCCTGAATTGTACATACAAACTACATAGTAACTTGTATTTATTCTTCAGTTGTGTCAATGTGACTTTTTTCAAAAGTTGTTTGGGCAGTTGCATCTTGTAGTATTCTGATTGCAATAGAATAGCATTTTGATAACAGTAATGATTGCATGTAACTCAGTCTAATTTAATACTTAGTGCCAATACACATTTTATGCATCCACATACAGATGCATATCAGATGCATGAATTGTGACAAAATGTTTTCATAATTAGTTTGTTATATTTTAACTCACACTGAGATCTCTGAAGTACTCGTTATAGTCCAAAGCATAGCCCACCAGAAAGGCATCCGGTACCTCAAAGCCAATGTCTGAAATAAACACCAGTGTTAGTAACAGATGAAAACCACAGATTCAGTAACATTTACTGTCTAAATGGCAGACATTGCTCTTCTACTGCCTATGTGGGGTTGTACTTAAACTGCCAATGCCGTTAGTGGAAAGTCAAAACGCTTACAGTAACAGCTGTCCTTGAGGGACAATCTTAAAGAGATTATCCAACTCAAACCTAAAAGCATTACATAATCACAGACAGTGCAAGCAGGCGGATATGAGGCGTGTGTTAATGTCTAAGTGCCAGGCTTGACTTCGTTTAAAGTAGATTCTCATGAAATGGATTTTAATCCTGCATGGAAAACAGAGGTTTATCAAACCACACTGTGCCAGCACTTCAATCAAACCTCAACACATGGAAATGAAAGGTGGAAAATTAACACGAGTGTCTACTCGTGCTGTGGGACTATCTTGATTTAAGGTAAGAAGCTTTAAAAAGGTGCTCACAGTCCGGTCTGTACCCAGAACTCCTTGGTGTTCTCTTCACCAGAAGACTAGAATAACAAGAAAGGAAAAAACAAAATATCATATTAAATAAAGGCCTTTTAAGAGACCGGCACAAGAAAGAACACACACAAAGACCACAACCTTTTCCTAGAGCAGCAGCTGAATAATCAGGTCAGTGTAAATCACAAACAAAACTTTACTCAAAGTGATAATGGTGGATTAAATACTAATACTCATTTACAATGGAAGCATACTGACAAGGATTATTCTACATATATCAGAGCATAAATTACCCTTTTCAAACAAACATTCTACAAATCATATTTTCAAAGACAGAAGGACATTTTCTATAAAACAGTAAAAATAAAAGGTCCTGCTTTTGCACATTTTGCTTTTTACACTCTGGATGGTCTTTCATCTTTTGAATGTAGATACAGCTACCTTTATTTTTTCAGAAAATAGGCTGAAATATGAATGTAGTCAAAGAACACATTTGTACTGTTTCAGTGCATCTGAGTTGAGGTTGAATTAAAACTATTCAGAGGTATTTGCTGATAGAACAGATCGACTCCTCATTGCTTTATGTATTCTCAGGTTGCATTTCTGGAAACAGTGGCACTGTGTTAAGCTACAATGCTTTTTTAACTGTAGTCCAACCCCTATGTATATCCTTAAGGCAACAGAATGACTTCTCATCCAATGCTGCCTGAGGACTCGAAGGTCACACACATTTAGCAGTGGTTTCTATCCTCTGCTTTTATATGCTGAATGTTTCCTAGACTGAAAGATTTTCCAGTCTAATTTACAGGAAATTACCCAAATTCTTGGCAATTGTGCAGTCAGGATTCTTAAAAATTGATAAATTGTCTCCCAAAATTTTGAAAAAGGTGATGAACCACAACCTATTCTTGCAAAGACTTAACCTTGGGTGGATGTATCATCTATGTCAAATAGTAATTTCCAATTGTAGACTGCAATAAGCATAATATGTTCCGTAAATGTTTTCAGTCTTGTTTTGTTTCTAGTACACCTTCTTTTGAGGGTCTCACAATTTTCAGTAGCAATGTTTATTGTGTTCTGTGAGGCTTTTCCACTTAAATAATCTTTCAAATTAATTAAAAAGTTATACATTTAAAATTTTATTACACTTTAGAAAATGCCTCAGCATTTCTGTAAATGGGGTTTGTACTCTAAAAAACACTCAACACCCTATCATTTATGCAAGAATCACAGAAAACCCACATTGCTTAAGCCTATTTCCTGATTCGACCTGCTCAGAAATACATCACAGAAATGGCCTCACCAGTGCAGTTACTAGTCGGAGATTAACTCTTAAGCTGCTCCCTCCCTCTGTCACTTTACTTCTCTAACAGAATCCTGAAGCAGAGTGTCCATTATCTAAGGGGAATGCTCTATGTTCTGACAACATAACCATTCATACTAGTCATTAATTCAGCTTCCCAGACTGCTCTCACTCTGATGGTGCCTACCTTACAACTTTAACCATTTTGGGATTACATTCACTCAGCAGGGAAAGTAGTGTCTGCATGGTCCTTCCCGTTTCCACAATGTCCTGTTTTTTGGTAATGCAGGACATTAGAAGTGGACATGTCAAAGACAGAATGTAGAATTCAAGCAACATTACTTGTTTATGACAAAATACTGATGTTTTATATCAATATTAGTTCATATCCAGACAATATAAATGAAAGTCTTTTCATATAATCTAGAAGGGCATCAACACAAGCGTACTAGGAGGAAAATATTAAGTATTAAGGCAATAATGAGCAAAGATTAGGGTTACAATTTTAATTGTATTATATTTCTACATAACTAATAAATTTACTTCATTTGTCAGCAACTTATGTTATTTTTACTTCTAGTCATTCATTTTCTCTAGTTAAATTGGAGATAATACTATTATAGGAGACAATTGCTTACATATGACATAAAAATGTCTTACCTCAACAATCAAAACATTCTGCAAAAAAAAGAAAATAACCATTAGGCAAAAGGTTTTATTCTACAACTATATTTAACTGTATAATTCTGCAGGTCACAGACTAACCTTGCCTGAAAGATTGGACAGCTCATCCCCTCCTATGACTTTGACACTGTTTGTTGACTTGTCATTCTAAAAGACAAAGGGAGTAGGACATTAAACACCAACCATTCAAATATAAAAATAATTTATTTTTTTTAATGCTTGCATACTGTGTTAAAAAAAATCTCTGCACTGTGAGCATTGCGGCATCCCATTTGTGATTTAATAAGATTGCTCTCATCTGTGTTTTGCCAAGCCCCATATCACACTCTCCACATCAGCTCAAGTGGTTGCTGGGAATGAAATGAGAAAGACAGCTTACACAGTAGCTCTTCACCCTAATGAAATCCACTGTCAGCGGGACTGATTTATCACTGTTCTGGTTCAGCGCTTTAATGTAGTCCATGAGGTCGGCAAAGAATTTGTAGCCCCCTTTGAGCACACACAGGGCTACGATGTGGTGTCCACCCATGTCCCTGATTATGTCCCGGGCCAGACGTTCTGTCCTGTGTTAGAGAAACAAGACAAAAGACCAAAGTAATGAAAGAGATGCAGGCTGTGCAGACATTTTGCTTTAGCCAGCCAATCAACAACATGCTTCTTTAATTAAACATAATTGCCCAAAATGCATTTCACTTTAATTCTTAACATCCCCCCCCCCCCATGTCATCCAAAACCATATTCAAGGATACTCTGGGATGTGGTATAGAGTGATTTGTAAAACTAATACAAACAAATACAAACCAGAACCAAGAGTAGACAGGGCAGTGAAACAGGAAGAGAGAGATGACTTGACAGAAATTGGACATGTAGGTGCAGATGGGAGGATGTTACCTGTCCATGATGAGTCCATGTGGGATGATCACCTTGTCCAAATCGTTCTCATAGTGTCTAGGAACACAGAAAAGGTCCAGCTCATGGCCCTTCTCGTCATCAGCAATCTGAAGCAGTAAGAAGACATCTCTTGAACTCTGCGCAAAACGGTTGGCACAGACAGTCAACGTGCAAGGGAGGCGCATTTAACCAAAGTAAACCCTTACATCCCCCACGGCAACACCGAGTCTCTCAACCACCTGTATATCCAGCACCAACATAAACAGGGGGACAGTGGGATATATATATATATATATATATATATATATATATATATATATATAGCCATAGTCTAGTGATTGGAAAATAACGTACCACCTGCTGTCTGGGCCTAAAACCACACCCTGACAAGTGAAGAAGTTATCATTATACACAACAAATACCAGGACAACTCACCTGCAGATACGAAGCCATGTTCCCGGCGTTTCCGTTCTGTTTACGAGCAGTGTAATATCTGAGGAGTCATGCTAAGTGTTCTGACAGAGGAGGGTGGAGGGTGCTGTTTGTTGACCGGAGGCTGCACGAGCTGCTTCCTTCACCCTGACTGCTGCTGACTGACTGACCGCGAGACAACAAGCTCGAGCAGCAGCTGCACATGCGGCAGCGCGCGCTCCTCCGCCGGGGTTTAAACCCTTTACGTCAGAATCCAGTTTACTTACCCAATAATCTGATTTGTCCCACACAACCTGATCTTAAAATGCGCCAGACTAGCTACTACTACTACAATTGAGTGTGATGGAAACGCGAGCAGCGGTGCGATGCGTGCATTTAGGAGAAGCTGCATATGACGCAGTTTTAAAAATATAGTCATGACAGCTCCGCCTCAGCAACAAAAACACTGTATCTCACTGCATGGGACTGTTATATCACATCCACAAGTCACTTTTAATCCGGCCTGTTTTATATTATATTATAACTAGGGCTGTCAAATGATTACATTTTTTTAATCAGATGAATTACGTCGCTATGAATTAATTTCGATTAATCGTGATTAAAATGTCAATTTTCAATTTATGTCAATTGTTTTTTCTTTTTTTTTTTCAATTTCCCATTTCCCCCAAAACATGCAAAACGCGTTAAAATCCACTGAAATTAACCCAAAAATACAAATAAAATAAAAATAAATATATAAACTAACACAAAAATGTGATGAAAACTTTAAAACATACCCAAAAACTGTTCTAAAATACTCCAAAAAATTTATAAAATATCACCAAAAAAACATGTAAAAATATGCAGTTAACATGTTTATTCAACACCTTCGACAGTTTCAACAAAATGACTTGAAACAAAGCAGCGGTAAACAACTGTTCCTTTAAATTGTGTTACATTTAATCAGATTATGATTATGATGACAGATTAATCTGTGTTAATTTTGACTGCCTTAATTATAGCATATTTCATACTTTAGGTTAAAGTTTTTAATGCATTTGATTATATCTCTATATATCTGTCTATAAGACCTCACAGACATAACTTTAAAAAGCAACTAACAAACAGTACTGTACTTAACCCACAAGGACCAGTGTGACATGTGTGGTCGTTCCCAAATGAATTTTCCCTATATTTAATCGTCCTTAAGGGTTTTATTATAATTTATTATAGTATTATATGTGTGTGTGTGTGTGTGTGTGTGTGTGTGTGTGTGTGTGTGTGTGTGTGTGTGTGTGTGTGTGTGTGTGTGTGTGTGTGTGTGTGTGTGTGTGTGTGTGGCTCCATGAGCTTTTTTGCTGAATTCATAGAAGATGTGTTTCCATAGTTACTTAACCTCTTAACATGCAAATGGGCATTTTACACCAATTATTTACATGGATTACTGGACCAATGGGAATTAAACCATTTGTATCAGTAGTTGATTTTGGTAGATGGTGGATGTGTGTGTCTTTATAGGTTAAAATGCAATCAAGTGAGGGTCCAGCAGCAACAAAGGGACCCCCATGAAAAAAAATGCACTTTGGGCCCCCAATGGGTGTCAAAAGCATTTAATTCAGGGGCCACATATAGTACAATGTAATCTCAACTGGGCCTTTTTACTATTTGTGTCACTGTGAAAAAAGTAAAATTATATTCTGAACATGTGAGCAAGATGAGGAACCGTGTACAACCTGAAATTTCTTAAGAAAAATATTTGTATTTTCAACACTATTATGTAGTTTATTGTCAACAAGTTGGAAATCACAGTAGATCTACAAATGTACTAAATATTTAGTAACAGGCATACTATTGTTAAAACTAATCAATCACTCAAAATGGTTCAACTACTGTAGTTAAAAGTCCACTGGACTACAGGAACCTATAACAGAAACTTTTATTTTATTTTGATATTTTTCTCACTTGTTTGTTTTTGGCAGTAGATGAAAATTAGTCGTATTTGTTAATGCTGTCTTCTTTCCAGTTTCTTATGTTTCTAATGGTTAAGGAGCACAATCCATGTCAAATAAACCAGTAAATACCAATAGGGAATTCAAATAGCATTCATAACCATTAAATGATCTTTGGCTCAGAGCAAGCAGTGGTTTTTTTTTTTTCTTGTTATTTTAATTATTATGGCCATATACAGCATGGGTCACCAACACTGGTCCTCAAGATCAACTATCCTGCATATTTTAGATGTATCCCCCTTCCAGCACACCTGATTAAAATGATAAACCTCCCATCAAGCTCTGCAGAAGATAATGACCATCAGGTGTGTTAGAAGAGCGATACATCTAAAACATGCAGGAACGTAGATCCTGAGGACCAGGGTTGGTGACCTCTGACACACATACTTGTGAATTCTAGAAGCAGTGATTTATATTGGAAAAAAATCTGTGTGGTTTTAATTTGGTGTAATTTAATGTCAACCTTTGTCGCTTCTGCATTGAGATTTTTGGATTTTTCTATTATATTATGTACTGATGATGATGAGATATTAAAATGTCTGAGGTAAGGAACACTAATCTGCAATATGGAGATGAAGTTTTTCTTCAGACTGATGAACCTCTGCATCTTCCTTTTTTGCTTCTGCCTGTTCTTTTTTTTTTATCCCTATGGATATCACTGACCTGTTGCCAATTAACCTAATTAGTTTCTAAACTCCCCAGAGATGTGTTGCTGCCAACAACATACAGTCATTACCTCACTTCTTTCTTAAAACCAACATTTTCTCATTTTAAACACCACACTTTATGTACTATTGTGAATAAAAATGTTTTTATGTCATTTTCTGATCATTCTGTTTTGATCTACATTTCCCATAATGCTTCACAGTGCTTGGGTTGTTTGGTCCACCCTGGACTGTCAGAAATTCCACTGCACTGATGATTTTGCTGTACTCGTATATTTAAAAAGAACTGAAGCCAAGTGAAACATATTTGTTGAAGTCATTTTGGACTCATTTCCTCCAGATTTAAGAAGAAAGGAGTCAACTAGCTCAGCACCCTCTAAAGCAGCGGTCATCAACCCTGGTTCTCAGGGCCCACTGCCCTGCATGTTTTAGATACAACCTTGCTCCAACACACCTGATTCAAATGATCAGCTCATTATCCAGCTCTGATAACGACCCACTGCTTTGAATCAGGTGTGTTAGAGCAGGGTCACATCCAAAATATAGGTTGAAGACCTCTGCTCTAAAGCACTGCTTTTCTACCTTGGGGTCGGAACCCCATGTGGGGTCACCGGAAATTTCTAGAAACTAAAAAAAAAAAAAAAAAAAATTACTAATAAAACTTATATTGTGAGTTGAAAGACATGACAAAGCATGAAGCTGAAACTGAAGCACAGTGGTACTGTTTATCTGTCAAATGTTCATTGTGGTTAGTTTCAGATGCTGCAGCTCTTTCATAATTCATAGTTTGAGTTATTGTTTGTTCAGAATTAATTGTCAGCATTGTAAATACAAACTGGACCAACTGTACATGTCCTGACCAAGGAAAATAAAATTATCAGATTATGCAGTAATATCTACACCTGCTTTTCTGCCTCTGCCTTTAACAATATACATCATACAGCCTAAATCTAGTCTAAAATTAATGCTTATATTCAATATAGTAGTGGAAGGTATTATATGATGAAAAAACTAATTATTTTAGCCAAAAACATGTTTCTGTTTTGAATGTTAAAATGAGCTTATAAGCCAAAAAAAAAAGTTGGGAACCACAGCTGTAAAGCCTGCATCTCTAATGGGATGGAGGTACATTAATGTTTAGAGAACAGGCCATTTATACATCTGGAAAAGTGCTGTTGATGTATACATATAAATATACAAGATTTAGAATAACATATGCTTCCTTCCAGTTCACATCTGTTCTTGTGAACACCTTGCATATTTAAGGTAGAGGCTAAACCACATCATTTTCAACTGCAGACCTTTATAGTCGATTTCAGGTGTTGAGCTGGTCCACCTGTACTCCTCCATATCATTCAGCAACTAGAAACAATTTGCACATCATGGAATGAAATGTATAACAGACTGTTGAGCAGTCAGAATGCTTTAAAGACTGGAAAGGGACCTTTTGCTCCCAAATTTCCATCATATGGACTCCTCAGTTTCCCAATGTTTAGAAATTGCTGTTTAATCAAGAGGAAATTCAATTCAAACCTTGACATGAAGCACATTCTGGAGACATGTTGCCAGCCACCATCAATTTCACAATTATCTTTCCTTTCTTAATAGTAGGACATGCTGAGTTTAAACATTTGTTTTCTTTGTTCTGTTGCAAATAAACTAAGTTCATGAGATATGAAAGTAACAGCATTATTTAGAGTACCCCCTCTTTTGGAAGTGGGGTTGTATACGCATAATTTACAAATCATTTCCATCTTCCAAAATAGCTGAACCAAAGTGTAACGAAGAAAATAAACAGGAACAAAAGAGTGAAAAGGACACATTTTTAATACGATCCCAATTTAATGAATGATACAGAAACAAAACATTTTCTTTTCATCTTAGAAAAAAAGCTGTACCAGGTATTACACAACACCTGGAGCGTGGGGACTACAAAAACAGAATAAACATGTTCTCATAGTTTGGAACCATAAAGAAGCAAACATTATGATCTCTGTACGATATAAGAGTCTTTGTGAGTGTCACTTGTGACCAGAAGGCCACATCTCAAATGACACCGTTCCCCATATAGAGTCCTACTTTTAGCCTGAGACCCACATACTGAGCTCTAACTGTGGGCAGAAAAGTAGAGCAGCATCCAGATGAAGAAGGCCTCATTTGAGAGAAGGCCTTAAAAAAAGAACACTCATTTTTTCTTCTTCTCATCTTTCTTGGCACCATCTCCTTTCTCCTTTTCTTTGTCTTTGTCCTTCTCATCTTTTTTCTCCTTGTCGTCCTTCTTCTCCTTTTTGCCCTCTTCCTTTTCCTGTCCCTCCTTCTTTTCTGCATCTCTGTTAGAAATCTTGTTGTTGATCAGGTTGTGCAGAGCCACCACAGAGCGTATGAGTGAGGCCAGGTAGACCACCAGCATCTGGTCATTGGTCTTAAGGTAGAAGGCTTTTGTGAACTCCTGCAAAAATACAATGTATGATATTCAGTGTCAGATAGTATCTCACAAAAGAAGACACTGTCCCATGTATGAAATGAATAATGTTCTAGGAGTAAAAACCCAGTACACCGTTTAACAGAGATGTTTATAAAAGGCCTACATTTTCACAGAGGTGTGTATACAGGGTTCCTGCAGCTCAGGGAAAGTTAAATTCAAGACTTTTTAAGACTTTTTTTAATGTTGTTTGAAATTAAATTTAAGACCGAGTTGACAATGAACCAAAATTGAAAAGAAACACCAGATCAATTAATTACCTGGGGGTAGTTTTACCAAACTATTTTAAATAGAACGTGACTTTTTGGTCCAGTTGATGCTACATTCATGAACCATTTGCATCAATAAGCATAACTGTAATTTTTAATATATAACACACACACACTTGCAAAAAAAATAAGTATAGTTAAAGGAACACGACACCCACAGAATTATGTGGCTAATTTTCTACTCCCCCTAAATTATTTTTGTAATATAGACAGCCTAAATGTTACCAGATACTTTTTATTTCAAACTAACATAAATCTTACTAATGTGTCCAAATTTTTAAGACTTTTGAAAATTTGATTTAAGGCATTTTAATGCCAATTAAAGCCTTATTTTTTTAGAACAATGAATTCAATGCCTTTTAAGACTTTTCAAAAATCCACGGGAACCCTGGTATAATCATCCTGATGTTAGTTATTGTATGGTCTTTATGTACAAAGGAAGTTGTGATGCTAGTTGCAAGCTGCAGCTTTGTACTACTAAACATCTGACTCAGTTTGTCCTTCAGTGGATGAAATGAGAACTGCAACCAAGAGCAAAAGAGGTTTGTGGTGTCAGGTTTGTGATTAGACCTTTTTTTCTTTTTTCTCTCGTGCCAATTTTGCTTTTAAATGCATCATTGCAATTTGAATTTTAATCCTTCATGGATAGTATGATCTGCTCTTTTCTGCAAATATCAGTACGCGTCACCCAAATTTCCTCCAACACCAAACACATGGCATATCACCGTCATCACGGTATGTAATATACATTTAGTATTTCACAGCATACAAATACAAATACCGTACCAGTAGATTTACATCTGGTAACAGGTTGAAGACATCCTGCAGCTGGTAGATGATCTGATGGTTGATGGGAAGTTTGCCTGCTACGACTCTCTCTAGGTAGGAGTGAATGTCCAATAGCTTCGAGTTGAGTCCTTTCAGGCCATGAACCTGATTTGTGATGCGTTGTGAGAGAGTGCCCACTGTGGTGTCTTTAATATCTCTGTAGAAGGGATGTTTATAGAAGTAAGTACAAATATTTACAATTTTAGTTCAGATAAGTATAGAAAATAATGTTCTGTTGACATTTTCTATTAATTATCATTATTATATATAGTCATATATCTGCTGAGGGCCCAGAACTGTTCATTATCCTTTACTCAACTTACATTCATTGATTTTAACTTAACTACCTTCATTTGACAAGAGGCAATAAACAATATGCAAGAAAAAAACATCATAGACATATCATTACTAGTCAAATAACCTGAGAATACACGAGAGGGAATAGAACAACAATGTCTCCACGAATTTAATAATTTTTTTGGTTCTTCTTTTGATATTTTTCCAAAATATCTGGACCCCATATATGTACAGGCACCACCATAGAAAGCAGTTAACCCAGCAGTTGTTGCTGGGACTGATTTTGGACACATACGCATTAGGGGTGCAACGCTGCACCACTCGGTACACTCATCACCTGTTGGCACAAGCATGTACTGTGGAACGGCTCGTTTGTCAATTTCAAATGACATTTCCAGACAACTTGTGTTTATATTAGAGCTTTGCAAGGCGACCGAGTTATGGAATTCTACTGCCATTAGGTGGAGCTAGACAACATGATTGCCAGTTGTGGAGCACAGCCCTTCTACTTCCAACTACCCATCTCAATATTATTATTATTAGTATCCATATTAGTAAAACCTCATCTACTATCACCATGCTTGTTACTATTATTATTCTCAGAAACTCTTTTCTCTTCTACATGGTATTCGACCAGGGTGGTAATCAAGAGCGGTGCCCTCTGGTGCATTGATTGAAAAACGCTCCTTCCAAAGTACATGACACATGGAAGTATAAAGGAAGTGACACATGACAAAATTAGAAATGGATCAACCTATGTACGTGTGAAACGTAAACAGAAATTAGGTCTAAAGTTCCCCATTGGCTCTCAGTTACATTTCGGGACACACCCAGATTCTGCATCGTACCATACCATGGACCGTGAAACAGGAACCCCAAAACATACAAAACCATGGATAACTGGTACTATTGAATCCCTAATAAGTATTTAACAGATTTCAGAAGAACCTTAAGTTGACCCCCCAGTCGAGGTCCTTCCCAGTGTTGACTTCCAATTTCCATCAACTAACTATATTTACCTCAGCCAAGGGGGTTATGTTTTTGCCAGAGTTAGTTTGTCTGTCTGTCGGTTAGCAAGGTAACTCAAAAAGTTATGAACGGATCTTGCTAATATTTACAGGATAGATGGTAATGTAGAGATCTGGAAATTATTAGATTTTGGTAGTGATCCAGAGAGGGGGTGTCAAGATAACTCAAAAACTTATGGACAGATTTTGATGACATTTTCAGGATGTGTTTGATCATAATATTACAGATTTTATTTTCTTCAGTGCACACCAGTACATTCCAAATAGAATGCATTTGAAATGGGAAAAACAATGATATACCTGAGCAAATGCTCCACTCCCACTTCTTCTGCTTCCTCTGCTCCAATTTCACTTGTGACGTGTTCAAATGTCTTGGACGTTGGAGTGCCATCCTAGAAAGAGTAATTCAGTGTCATGACAGCGACAGCCCCATTATCCCTAAGTTTGTATTTAACCAAAATAGACAAAAATGTGAATCACAATTACTTTAAATAATAAGTTTGTCTCCAAATAAGGTAACATCTAATCCAATAATGAACAAAATGCAAAGATATTTGTGATGCAACTGAAGGAGAAACTCATTGTAGAAACAATCATTTGATTAAGTCAGTATTTCACTTACGTCATGAATTTCCTCCACAGAGATGTATGCTTCTGTGGGTAGACCAAGATCTTTGGGCTTAACATCTATAATGACTAACACCTGGCAAGATACAAAAACATTTCAGTGATTTGCTCAACATTATAAGGGATGAGTAGAACACACTGTGCACACAGAGAGAACAAAGCAGCAAGTCACATACCGAATTGGTACAGTACTGCTTGATGAGCTCATTGATTGCAATGTCATTCTTGTGTAACTTAGGTCCAGTGTGGTACCATCCAACTATTCTTTCTCTGGCTGAAGACAAATTAGAAATAAAAATATGTGGTCATCACAGTAGTAAAATACAACTTAAGTACAGAGTCAGTACACAATGATGATTATAAACCATACAATGGTAGGAAACATTCTGCTGGTAGAAATGTAGCAAGTCTGTTTTTATTACACAATCAATTCACCTGTCTCACAAAGCTACATAAAATGGCAAAAAGATTACAACATGTTGCATCATCATTTTTAATACAAGTGACACATATGATTTTGCTTGCATGGAAGTTTCATGCATCTAAAAATGGACTATAATCAAATGTGTTGATGGTTATATTAAAATATTTCTCAGTTGATTTTCCACAAAATGCATTTATTACTCAACTGGCTACAGTATATACCAAAATTGAAGATTTTGCCTAAGTTAGTCACATACATGGCTTCAATGACTTACCATTAACTTTCTTAAACATGCCGTACATGTTTTCTAAGTAGTCATGATCCAGGAACCACACTGAGTCATCCCGGTCATCTTCATCAAATGGCACTGGGAAAGAAACGTATCAGTCATGGCTAAATGTCATCTTTTCAAAATTATATATATATATATATATATATATATATATATATATATATATATATATATATATATATATATATATATATATATATATATATATATATATATTATATGCTAAGTAATAGCATTGATCAAGTCCCACTGTTATCATTATGTTAAATACACTGTAATATCAACTTACCTGCAAAGCTATTTGAAACGTCAAGAACTTTTTTCTGCCATGATCCAAGGAGTACACCAACCACTCGTTTCTGGTTCCCAACTTTCCCTATTCTGTGGGATAAGTCAAATGAACAGAATGTCTTAACTTGACACTACTCATAATAATTTGTATACATTTTGTACACACAAGGGACAAGTCATGTTCTTCATGAATGCTAAGCTAATACCCCAACCTTTGTTACACATCCCAATTAAAATGAATGACAACATCAAGTTTGTTGAGTGTATATGCGGATAGTTATCAACATTTTCGTGCTATACAATGTCTGAAGTTTACCACTGGCTTATACTGTCTCTTAAAACAACCTAAGACGTAAACTAACTTGATTTCGGTAAGCTAACTGTCCAGATCGTGTTCGCATTCACTGTTAATGGGACTCTGACTCAGCAGGGCTAACGTTAGCTTAGCTTAGTAGCAACACAACTCGTAAGGACATTTTATCTTCCAGCACTGATAAAAATTGAAACCCGTTCCGTACAATACTAACCTGTTAAAGTGATCAACCACGCTGAGCAACACCAGCGGATGAACGACCACATTTTCCACCGCTAAATCCGGCATTTTGTCAATGAAGATAAACAGCACTCAACCCACCTCCTCACAACGACGGCTAACTTACACTTCCGCTTGTACCTGACGTCAGCTCCGGTTTTTGGAAATCTCTTGTTGCCCGGAGACACCGCACAATGTTATCCAGCGAAACGCAGAAAGTTATCTAGACTTCAGTTAAAAGGCGAAATGGTATGAATTAAATTTTACACAGTCGCAATTCTAAAGGTATATTCAATTTAACGATACAAGTGTTAAATGCTGCATTAATAAAGAAAGTTAATTTGCACGAATTGAATACGTTTTGCCTATTGTTAGCAGGTTTCCATGGAAGTGTATGACTCGTTTAACATTGTATCTAATAGATCGTACTTATTTATCAAATGTAAAATTGCTGTATGTATTTGCAGGTATTACCAGACTCGACAATATACATTTTACACCATACGTTTTTATTGAATGTTTTTGCAGGCTGAAATTGAAGAGATACTGAAGAGGATTGAAGTCACACAAGGTGTAACTGGAACAATCGTTGTTAATTCACAAGGTATGGGAAAAGTATTCAGCCATCAAGTTTATAAAAATGTTTAAATGAAGTCTTGTCAAGACGGGTATGAAGCACTTCCTTTAATAGATATGGTATGTGATACGTTATTGATATATTACGGTCAGAGCAGATTCATCTTATCTGGTTTTACAATATCTGATCTGATATCGTATTTGCATGATGATGATGGTATATATATATATATATATATATATATATATATATATATATATATATATATATATATATATATATATATATATATATATATATATATATATATATACAAAGTGTATAAAGTGCGTGAAATCTCACACAAACTTATTCACTGATAGCATCCTTCTAAGAGTTTTATTGTAAGAATGAAACAAGACTTCAATGACTCGTGTTCATTCTGTGAAGGATGGTCCGTGTATCATGTATATATATAGATGTATATATAGTATCATGTATCGACAGACAGACAGATTTTATTGATCCCAAACTTGAAATTAAAATGTTTGCACTTTCTGTGTATATTTTGTTGTATCCATTGTACTTTGTGGGTTTTTTTTGTGACGCCACTGTTAAAATGTTCAGTGGCACTCATAACATCTCTTTTTTTCCACAGGAAAAAAATGGGTAGTGGACATTATGATTGGCTGGTAACTTTAGAAAGCTGGCTATATTGGCTGATGATCAAAAAAGTTAACACATGTATTACTGTTGTATGTAGGTTTGTGGCCAAAACTGGAACTGCAATCACATCCAAAATACTGTAGTGTTACAACCCCTCCTCCTCTCCAAGACTAAGGTGATGGACAGTATCAGGCAAAAACACAAAATGACAATATAAACATTATTTAGAAGCTGGTACTTAGTTTTTCAAATGCAAATATTCTGGCTGGAATACTACTGTCAGTGATATTAGTGTTTTAAATTAATATGATTCCTTAAGGTCTGGTGATAGTCATGGCCATTTTATGATTACTTGATTACTTACTTACTTACTTTATATCACTTACCTGTAACATATATGGTAACTTTTAGGTATCCCTGTCAGAACAACCTTCGATAACGTTTCTACAGCAAGGTATGCAGAACTTGTTCGCCCACTCACCATACTTGCAAGGAACACAGTCAGGAGTCTGGAACCTGAAAATGACCTCACCTTCCTTCGCATTCGCTCCAAGAAAGATGAGATAATGATTGGACTAGGTGAGTGTGTGATAATGAGAGAAGCCACTGCAAACCAGTTTTGAATGTAATGTCATGCAACTGCTGTCATTCAGAGGAAGATCAGTTTCTCTCTGGTGGTTTATTTAATTTGTATCCATTATTTATTTTTCTTTTAATTTCTTTTCAGACAATGACTTTCTAGTGATAGTCATCCAGGAGCGACCAGGAGTGAATAGTACCGCAAATCGTTTTGGAGCATTTAAATGAGCCTGTTGTTTGTCATATAGTGGTTCTGTACATTAGCAGACAGTGATCACTGTTTCTATATTCTGCAGAATTTGTTAAAATTCAAATATGCTGCCATAACATATTGCATTGTTTATTTTACATTATAGTCGTTGATGGAGTTCTTTGTGTATGATTAACCCTGGTCTTAACTGAAAGAAATTAAAGAAAAACATACATTTTTTCTTACTTTTTAAACCTGGAGAACAGCTGAGCATGCTCCATGGTGAAAGATTCTTTGATTTGATTATTTTCGTCCATGCTGACCACTTTCCATTTGCAAACCATGTTAACCACAGGAAATGGTCAATGATAGAACAGCAAATTCATTAAACAAACACTGACTGCCCTTGAAATATTTATCAGTCATCAGAATTTCAGACATTTTACAAATATTTTAATGTAAATTTAAATCATAATGTACAACAATATATGTTAATAAATAATTCATCACAATTATACAGCCCAAATAATACATTACACAACTGATTGAAACAAATATGCAGGCTTTCACAGCATGTCTGTAGGTTTGACTGAACAGGCGACGCAGGAAGGTGATCTGGGGAGATTGCTGCTCTACATTTACTATTCTTGTGCTTGTCACATGGGGCTTCAGGGATTTTGATTTTCAGAGGCAAAGAGGCAGGACTGAACTTAAGTAAAAAATAAAATTAATCAAAAGAACAGTGAAGTGTTTTGCTCTTATCCACAGAGGAATTGTTTAATTCGAATTTTATTTTCACCTATTAACTGTAGATCATTTCCTCAAGGATTCTAATAAACGCATGAAAACATTAGGTTTTTCTGTTTCAAAGAAAACCTATGGTCTGTGAAAACATATTTTATGTCGAAAGTTGCCAATACCAACATCTACAGAATACTGCAAAAGCCCTTTAAATATCTCAATGTTTTCTCAACATGTAGACATGTGAAGGGCTAAGGAAACTAAGCCTGGGACTCTGTAAAATAAAAAATAAAAAAGCTGATGTGAGAAAAGGACTGACATTTGTCTTGTTTTCTTCCATCCTGATTTTTATCATCATCCATTCCCAAACATTAACATCAAATAACATTTTTCAAATGCAACTGTCCTAACATTGTTCAGTTTCTAAACATTTTTATTCTGACCAGCAGCAATCCAAACAAAACATATGGCTTCCCACAATAAATGGTTGTACAATAAAACATACAAAATTCTTTGTCTATCACAACTGACATTACCAATGGAAAATTTAATAAAACCTCAAAAACTTCATTGATACAATTTCCCATTATAGATAATATATTTTAGGTGTTTCCTATCCTTTGCAAAACCTTCACCAGCACACAAACTGCTTCATTTGTCAGATACAGTACTCATTACACACTACAACATTATACCACACAGAGGGCGATCAAGTATTTCCTCAACCTCTATTTCAAGTGCATCCTGTCAAGTTTAAGGCCTGAGGTGTGCTTTGATTCCTTGACTCAATTTTCATTCTCTGAGTTAACCACTGCACGCTTTGTCTCATCTCATTGCTGTCCATATAGGCTACAGATTTGTGCCGAGTCATTAGTGTAGTTCAATATATTTTATGCAGATATTGGTAGATATGAGTTATATATGACAAAGTCCTTAAAGCAATTAATGGGAGTGTTGAGTGTTACTCTGACAAAGATGCTGGTTCACCTACACAGTGTTGTTACAATCTATGGGCACAATGAGAGAGAGTGGGAATGCCCAGACTATTTAGTCACCATGGTTATTGTTCCCATGGCGAAATATGGCAGGTAATCAACTGAATGTGGATCCAGTCAGGTAACAGAACTGATTGACCAGAAAGGTGCCGAGGCAACAAGTGGCTCCTTTGAGGGATTCAAGTACAGGGAGTGGTCTGGTGCCAGTCCTTCTGGTTCTTGTTGCATGTCCGTCAGAGAGTCTGTGTCAGGGGTCACCTTGGCGTGTGCCCATTGACTTGGCCCCTGCCCCATTGGATGCTGGGTAGTGTTAAACACCTCCTGAAGTGCTCCAGCTGGGCCTGCAGTCTCTCTCTCTCCTCTCGCACTTTTTGCCTCTGAGTCACCAGTTCCTGACGAATAAGGTACAGACATGGTTTTTATTGTAAAACGCCATCACCTGTACTTTGACACTTTAATTTTCTACACTTTACATTTGACAACATTTTCATCAGAATTCTGAGAATATGAAAACATGAAGTAATAAAGAAACAAATCAGTTGAGTTTCTTACCCCCATATTGAGAGAGAGCTGCTCTGCAGTTCGGGTGAGGCTGTAGTTTTGTGCTTCAAGTCTCTTACATTGACTGTGGAGAACCTGCCTCTCCATACTCCACTCTGTACAGACAAATACATACAGTGTTTACAGTTTTACAGTAACCTAATGGAATGTAGAGTAGGTTTTTATACAGTGCAAGTATTCCTTTAACAAAAAATACTTGGTGATGTCATGAATTATCATTTATAATTGAGGACATATTCCTTAATTTAATACATATTTAATTAAAATGAATGGCTTTGTTTAAATAAAAACTTTTTGGAACCCCTTCAAATTTGATACAGTCTCAAATATTATGAAATATTTGCAGAAAAATATTGTTTTGTGTTTCAAAAGATATGACTGCAACAGACACAAACAAATGCAAATGAAAGTGTCTTTTTGTTGTTATTAACAAGAGAAAAAAACACAATTAAATTCTTGACTCTTTCAACATGTCATACCCTGCATGTGTTTCATTTTCTTGCTGAAACATCCAGTTTTTACCTTGACAGAACAATGCCGGTGTTCTGTCAAAATGGGCATCCTTTAACATTGGGTTGAAGTGTTTCTGAGCATGTGCATGACCACCAAACGTTTTCACAGAGAAAAAGCCCGTCAATTCAGGCATCCCTAGCCAAATGTGCAATTGACTTGGATGCTGGATGTAAGTAATACTTTGAAAGTACATTTATTTTATCATGTTTTTGACCAGTAAGCATATAAGCAATCACATGCATGTGACAGATTGGATATTGATGTTAGTAAGTTTGTATGATGTGAACATTATGCACATGAGTTGCCTGGATGTTATTGTTTATGTTAGTTTAACAGATGCAAACAATAGCCTACCTTTTGAGTAACTTAATCTAAATACAATATTAGAAAAATAAAATATATTTTAAAAAGCCTACCTATAATCGAAGCATTATATGATATCAATAGTAACGTTTCCAAATGCAAAGTAACATATTTTCACAGAATAATGTGAATTTTTAGAGATTATTGTCAATTTTGGCTGCTGGTAGCTCATTTTGACAGGGATGCTCCTTTTGACAGAACACTGGTTCAGAAGGAGGCATGTGGGTTTGGAGAACAGAGCAATATTTTAGAAAGTTCAAAATTATTTAAAATTACTATACATCACTTATGTCCAAAAAGTTTATTTTTTCCCATCTCACTATAATAATCACACTTTTTAAGTATAATATCCAAGCCTTCTAAGATAAACCCCATCCAAAATGGACTCACCGTCCACATACTGCTGGTAGGCCTCGAACACCGCTTCGATCCCTTGCCACTTCCCTGGTGCCTCTTCCATCTCCTCTTCTTCATCCTCATCTTCCTGCGCAGATTCTTCCTCTTCCTCATCAGACAAGCAATCCTGTGGTGCCTGCATGTCTCGACCGGCCAGATGGGGATGGAAGTGATGCCCATTGACGTTTGTATGCTGAGAGGTGTCGTTGAGATTGGAAGCTTTCACTGGGGAGATGTTGTGAGGCAGTGAGCGGTCTGTGTTCAGGCCTGTCTCAGGAACACAGTTGGAACCTCCTTAGGGAGAAACAAGGATATAAATATCACCATTTTTTTTTCTTTCAGAATTCCACTTTCTATAGTAGAAATAGAATTAGTTAAAGATGACTAGATACACTGTGAGAAAGTTCTTATTACTTTTCTAGTTAGATTAAATTGAATTTGAGCAAAGCCCTCAGGAAATTTAGGGAAAGTAGTGGTCATTGGGGTCCTAAAGAACTGCCAAAACCCAGGACTTTTAGATATTCAGTCTAAAACTGTCTCAAACTAAGCTATTTCAGCATAAATGTGACTAGTAGTTAATACTAAAAAGACTCAAACGATTATTTATCCCTTTCATGCCTGACATTAGCGCAATGGACAGTTATTCCATTTTTTAATTACAGCTACATTAATTGCAATAATGAGTCTAATTCTTGATTATACATTGCATTTTCTAATGTTTGTTAGGCTCACTTTACTATAAATGACACTAATTTCTCCACTGTGGGATAAAAAAAATCTTATCTTGTGTTATCTTATCCTCATATATTGTGCAAAGAATCCAAAACATGTGGTTTTGAAGAAATTGTCTACTAAACTTAGTTCATGGAAAAGTTTGCTCATAGTTTAATGCTTATGTTTTTGTTTTTCAGAATAAAATAATTGAATTGAATAATGGCTTTAGAGGAGGCACAACATGAGAAAAAAAATAAACCTGGAAAAAACAAACAAACCTGTAAACATGGTTAGCTAACTACAGTACATTAGAGGGGCAATGTCACACTTAAAGTTAAGATAGGTTAAAAGAGATGTTAAAAACATACACACATGTGGAAATGTATTCAAAAACTGTTAAAAACCCACAAAAATGTTAAGATGTCTTAAAAGAGATGTTGAAAAACATACATTAGTGTTATATTTTAATGCTAAAAACACACAAAGATGGTAAAATGTGTTTGAAAAAATACATTTAAGTACATATATAGATAAAGATAAAGATGTTTAAAATGTTTAAAAGATATATGTTTAATAAATATTAATAATAATGTTTTGGGTTTTTTTTAATTAAGATGAAGTGGGGGGGGGGGGCTGCTTTTCTGTCCTTTTAGGCGAGCCTCCCTATCTCATCCCTGATATAATACAAAAGAACTACATATTGCATCTACCTTCCAAACACCTGCTAGGATAAATATGCACCACTAGATGGCATCATATCATTTAAACACTGATAATTGGCTGTACTGCCATGCAGCTTGGGGACTAGATATCTCACCTTTGCTCTGCAGTGTGTTGTGAGTGGACTGCAGCACAGCCTGGTGGAAGTGCTGAGCAAAGGTCTCAGGTGTGAACCTCTCCCAGGGTCGATTGCGTCCGTTGTGCACAGTACTGGGCTCCTTCTTTAGTGTTACAGCAGCAGCAGCAGCAGTGATGCCATTCTGGAGACTCTGAAGCTTCCTTTTTGACTGAACCTCCATGAATTCAGTTTTTTCATGATGGGTGGCCAGGGGTGGAGGAAAGCAGGCCACCTGGGAGTCTATAGAGGATTTAAGTGCGTCATTGTAGAGGAAATGCTTAGGTTTGTTTAAGTAGGGAGGGGACGGGCTCGGGGAGTCTGGGTAAAGATGTCCATTTGGTTGACATGGTGGAGGAGCTGATGTGGAGTCACCTGTGAAGAAATAAAAATACTCCCTTAACTTTTATATGCAATTGACCTTTAACCTTTGATTTATCAACAGTGACATGTTTTAAATTTCAGATTTACTTAAAACATTCAAAAAAATGTAACTGTTTGCTCAACAGTTTCACTTCCAGTTGTTTTGATAGAATAGACTGTGTCCTTTCCATAGACATTTCATTGAGTTTTTTTTTTTCTCTTCTCAGAATTCTGACTTTAATTCTGGTTTTAAAGTCTGAAATCTGTCTTTTTCAGGATTGTGACTTTAAACTCAGAAAAATAAATTACATATTTTTTTCCTCAGAATTCTGACTTTTTCTTCATATTTCCACATTTTTCTCCTCAGAATTGACTTTTTGTCCCCTCAAAAATGTTCTCCATTTCTTCCAACTTTTCCAACCCTCATAATTATAAATTTTTTCTCATAATAATAATAATAATAATAATAATAATAATGATGATAATAAAACATCTAATGTATGTGATTATCTGTTTAATTACAGTACAAGTTTGTCTTACCACCTGAGGGAGCAGGAGAACTGCTACATGGAGGTAATGGATTATATCTGAGAGTGTCTAGTGTTACTGTCTTCTTCTGGATGGCCATCAGTAACTCTTCTGTCTTCTCTCTATCTACAGAGGAACAGACAGAATGAGAACACCTGTCAGTACTTCCAAAACAGGACGACTCCCAGATTGACAATGATGGAAAAATATCAGTGAATGGATGATATGATGATGTCTAATACAAGACTACCGCATATATATACATATTACAAATCAGAAATCACCTTTGGTTAAGCTTAAGTAAGGCGGCCACCTTCCTGATTCTAATGCCAGACATCTACAAGAAATCTACAAATGATTCTGTAAAACAGTTTAAAGTTGTTGTTTTTTTTTAAATTGTACTTCACTCAGAAAATTATGACACTTAAATTTAATTTGTAGTCGTCCATTCAACCTTATGTTCATCAACTTTTTAGGATTCATAACTAACATGAATATTTTTAATGTATTTTTTTATGATTTTGGAATTATCATTCTTAGTGTTTTTCAATCAAATATGTTCATGGATAATGAAGCGATTGTTATTTTATCAATTGTTTTTTACATTAAGGATTCATGAAAAAATATATATACCCACATGGGGCAACGTTATTTATAAATGGCAGTGCCTTAAAATAAAGGTCAAAGGTCAATTTTGTAAATGTACATTTAAAATCAAAGGTCATTCAAGGTCAGTCCCATGGAAGATTAAACTTCATACCCCTCCTTTTCAACTGATTGATTAAATAAAATATTAAATGTTTCTTTAGTTGATTTGATTTTAATGTAATATTCGAAATAAATAAATAAAGAAACCAAAAAAAAAAAATCAAAATCTCTTCGATTTCAAAGTAGGAATAACTTGTTAAATCCTCCTCATTCTGATGTTTCCAAACTTTATTCACATCTCAACCTTCCCACAGCCCGAGTGGATACAAAGTATTTTTTTTTCCACAGGGAATCACCACGACAACAGTGAAGACAGTAGAAGAGTATGTAGGATGTGTGTGGACACTGCTCAGATTTTTACCTCTCCTCTGCTGTGGGCTGACGTGGCAGAGGTTGAACCTAAGCAGGAAGCCTTTTTTATCCTCCAGTTCGGGGGTGCGGTCCATCTGATCAGCCGTGTACGGGGTCGTCAAAGGAGTTGTAGGTGCTGAGGGTGATGAGGCTTTTTTCTTTCCTCGTACCGCTGGTGGCGAGAGGCTGCGTTCTCTCAACATCCTTCTCCTTTTCCGCCTTTTCCGCACCACAAGCTCATCACGATGGGCGAGCGTGGTCAGGCCGCACATACGCAGGAAATCCACTTTCTATAAATGAAGAAATAAAGATCAAAATTTTAGTAACCTGCCATTTAATTTTTTACAGTCTTTTGGAATGAATATTTGAGTATTTCTGCTTCCATACACCTCAGAGGATGTATCCAGTTTGAGTGGGGGCTGCTCTGTCACTCGTCTTAAGTGGGCTTTCACTTCTTCCTCATCGCTCTCATCATAAGACTCATCCATATCATAGTAATAACCTGGTAAGAACAGAGAAAAAGACATTTTATGATTAAAGGTTTGTGAATCCTCCTTCAGCCACTCCTTTTCTGAGATCCAATTTGTATGACCAGTACAGATATGAATCAGTCATTCAGTCACAGTAATAATGAAAATCTTTTCTGCTAAATTTCCAATAATAGAAACTCCAACACATAAAAAACCCAAACATCCACCACGGACCAAAAGCATTGACTGATATTCTATGTTTAATACCCGTTGAAGCACTATACTATATTAATACATGTATGGTAAATAATTAAAGTAAAATACAGTTTATCAGTTTTTCAGCATGAACAGATAGGACCCACTCAGATGTTCAGAGGCTCCATACTGTAGTGAATGTGGAAAAACAGCTGACTCAAAAGTAAAACCCAGTGTTTCATAAGTAGTTACTTGTGTTTGTGTTTATTTAATGATATATTTTGCTGAAACAGTCTCTTTTTTCATATTTTTTCCCCTAATTTGTTCTAATAATCTTTAAATTTACTCTGAGGCTTTATGAATATATACATGATCAGTCAGTTAAATGTGAGAAAATACCTGATTTCTACTGGAAAAATATAAACTACAGAGGATAATATTGCAATAAATTGAGTTAAATCAATTGGGGGAGAAAAAAAGGATAATTTGGAGATTTTAACAAAAATAGTTCTGGGTCTTTAAAGGTTTCAATCAATATTAGTGCATGCTTACAATTTAACATTATCTTCCAAAAACAATAGGGAGCCACTAACCAAATTTCTTATAAAGTTCACTGAGATTTTAGTAAATAAATAAACAGGATTTATCCATTTTCCACTTAGTAGTCTCATTTCAGTAGTACCAGATGATGCTGCATAAGAAGAGTCAGTAAGAGTTGTGAGTAAACACAGACCTATCAATCTATGAAAATAATTGTTATAAAATGCAGTTTGTCATATTCTCATGACATTTGGACATTCAGATGCTCTGTAGTTACCATGGAAACACTGTCATCTTCTACAACACTGATTCACCGGTAAAACCCATGGAGTTGGAGGAATGAGAGCAGATGGAGACGTTGGGTTTTTGTTCAGTTAATAAGAAATGTTGTTGGAAAAAGTCACATTTTCTTCATTGTTCTCTATTTCTGATAATTAACTTTAATATGAGCTTTTATGACCAGTGAATGAAATATGGGAAAAGGCCAGATTTTTATTGAAGAAACACAAAGAGGATAATATAAATGGTGATAAATCACTTAATAAAATTTAAATAGAGTGTAAAATTATTTTTGCTGCAAAAATAATTTTGGCTCTTTATAGGTTCATCATGCTCACCTCCTTCCCTGGCCTCCCTCCTCTTCTTCTCCTCCAGGTCAAGCTTGCTTAGCAGGCGTCGATGCTGCTGAAGCACTTCATCGTACACCAGTAACTTGTCTGGGGCCTGACTCTGCCGTTCCCTCACTGGAGACGGAGATGCCGTGTGATGCTGCCCCCCCAGGTCGCTGCAGGGCCCGTGGACTGGGAGAGACACGCAGGGTCTCTGATGGAGGCTATTGATGTGGTGTCGCTGGTATAGACTCTGAATGGCTCTGTCCTGATCAGCTTTGCTCCAGGATCCTGCCTCCTGGGAACTGGTCCCCCTCAGGGACGGGTACCTGTCCAGTCCCTCTGTCCTCCTCCGGCCCCCTTCTTCCATCCTCTCCCCCCAGCTCAGGGGGGCTCTGTCGGCTCGAGTCAGTCCCGGAGGAGGCCGAGTTGGTGGCGTGGGGGGATTTAGCTTTCGACGGGCGTCCACAGGAGTATCAACAAAGGAAGCTGGATTCCACAGTGTCGTTGGAGGAACTGAAGGGTTATGGGGACCTTTAGGAGAGATAAGGGGGGGTGGAGCTCCGAGGCTGGGAGGGAGGTCTTTACTGCTTGAGTTGGGATGGACTGAATTAGTTCTATTGAAAAGAAAAAAAATAAATTAGATAAGATAAGATACGATACCTTTATTAATCCCACAATGGGGAAAGTACACTGTTACAACAGCTTTAATTCCCAAAAATATATGCTACATACAGTGATGATACAGTGATTGAACACACTTCAAATTTTACACAATCTCAATTATCTTGAAATATAAAGAGAAAAATAATGTTAGTGTTTGAAACACAGTGGCTGCATCAGACAGACTCAAACAAATGCAAACATTGTTTTGTTTTCTATTATCACAAAAAATAACAAGACTAAGTTCTTGATAGTTTCAACTTTGTCAACTGGATGTCTTTCATTTTTCTTACTGAAATATCCAGTTTGGACCTTGATGGAACAGAGCATGTGCAGACACGATTGTGTGGGTTTGGAGAACAGAGAAATGTTTGGTAGAGTTCAATGACTTTAACCCTTTGATACATACTGGTCACTACAGTAGACAGTTATTCGACAGCTGTTCTCTTGTATATTCATGGGTTTTGTTGTTTTAGTTCCATATCAGCTGGTTCATACCATTACTGTAACTGATGTGCATGCTCAATTGCTTATTGTTATTAGACTGTCATTAACAGTCTCTTCTTAAACAAAAAGAACATTAAAATCTTTTATTTCATAGTATTCTGATATTGCATTTTAAATACATGTTTCTTTGCTTCAAAGCTTAAACACATGTTGTCCAGCTGAGTGGACATTTTTGTAATAAAAAAAACAGGTAAATTCAAAATATTTTAATCACATTGCTTTTTTCATGCATAAAAACATTTGGTAAAAAATCTTGACAAAGGGTCTCATAATCCATGCGTCAAAGGGTTAATTGGCATTAATTTCACAAATATGTGCGGTGTCCAGAAACATTTCTTCACCATCGTATATTCATGCTGAAAATGTGAATCATTAATTTTCTTCTTACCTGTGGCTATCCTTCCGTGGCTCCACCCCTTTCCCGGGTGACCTGAGGCCCAGCTCCATTGGACGGTCTCTCTCCTGCCCTTGCCCTCTTTGCCTTGTTAACCAGGCCTCCTCATTTGCTCTCTGAGTCATCATGGCAGCTGCCAGGGCTCCATGAATCCCTCCAGCAGCAGTGTGATGCTTGCCCATGTGAGAGGGCACCAGGCTGGGCACTGGGTGTGGGATGGACCCCCTGGAGGAGTGAAGGCCAGGCTGCATGGACAGAGGTTTAGGTGCTGTGAAACCCAAGTGCTCTGAGTCCTTGGGTTTATCTGGAAAAACAGTAGGTTAGAAAAGTAAGTTATTTTAAATTTTAATGTGCTAAATATTACATATCATTGTGTGAAGTAAGATGAGTAATGTGATAAACAGTATAATAATGACAAGATGATATCTGAAAAACAGGTCAAGATAAATGAGCTAAAACCACTGTGCACACTACAATAGATCAGTGCTCAAAATAAACAGAAAGTATATAAATATAAGTATATATATATATATGTATGCTCCATTTTACTGCTGTTTATGTTTAAGGTTGATCTCATTTGGGCTATTTTATGAACTACCCCAATGTTTTGGGAATATTATGTCTTTGGTCTGACCGCCACCATAACCAGAATGCAATAACTACATTTTAGTTCAGAAATTCCATATTTTCAATCAAAATAAATATCATGGAGAGGAAGAAGTGATTTGAATTTGAACAATTTACCATTTCTAGATTGTCCACAAGGGGGCACTCAAAAGTTTAAAAGCACTAAACACTCTTGTTCATATCTCTGGAACTATTTGTCTGGTTGACTTCAAATCAAGTGCAAATGAAAGGTCATGACCTGGGGATGTCTCGTGTAATGACATCATTCAGAACTGGGGGCATTCAGGGATATGCCCCAGGCTGTTGCTTCCAACAGTGTAAAGCCTAATTTTTCTATACGATCATCTAATATTTCTGTCCTGTATGAATTAAGCAACTCTAAAAATTCAGCCCTGTTTTCAGCTTTGTGACAATGCATTTTCTAACATGAACAAGAGGGTTTTTAAAGAGTTTATTTATGTTGAGAAGGGGGATAATTTAAACATATGGAGGAATACAACATCCTTCACTTTCACATATTGAGATACAATGGTGGAAAAAACCTTGAGGTATCCAAAACCTTGTGATATCCAATGACAATAAAGGTATTCTATTCTATTCTATTCTATTCTATTCATATTTCTATTCTATTCTATTCTTTTAAGAAATAGTCTAAAATCATTGAACTCTGCAAAATATTATTCCATTCCTTAAACCCACATTCTCCCTTCTGTACATGCCCTGTTCTGTCAAGGTCAAAGCTGGATGTTTCAGCAAAAAAATAATGAAACATGTCGAGGGCATGATATGTTGAAACTGTCAAGATTTTAGTTTTGTTATATTATCTTGTTAGAAGTTGTAAGAAGGTGTGTTTTTTTTCTTTCTTTTTTTTGCATTTGAAAAGCCTCACCTTATTTCATGATAATATTTGAGCCTCATTTAAATAAATATTCAGGAAGTTTGAGGTGTGGCGGAAACACAAAAAGCACACAGACTACCAGGAATGCTTTCACTCATGTAGATAAGTTCCTGGTAATAAAACCTCTTGGGGAGCTGATAGAAAAGGGGCTAATGTAAAAGTTTGCAGGAGCTTCACCTTTAATCACCAATGAGTATTAACAGGACTGTCATTTTTAAATAATTATGAGCTCTGTGGGTGTGTAAATATTAACATATGCCTGGTTTTGTGTACATTTACTGAGTATTGTGCATGTGGGAGGGTGCTGATGTGTAGGTACCCAGTCTGTTTGGGGTCAGCCTCTCCCCTGGCCTGGCCCTGTCCTCCGGTGGTGCCCTCCGAGCCTGCAGCTCAGCCAGGTAGTGGCTCTCAGCAGCTCTGACCATCTGCTGCTGTCTCTCCCTCTGCCTCTCCTTCTGTCTGTCCAGCTCCCTCTCCCTCTCCCTCTCTCTCTCCTCCTCCCTTTCTCTCTCCAGCCCTGCCTCTCGCTCCCTCTCTTTCTCTCGTTCGCGCTCCTGCTCCCTCTCTCGCTGGCGGAGCTCATTCTCCATCTGTAGCCTGTGGGGGAGGTTGACAAGTATGCACACACACACGCCATGTAGACACACACAAACACACGGGGGAGAGGTGAGAGATGCAACACCCAACATGAGGCAGATATTAACCACACACTGGTGAACCTCACACAAACATTTCTGCTCAAACAAACACACATTTGTGGAGGAACACACACAGATATGCACACACATACTCCACTTACCATGAGGAAAATAATCCATACACAGCATGACTGAGCAAGAGCAGATGAACACTTAATAGGTATCCACAGGAAAAGGACGTACAGGCACACACATGCATGCACGCACGCACGCGCGCGCACACACACACACACACACACAGACAACAGTCCACATTCAAAAGCAATCAATAGCACACCAACAAACTACAAGAAATGCAGGAGCCATTACAGAAGCAGACGATAAATACCATCCATTTCGAACACAAACAGTCCCCCCTGTGTATTATGCCACAGGGAAACAATGTGTATTGTAAAACTGAGAGAGAAGCTGAGTGCTGAAGGAAAATGGAAGGAGAGATGGAGTAACTAGAGACTTCCTCATGCATGTACTCGCTTCCATATGCATGTGTATGTGTGAAGGGCAGTGTGTGTGATGAGTGTATAGGAGGCACTGTGGGGTGTGTGCTAAAAATATCACACACTCAGCAACCTGTGCCTACCCTGCAGAGAAAGATTACACAGCCCTGCAGACAGAGTGAGAGAGACAGAGGTGACGACTGAAGAAAGAAAGAGGAGGAAAAGAAAAAGAAAGACAGGAAGAAGGGTATGTAATTCATATATATATATATATATATATATATATATATATATATATATATATATATATATGTATATATTTCTGTGTGTGTGTGTGTGTGTGCATGCATGCGTGTTTGTGTATGTTACCTCTCTGCTAGTGCTGTATGGTTTAGCTCTCCAGGATAACGGGCTCCTGGCAGGTGCAAGTGGAGGGCAGAGGGGTGGAGAGAAGGGAAGGCCCCCCCTGCAGGCACAGAGTAGAACTGCGACCGCAGTGCAGAAAGACACAAAGACTCCTCCATCCTGAGACAAACAGAGGCAAAGCAATAAGCCTGCATCTGTACGGAAAGCCAGGTATGATGTCCTGTAGCTGTTTTTAGTAGCATTTAACCGTTTTCTGACTTTGAGAACATACTCGGCAAACTACAAATCAGTAAGGACTTTGACCCTTAAAGACCTAGAACTATTTTTGTCATGACTTCCAAATGAATTTTTCCCTACATTTAAACTTTCCAACATGATTCATCACTGCTTATCATAATGTCATCTTCTGCATTTTGCAGTTTTTACCTGAAAAGGTGAAATTTTCATAGATTTAATTCACTGACCTTCTTTATTTTTCATGAAAGCTCATAGTGAATTCAATAACAGTTTTTCCACCTTGACGAAGAAGCATCTGAACGGCCAAATAAAACCAATCTGATGGCACTGATAAGCACAGTGCCATCAGATATAATACCTGTATTATTTACCTGTATTGATAGGATTAGTGGTTAAAAAAATATTAAACATTTCAGATCAGTAGATGCTATAGGTCTCCAGAAGTTGTTTAGGTCTTCGAGGGTTAATACGAGATCCCTGAGTCCCTCTTCATTCCTAAAAAAAGTTATATCCAATGTTTGTTTCAATAGCAATCATTGAAATTCAGGTACATTCAGGTACCCTCTGAAGAGTTTGAAGGCATTGTCACATTTATCTATTGACAGGAGAAAGTTTCACAGTGCTCACCAAAAATCTGAATTTGAGATATGGTGGATTTATCAGTAGGACTTGTAGCATTATTAAGGAAATCTAAGCCCCCTAAGACTGAAAATGGACAGCAAACAAAGTCCATATGTAACATGACTGAAGGGCATCTTAGTGAGTTTGGTATTCTAGTAATCCTCCTTGTTAGTTTAATGTCAGCGCCTTGTGTAAGACATGTTTTATGTGACTGAAGAGGTGGAAGTGCTACCTTGGTAAAGACAGTGGGTGATGCAGGTACGCAGGGTGATAGTAAGCAGCAGCAGCAGCATGAGCAGCAGCAGCAGGGTCGAGACTCAGGGGCAGAGAGGTCAGTCGGAGGTCATCTGAGGTGGCGAAGGGCCGGAGCGCTCTCAGGTACTCCTCTGGAACAGCACCTGAGGGAACTACCGGGTGCATCTGCCCGGGCAAACTATGACAGCCAAAGGACAAGATATTAAGTAACACATGAGCCCATTAAATATATATTTACACAATGGGAATATCTGAGCATCTTCAGAGGTCACAACCTGATAAAGCATTACTTTAATAGTCTAGAAAAACCTCACCTAAGACTCTGTATTCTGGGGTCTTGCATGACAGAACTGGGGGTGAGTCCAAAGGGATGAGCCAGGGGGTGAGGTGAATGGATAGGGGGAGTCCTCTTATCCTGCTGTGGCTGGTTGTTGTCAGCACCAACCCGTTCCCTACTGAGTCCCTGAACACTTGGCTCAGCCTGACAAGGAGACAGACAGGCGTGAAGAAAGACAGTGTGAGAGCAGACATTACTACATACAGCCATGGGGTTTGAATGTGTGCACGACTGAAGCTGAGCAGAACAAAGTTAGAGGAAAGACAAGAGGGAAATGGGAAACGGCAACTGGGTAAAACCTCAGAGCTGCACCCGGAGGCTCAGCGGAGTGGAAAAGTGGGCCCGATATGTCATAACAGGTCAAGATCAAAGTGGAAAGATGATCCTAATATCTGGACAACTACTCTCTCTCTTCACCGTCTCTAAAAGCTTCCCACTCAGAGGATTTGATCACCACAAAGATGCATTTGATCCTTGACTGCTTATACGAAAATTCCAGCTTTTAAATCACCACAAAAGTAGTGCTGGAAACCCCCTAAAAATTACAAAAGCATGTTTACCGAGCCCCAGTAAATGGTGGTAGATTTGGCAAGGATACAGGCCATGTGATTGTGTCCTGGGTTTGGACCTGTACCAGTTTGCTTAATATGTCAGATGTCATTACTCAACTCCCTCTCCCACACTTTTGATGTTAATTGAAAAAAGCCTGAAGAAACTATGTGTGCAAAATACACACTTAAGACATTTTCATAAAATACGCTGTGATTCTTCAACTGATCAAATTGTTTTTAAGGATTATTAGACAGAGAATAAACAACTGACAATGCATATAGTTACATAGAATACACTGTGAAAAATAACCATAGAATTAAGTAAGTGAAAATACAATTTGAAAAGATTTTTGTGTTAACGATTAAATCAAATACAGCTGTAGTTTTTACAGGAAGAGTACGTTTACAAAATCAGATTTTTAGGTGGAAACTATGCATGTCTATTGTTTTGAGAAAATAAAACTGTGGCTAAACCACAGCTACCTTTGGTTGGCAGTTCAAATCCAAGCTCTGATTTTTAATTTAGTTTTTAAAATTTTTTACATTCAGTGTTAAAGTTACATGGTAAAAATGTTAAATCTACATGTTATGCTTGTAAATCTGTTTATGGTTTGATGTGTTTTTGCAGGATTATCCTGGTAACCACAGCTGTCAGGGTTTTTTTTCTGTAAAAACAACTGAATTTTTTTTACAGTGAATATGAGAACATTCAACTGAACTACAACACATTCCTACCAGTGTTTAATGCAACCAATACAATCAAGGATGCATCAAAGAATTCTGTACAATAGCTTATGGGTCATAATATACTTTCAGTCTCATTTTGAGTCTCTATAAGCCGTTTTACTTTTTAATTTTAAATGTTTTTTAAATATTTGCTCTTGAGTTAAAGTAAAAATAATCCTTACCAAATCTGAAAATAATTAGGATTTGTTTTACTTTTTGTTCATTAAATCCACTGTGGAGTTTTCTCCCTGTGTATCGGAATCAGGACAGAGAAAGAGAATGACATGAGGTAAAACAACCTAAGCCAGTCGTTGTTGCAAAAAGGCCTCAGTGATCAAAGTGTCCATTTGAGCATCATGTTATGTCTTACAATTTTTACTAAATCCAGGAGATCACCAATTGCCACCAAGACCTCCATTTTTTCCAACCTGCAGAAAAATTATATCTAAAACACTTACAAACTTCCAGGTCACAAGTAAAAAACTATTTGTTGACCCCAGCTGGGAATTGGAATCAGTTTATATGTACTCTACATGGTTCAAAACTAGGTGAGTGGATCAGAACAGTACCCATGTTATAGGAAAAAGTTCGGAACGCACTCAATTGCTGTATTTTTCAGGATACAGGAGACATCTGGCACTAGAGCACTAATTGGAGGAAAACCTGAATTTACACTAATGTGTCAAATCATGTTGCTACAGCAACAGACAGCATTACAAGTGAAACGTACCATAGACAACCCACAAACAAATTAGCTCTTCTCACAGCACCTGATCTGCGAACCTATGTTTGGATGACGCTTGACATGCAGTGAAATATATATGATTTGAATGAGTTTGAATAGTTTTTGAATGAATCACTCATGGAAAGCAGATTCAAACCAGTGACGACTGTTCACAGATTCAGGAAGGGGACACCAGAGAGGACACAGGGTTTGGTGAGCAGCCGACGCATTCCTTGACCTCTGACCCTACAGACGCCCAATTGCCTTCACAGATGCGGCAATAAACACAAAACACCTTCTCCTTTTACAGAAATCTTGCAGTTCTCCATGTTCCTCTGTTCTAAGACAAGTTTCATTGAGTGTGGACAAATACTGAGACCGTTCAAAGCATTAGAGCCTGTTCTCGTCTCTGTCACTCTCCTGTTCTTTCTTACTCATCCTCGCCTCCTTTCTTAACATCCTATTCTTTATTTTCCTCCCTCCCTCCTCCTCCTTTTTCCCTGAAAGCCTGAATGGGAGCCCCAGGCAGGCAGAACCACAGAGTGGTCTTTGTAAAGGGGGAGAAAGGCAGCTCTGATCCAAGGGGAAGTGGCTACTGTGGGGGCTAACCCTTACATTGTGCAGGGGGCCTGGTTCCTCGCCCCAGCTTAAACCACGAGCAAACACATCCACAGACACACACACACACACATACGCAGGTCCCTCTTCACATCCTAAGCCTTTTGTGGTGAAGGGTCAAGTACACACACACACATATGCACACGCATATACATACACACACACACAAACACTGCAGGAAGCTGAACACAATAGGTGCCAGTCTCTGCAGCCTCCACTGTTTCTTTACAAACCCCTCATGTGTTCCCTGAAAAAGACACGGACTGATTAGCGAGAGCAAGACAGAGTGTGGCAGAAGGGGGAAGCATGAAAATGAAAGAATCTAACAAGACAGAAAAAGTGAGACTGAGAGAGAAAGAGAGAGAGAGAGAGAGAGAGAGACAGTGGAGGAAGAAATAGAAGGATGGCTGCTTCTGACAGTTTGATGTTGACAAGCACTGGGACTATTTTTTTAATGATAGGAGCAGCTAGATGGATAAAGGGGACATAAAGACGTAGGGAAAAAAGCACAGGAGAAATGAGATGAGAAAAAGAAGAAATAGCAGAAATTCAAGGGAACAAAATGTACTGATGAGCAGTGGGAAAGCAGCAGATACCTGTCTCAAACCTAGTCTGGAATATCAGCGCTTATGACTGTTTGATTAATGGGATCTCTTACCTGGCGAGCGTCGGCTCTCCAGAGGCCGTTGCTGGTTTTTGTAGGGGCAATGGTGACAACTGGAGGTGTGCTGGGGACACTGTGGCCCCTGGTCTGGCCCAGGAGGGACCCTAATGAGCCCCGCTTAGGGGTAGTGACTGGTGAGCTATGGCTGGTGGCGGGAGATGATACAGGAGACGACTCACTGCTGACGGCAGAACCTAAGAGAGGACAGAACGGGTGAATGTCAGAAGGGGAGGCAGAAATAAACTGCAGTTATCAGACGTGGAATTAAAAAAGATTAAAAAGATTCTGGGATCAAACAAACGCCCCTGACATAATACAAATGCACCAAAAGAAAAGCTAACTTCTTTGTCAGCATACTGGCCTGTGAAGAGGAAAATAGTTGTTCAATCATTTTGATGAAAAGCATTGTGGCAAAATATGACAAAAATAAAGGAGAGTGTAAAAGATACAGGAAGCAGAGAAGATGAAGTAAAGAGTACAAGATGAAAGATTATGGGGGGGGGGAGAATCAGACATAGAGACAAGAAAATAAGGATGTAATAAATGAAGGTCTTATAAAAAAGAGGCGGGGTGAGACACAGTGAGGGTGTTAAGTGTGATAAAAAGAAAATATGTGTGTTGTCGGTAACATTCAGCAATTACTCTGTTACAGTAACACTTACTAATCAGTACGAGGCCCCAACGTAACACAAATAACAACCAGAAAGAGCAAAGAAGAGGAAATAATGAGATGGAGAAAAGGTAGAAATGCACAAGTTCATGAAGAGCCTTAGGTAGAGGATGAGCTATGAGGAGAGAGCGAGAGACTGTGAGAGTGGAAGAGAGTGAGCTTGTTATAATTGGCTGTAATTAGATTCTCATTATTAGGAGATGAATGGAAACAGATGAAGGAAACGACAGAGAGGGAGAGGTCAGAATAGGTCAGCTCTTATCCAACACCTTCATTAGGACACCAATGAGCTGAATGACACACATACACACAAATCGAGCTACTAAGAAGCAAAATGTTTCACATCCAGCCAACAAACAAGCCGACAGTGTGAGATGATCTGCTTTACATCTTTACTGGCAGTGCATTGCAATACAGGGTCCAATTTTTTTTAAACCACCAATACAGTATTCATATCTTAAGTCTGCTGCAGATTCTTGGCAAGATATGATATAAGGAAACTGTGCTGAGATATTAAAACAATAATAGTGTTTGGGTGTGACAAACAGTCTGTTATTCTAGGTGTGTGTTTGTGTTTGGATTGTTAACCACAATGTTAACAGTCTTGGAGTTTTGACTCACCTCTGGGATCCTCAGCCTGTTTGGCCAGTTTACGCAGGGCAGCAGCGAATCCGGAGTTTGCCGATTGAGCAGCTGCGTTCCCATTGGTTAGTGGGCTGAGGGGACTGACAGTAGCCGTGGTGCGAGTTGCTGTGGAGATCATTCCTAATGATTGTGATTTATTGGAGTCATGGTTCATACCTAAGAAGAAAGAGGAAAATCATATAAAGTTTGTCATTGGGTCATCTAAAAAAAGAAGAAACAGAAGTAGACTTTCCTACAGATCATTCTTAACTCGATAATGGTGAATGAATGAAACTCATCATACAAAGTGCTCAAGGACGGGAAGTGTGTGTCTGTGCGTGTGAGTGTGTCTTTCTGCCTTTGTGTCTGGACATCCTAGTGGGTGCAGACGCGTGGGTCAGCTCCACTGGAGACAGAGTGGAGGGAGTAGAGCTGTGTCAAATAGAGCGGTGACCCTAATAGCAAATCACACACATGAGTGCACACATGTCCTTTTCCTCAAGGGAGTCAACCAACACATCTTAAGACCTCAGGAGGGTCCGCCACGCATTACAACATTATAGGATACCATTGTGTTTTTACACCCTCACAGATGCATGAAAGTACACAGACACACACACACACACACACACACACACACACACACACACATCCTCACATCACACAATAGCCATCAATCTATCGAATACTGGAGCCAACATGTTGGTAACCTTTGTCTTCACCCTCACCCCTCTTACTGACCCACTAATGTTAATTACAACAGGAATTAGCCAGGAGCCCCCCTGCCTGCTTCATACAATGACCTCATTACCGCCACTACACGTACACAACCACTTTTAACACACTCAACCTGCCTGTGCACACACAAGAAGAACAACCAAACAAGGCAGTAAACAGTCATTAAAAATTAATATGTGCACACTGAACACTATTATCGAATGCTCTACTCATCACACAGTGGATTTTGGAAGAAGTGAGAGAATGAAAGGCAGTCAGACCACAAAGTCAGTTAATTGAAACTGTCACAAATCTCAGATTTACAGATGTCAGATTAGCTGTCTACTGTCTACCTGCCAGCCTTCACACGTGTGAGCACAAACAGGCGGGGGAAGCTGCAGAGTGATAAACAGAGTGAAAGGAGATGAGATATGAAGATGAGAGGGAAGGAAAAAAAACACAAAAAAGGAGAAAGAGAACAAATAAAAGCAAAATTTCAACACAACACAGTATGAGGACAAGTGACTGAGAAGGAGAATTTCACAAAGGTCCTCATATGAAATCATTACAGACATTAAAAGAAGGTAATCACTGGAGCCTGGATGCATCTCCTGTTAATTTTACAGAATATAAATCAATCATTAGAACTTAATGTTTTTAAAGTAAAAAAACAAAACAAAACATAAATGTTCAATGTGAAAAGCCCAAACACTGCAAAAATAGACGCTCAGTTTGTTACTTGGTACCATAAAGCAACACAGACAGATGACGAGTAACCTGTCAACTTCCATCTTAACCACAATGAATGACATCTAACCACACTCATACACACACAAACACACACATATCTATGAAAACACATGACTGCATCCTCTACATTCAGCATCATGTTACATCAGATCATGCAAGATTTATGATTTTCTTTACATTAAAAGGAGCCTGGATTAAACTTACACTTTTATTGGTTGGGTGAGAAAAATGCATTTGCATGTCAAACCCATAAAGCAAAGTGAAATTGAAACAGAGAGTCAAACAGACAGACAGAATGGGAAAGATAAATGAAGAGAGGAAAGGCTCAGATCCTGACAGTGCTGTGTGTGTGTCTATATCTCAGTCTCTGCTGAGCCCAGCAGTCAAGGGAGAGATGATAAGACAGTTTCTATCGACTCTTTCTCTCCCTCCCTCCTCTCTGCTAACTCTTTCCTTCCCATCTCTCTCTCTCTCTCTCTCTCTCTCTCTCTCTCTCTCTCTCTCGTTTATCTCAGCATACTGGAGCTTATTTAACAAAAGCCAACACACATAATCTCCTCTCTGTTTCTTGCTTTCTTTCTTCAATCTCCTCACACAGACTCTTCCTTTGGTGTTTACGCATGTCATTCACACAGTAACAAAAACACACACATCCTAACATATGTATGTGCACATAATTCTAACATGCAAACATTCACACTCACCAGTCCGCTCACTGTTCCTCCTGCTCGTCGTCTTTCTGCTCCTCTGTGAGACTCTTTCTCTCTCTCCCTCTCAGCCTTGCAGCTGCTACGTGGTCACGTGACCTCTTTTCTATCCACTTCCCCCCTCCTCCACCTCTTCTTCTTCATCCACCCCCCTCCTCCATCTATCACCCTCTCCATCCTACCTCCTCCTCCTCCTCCTCCTCCTCCTCCTCCTCCTGCTCTCCTCTGTCACTCTTTTTATCTTTCATTTTCTCTCCTTAGCTGTCTCTCCTCTCTCTGTCAAACTGTGCTCTCTGTTGTTTTTTCCCCTTCTCTTCATTTTTTATCCTTCCTCCTTTTGGCTCAGGGGTGGAGGGTGGCTGTGGTAGGAGTGGTGGTAGTGGTGAGCCGGGTACAAGGGGGAGGAGGCAGTTTTGGGGTGATGACAAGGAGGGTGAGAAGGTGGGAGGCTTGGGCTGTGTGTGTGTGTGTGTGTGTGTGTGTGTGTGTGTGTGTGTGTGTGTGTGTGTGTGTGTTAACCCTCCATCCATCACTCTGTCTCTTCCAGTCAGTCCTGTCTGCTCTGCGACAGGGGTAGAGTGAGGATACTGGGGGGGGGGGTCTGACAGTGACCTTTCACCCTTCACCTCTGACCTCTTCTACCCCTGACAGCAGGAGGCTCAAGGATAAAAAAAAAACCCACAACAGTTCAAAATACAAATTGAGACATTTAACTTCATTTAAGATCTTTTTAAAACTGACGACAGGCAGAGTTGGTAAACAAGATTACAACCACGCTAACGGCTGCATAATGCTTCTGACACAAAGCAAAATGCTGGATGGATGAATAATGGAGGAACAACAAGAGGAAACACCACAGTTTAACGTCATTTGAAAGGCTTTTTGGAGTAGATTTATTGCTCCGACTGTTTCTCTCTTTGTGTTTACAATGTATTGTCTATTTTCCACAAAAGTCACAAAGTACCATAAAAAGCAAAACTCCACTTAGAAATTCAGTGTCTAAACGGGTAGCAGGCAAAGAGATTGGCAAACCGCCAATGACAGTTGGCACACTTTGGTGATGTACTGCACCAGCAAAATGAGACTGACAGTGGTTTCACATCTTGAACATATCTTTTGGATCAGCTCTCGATTGTCAGACTAGACTTGGCTCAGATATACTTTGAGATGAACACAGACTGTGTAACTTAGTCTGCTCTTTTAACATAATAGTACAAACACTTTTCACTTAAATGTACTTTTGAATGTATTTTTTACATGAAATAAAGCAGTCCCACCTCTTCCCATGTGCCCCGTGAGACCAGTCAATGGCAAAAGATTAACACATTTCTGATTCAGTTTGAATTAGGCCATTAGTTATATATGTGATGCTTGTCATTTTACTAGTCAAGAAAGTAGCAGATTGTTGTAAAGACAGCAAAGTACCATTTGGTTTTACGTGAACTGGCTCATGGGACTCTTCCTCTTGTCCCATACAATGAAAATAACCAACAACAAAAGGGCTCTTATCTCTGTGCAGTTCACCTCAGTCTTTGAAAAATGAGAAAAAAATATATTAGAATAGAATAAAATAGAATAGAATAGAATAAAATGGTACTTTATTGAACCCACAACTGGGAAATTACTTATAATAATTAAAATGATCACACTGAGCTGCAGAGACATCTCCAATAAATTGCAGACTTATAATTCTTACATCATTATAAGTCTATAACTATTTTCAGTCATATGTCTCCTTACATCATACCATAAGTCAAACAGGATCAACAAATGTATGTGTCTTTCAGCACTGACTGAAATGCATATTTTTTCATGGTAAAATCCTGTGTGTCACACCCAGAAGGGGTGAGACTTCACCTTTCTAGAAAGTGTTGTGTCGATGGAAATGTTGACCTGCTGGTGGCAATAAGTCATCTTCAGCATTTTAGGGAACACAAAATGGTTTTAAAATGAGTTATGTTTACCTTATTAATGTTATAAAAAAAAAGTCAGGGGAGAAAACTAGTAAAACTGTTTTTGCCACAATGGAAAGTACGTGCATCCGGATATCGCACCAATCATCAACACATAAACACACACCTACAACCACCCACTGCTAAGTGTGATTTAAGTGATATAGGACATGTTGAGGCCTGTGTCTTTAACACCTTTTTCTGTTTGGTGCTCTCCCTTTCACTGTCGTTCTCCCTCTCTCTCTCTGTGTCTCTCTCTCACACACACACACAAACAAACACACACACACACACACACACACAGACAAACACCCACGACACCAAGGGACTGTAAGGACGGTAGGTAGGGTGGGGTGAGGAGGGAAAGGGGGAGGGGTGGGGGATGGACCTGCTCTGCCCCGTCAGCTCATTAAAAAAGCACAATGTCTGTGGTGTGTGTGTGCGTGTGTGTGTGTGTGTGCGTGTGTGTGTGTATGTGTGTGTGTGTGCGTGTGTGAGGAGGGATGGGTCATTAGGATGGAAGAGGAGGTTGTACCACACTACCTACTCATTAACCCTCATCACGTTGGCATGTGTGTGTGTGTGTGTGTGTGTGTGTGTGTGCGTGTATGTGTGTGTATGTGTGTGTGTGTGTTCCTGTGCTGGCTTCCATGTTCACACTTCCAGACATCACAATGACTATTCTCATTTGTGTTTGTGAACACTTACCTTCCATTACACCTAGTGCGCGCACAATCACACACACACTCATTCGATAAATATACGCTATTTAACTTTTAAGACACTATTATTTGGCTATACACAACTGATACTAATTGCAACAACAGCTACTGTTACTGTTACAATGGCTGGCAGACTTTTTCAGATTCCTCTGATGCAGACACAAACAGAAAGGGAGAGGAAAAGTAGCCAAATGTTTTACAGCCTCTTAAACTTGTCTGTAATAGCAGTCAGAGTGGCGTCAACACAGCAGTCTCCAGGGTTACTCAGGGGGCTGCTAAATGGCTTTACTAGCCCTAGTCACTCCACAGCTCACACAGAAACACTTAACACTTCCTTACAATCTATAAACAACACGCAGGCGCTCCCACTCCAGCATCTCACATTCACATTCGTAAAGCAGGCCTACATGTTAATAATAAACTCTGAAAAATGACATCAACAAGAGCACATGTATGTAAGCTGTGGGTATAACTACATATAAAAATACACACATACACAATAAGCTGACTCAGGATTCATGCGGTTTTGCGTCACAAAATATATGCATGTGACCCCTTGGGAGCAAACAGCCAGCATGCATTTATGGTCTTGGGATAAATGGAGCAGAAAAACCACATACTGTAATAACTTACACCTCCAGCAAAAGAAAAAACAAAACAAAACAGAGAAACACTTAAAGAAAGACACACTGGATCTGAGAATTTGTAGCACAGCAGGAAAAGGAAAAACAATAGAGGAAGTATGGATGTGCAGCAGTCATTAGTCTGCTTTATATTAAACAGTGTGTCGACTAGAGCAGAGCCGTGTTTACCATCCAATCATAACAGAATGGAAATGTTAGTGAAAGTTCGATAAATGATCACCCCTGCAGCTTAACACAGAAATGCAGCATGTCAGCAAAGAGAGGTGAAGTTTTTTTAGTCTTCCTCAGCCTCCCCATGTCCAATTTGTCCTCTGGGCTGTAGGGCATTACTCCAGTTTTAGTGTCCCCTTCTCTATTTCTTAAATCAACATACATACAGTACTTATCTGCAAAACTCTTGTCACTGTCTGGCAGATGCAAACAGAAAATATAAATAGCAGCTGCTTTTTGGACCCTAACACTCTTCTCTGTTTGCCAACCTTATCATTTCTTTGCATTGTCATTTCCTCACTATCTCTTTTTCAGTCTCTTACCACTCACTCGACAGCTTCTCCCATCACATCGGCCTCGGTGTCATCGATCTATTCTGCAGCGTGTGGCTCAGTCTCGCCTCTTTGATACAGAGATGATGCAAAAAAGATAAAACAATCTGAGGGGAAGCAATCTTATTGTGTTTGAGTTTGTTTTGGTGCCTGGCTGTATCTTGACTCCTGCCCACAGGTTTTTTTTTTTTTTTTTATATGTGTGTGTGTGTGTGTATGTTCATCTTTGGTGGTGGAGGTATATACAGATAGAAGAGTCAGACGGTTGACAGACGTAGCCGCCGTGCCTCCTCCTCTGGCCTGAGGCTGGCTCTGCTCACCAGGTGCCGACACCGTGATGGCTAGACCACAACCATCTGAACAAACACAAGTAGGAGGAGGGAGGGGGGGTGCACACAGACTTACTGCACAAAGGTGTATGAAAGCACATGCACTAACAGATGCACACAGACTGGGCTCTGAGGCAGGTGCTGGCTAAGTATAAAGTACAGGATCTAATTGAGGTGTGTGGTGTGAAAGAGTACCTATAAAACAACTATCGCAGCAGTAAAAAAAAATGTCAGTGTGTAACATTCAAGATGCAGTTTGAGTCAGTAAATCAGAAGTATTTCACACGTGCAATACTGGTGTATTTATATTTAGCTTTTTTGTGGGTTGTTTTTCTGTTTATTTTTAATGAGATCTGTTAAATAAGGAATGATTAGCTCAGCATTTATACACCAAACGTTTCAGCTCTTTTTTATAACCATTTCAATGTTTTAATTAGTATTAATATTATAAAATTACAAAGAGACTAAAGGGTATCTTTTGTAACAAAACTGCTTGTATTATGTTGTTATGTTATTACTGTCAAGCTCTTCCTTCCTGTGTTTTTCTACAGAAGCACAAAATGCAGAACATTATTAACTCTTTCACACATACTAGTCATTACAGTGTTACAGTGTTATTACAGTAGCTGGTCAGCTGGTCTTTTGTATATTCATGGGTTTTGTTGTTTTGTTCCATATCAGCCAACACAGTGGACACTTATGCACCTTCACATACACTCAATCAAACCATTACGGTAACTTTGTTGTTCTTTGTAAACCTGATCTGCAGTAACATTTGAGTGTAAATCAATTATTGATTTTTTTTTTTTTTTTGCATATTAACTCCATGAAGTGAGTACTAAGTAGTGTTAGAGTATGTTTAAATATGAGAAAACAACAAATTAACAGCTTTAAAAAATACTTCATGATTTTTACACAGTATATTAGTAAATACTCGTTTCTTTGCTTCAAAAATTAAACACATTGGTATCCATCTGAACTGACATTTTTTGCAACTCCATGAAAAATAGGTTCTGGAAAAAAAAAATGTCAATCACATTGGTTTTTTTTTCATGCCTAAAGAGGAATAGAAACGTGCAGGTAAAAATAAAATCTTGATTAACCCTTTAAACTTCCAAGGGTCCACATATAGACCGGAAGTAGTTGCTAAAAATGTTAAGTAAACTACCCAAACCTGTCCCAAATGTCACATGACCTAATGTAGTTTGACAACGGAGATTCTCACACAACAGAAGATATCAGCCACTTTCAGATAAAACATCCACAGCAGGTACAATCACTCATTTGTTGAAAATACAAATGTCAAACAGCAGTCATAGTCCAACAAAACATCAAAAACAAACCAGAAAAACTGTCCAAATGTCATCCAAAAACACATCAAAACATCAATAAATATCCACAAATGTTTTATCTATTGCATCATTTAATAGGACCCGCCTCCAATATCTCAGTTTTCATCTTAATATTTTAATTTCTAACAATTGTATGTTATAATAATGGTTCAAGAACAACCTTCAATTTACTTTATTAAGAAATTTAGGTGAAATTGAGTGGAAGTTTAAAGGGTTAAGATTCTCATAATTCATGCATGAAAGGGTTCATATTATCAAATCAACAAAGTCATCCTAAATAATCTCAGAATACATTTTTGTTATTTGGTCTTTTAAATATTACAAATCTGTAAAAGACTTTGCATCCAAATTTCCACTCATACTGGATTTACAACTAACTGATCTATTTGTTTATTAAAAGTAGATGCACTTGTTATTTATCACATTTTTGACAGGTGTTAAAATCTTTTACTGGTTTTAGGTCATCCTGTGTTAAACCTCAAAGACCTAAATAGGAACTAGTGACCAAAAACATCAACTGATCTAAAATGTTTATTTTCTTGTCAACAATTACTCCGATACATTTAAGTGTAAAATGTAGTTTCTCAATTTTCAGCTGCACCACATCTGTCAAATTTGAACATTCAGATGCTCACTATGAACATGGAAATAGTCATTTTTTGTGCCACCACTTCACCAGTAAAATGACAATGGTTGCTGGCACTTGTTTTAATGTTCAGATAATGATATATTTAATTGAAAATGTCAGTTTCTCCTCAGTTTTCTCGTTTTAACCTTTGAATTTACCTTCAGACTTTATAATGTATTTACATGATTGATACATTAAATGTAGGTAAATATCTGATTAACAATAAAACATACAAAAGGTGGAGCATAATATTATAATAAATGCTAATAAATCACTTAGAAAATCACAATCTGGGAGTCACCACAAAAAAATAGTTCTACAGTCATGGAAAAATTGCTAGACCGCCCTTGTTTTCTTTAATTTCTTGTTAATTGTAATGCCTGGTAGAGCTAAAGGTACATTTATTTTGACATATATAATGATAGCAACAAAAATAGGTCATTGTACTGTCATTGTACTGACAAACACAGTGCATTCATTCATTCCATATGTTCCTTTCTATCTGTTTTAGTCATGTGATACACATATAAGTTAGTACTTGATTATACAGCCATTATTTTTGATGAGTTTTGATGGTCAATTATTTCTTTTCTCCAACTGTCGGCCTTTGTGGGTCAAGCAGATATCTTAATCATCTATATAATCAATTACTTTAGCTGGTAAAGTAAAAAAATAAATGAATAAACAAATCACTCTCCAGCTGTGGAAATTTCAAACAAACATGCAACTTAAGTGCTTAAATAAATGCCATGCAAATATTTTCAAGATGATGCTAGAAATCCCAAGAATAAAGATGTATAATTAATTTGGATAGGCTGTGAAACTGATCAAACAAATCCAATAAGCCAATTATCAAAGTAGCTGTTGACTGATTTAATTACTTAGTTTGTTTAATTAACTGATCACTTTAGCTCTAGTACAGTAGATAAATAAGAAATGAGCATGATCGCATTAGCAGATGCTTAAAATGCACACAAGTGAGGGTGTTTTGTGGTTTATAAAGATACTGGAAATTTCTAATTGTAGCAACAAGGCTTCACAGATTTGGATCATTCAACATCAGCTCTTAGATCAGTGTGTGCATGAGGAGTTGAATGTGGTTTTTTTTTGTTTTTTTTTACAGTATCTATATGAGGGAGGAGGAGGTAATTAAAGAGATTGGAGGTTTACTCAGTAACCCCTGATGAGCAGCTGGTCTATGGCAGGTCAGGAGCAGCACATGGCGCATGGAGCAGTGTGTGTCAGTGTGTGTCTGTGTGTGTGTGTCAGTGTGTGTGTCAGTGTGTGTCTGTGTGTGTGTGTTGAACTCCACCTGCGGGCTGTGTACACACACAAAAGCGACGTGATCCGCTTGACTGCTGCTAATGCACCCAGCGGCATCTATCTCAGCCAAACAATACAGTCGCTGTTAAAGGTCCCGGATTAAAGAGCGACTCCTCCAACTCCCATGGGTGCTGTGAGACAAGCATCACCAGAAAACTGGGTGACACCACCACTCGTGTCAGGGGAAACCTTTATGGCTGTTAAGTTCAACAGGAGCAAACGGGAGCGTTGTTTAATCACAGACAAGTTTAACAAGAAAGATAACATAACAAGGAACTACAGACACCTTTACGCACGGAAACCTTCACTTGTGCGTCAGGTTGGATCACAACAAACCAGGAAGTGAACCACTCCAGTTTAATACTAACAGCATCATATGATCCCCACATAGGCTTTAGTTGTGTTAAAACAATATTCTGGGAGACAAATGTTTTTTTTCCCTCATACTTCCATTGCTCTTGAACTATGACTTTTGCGTCCATAAGTCACTGTTAATGCTGTCATTTTTTATATTATTATTCTGAAAAAAAAAAAAAAAAACCCAGACCAGAAGTTGTGTTCTGCTGATGTCTGCTTTTTGTCTGTCAAGCTCTACCAGTTTGATCACATACAGATGAGTGATTCAACCAAAAGGTTGCACTCTTTGAGAGTTATTTCATCTAAAATGAGTGAGTTAAAGCATATAGTCCTGTACTTCTTTCATAGCCAGTGTGTTGCTGAGAAAAATGGACAAATATAGACTTTAATGTGAGGCTGTGGGTGACCACAAACTGCCTGTGAAAGCCAAACAGAGCAAATATACCACAATGTCAGATTACCATAAAGCAAGTCTAGAAAGTTAAAAGGAAAAAAAAAACTCTACAGAAACAGGTTTTTTTAGTTGATGAATTATGAAGCCACAGCCACAGAGGGTCTAATTCCAATTATCAAGCATAAATCAAACGCACCTTATTGAAACTTCAGTCCAGAAAAGCCACACATAGTAGAAAGTGTGAAGTGAAATATCCTTTTTTTCCCCCTTCCACTATTAGCTATCGAGAGAGAGAGAGAGAGAGAGAGAGAGAGAGAGAGAGAGAGAGAGAGAGAGAGAGAGAGAGAGAGAGAGAGAGAGAGAGAGAGAGAGAGAGAGAGAGAGAGAGAGAGAGAGAGAGGGAGCAACTAAACAACAGGAAACACTTACCGCCTTACGAAAAGAAAGAGGATCCTCGATTTTTGCGCATCCTTGTTTGGATAAAATAGAAAGAGTGCAGAGAGACCAGCAGCTACAACACGCAACGATGCGGTGATGTGAGAAGAAGGACAACACATTAACTGTCCTCAGGGAGGGAGGGAGGGAGGGAAGGCGGGGTATGAGAGGAGAAGGAGGAGGAGGAGGGGGAGGGGGAGGGGGAGGGGGAGGGGGCGAGCACCTGCTCCACTGATGCTCCCTGGAGAGAAAGAGGGATGGATAGAAGGAAGATGTGGCCCCAGACTGCTGATACCTCACAGCCTGGACATGTTTACTGTCCACTGGAGACAATCAGATGTGTTCAAGTCAGCTCCTCCTTCAGAAAGACAACACAGCTAATTTAACTCATCATTATAGCACACACTAGTAACCCTGGCTGCAGCTGATCAGAAAAAAAAAAAACACACATGCAATCCGTACAATATACACAGATGTCTTTAAATGATTAATGCAATACCAGATTCCATTGGAACTATGAGACAGATAAATGTTTATGAAGGTGAAAAGTACTTATGAATCCTTTCATGTATACTGGTCACTCCAGTGGACAGTTATTCTCCAACTGTGCACTAGTATATTCATGGATTTTGTTGTTTTGCTGCGTATCAGACAACTCAGTGGACACTGCATTATCATATACACTCCATTCATACCATTACTGTAACTTTGCTGTTCTTGATAAACTGCAGGAATATGTTTAAGTGCAAATTAATTGTTGATTTTTATTTTTGCATATTATTTCCATGAACTAGTATTAGAGAAAAACAGATTAGCAGCATTTAAAAAAAATAAAAATAAAAATCATGTTTTTACTCAGTAATAAATACATGTTTCTTTGCTTCAAAAATTAAGCACATTAATATCCATCTGAGTGGACATTTTTGCAATTCCATGAAAAATAGCTTCATAAAAAAGTTTCAATTGAATAGTTATTTTCATACCTAGAGAGGAAGAGAAACAGGTTAAAAAACATCTTTATTAAGGTTCTCATAATTCATGCATGAAAGGGTTATATTGTATGGTTAAGTAGTATCCGCCTTGGCCACAGTAATAGCAGAATGAGCCTTGAGCACAGCTCTGACATGTCATTACTTCAATAAAAAGTTGTTGGAGAATGTTGTTTATTTATAGATCCTGGTGTCGTTAGCTTTTATTTACTCCTTGTGTGGCTGTTACCTTGTCCTCACTAACACAGATGCTTTCTCCCACTGTTAAACCTGTCTACTTGACCTTTGTTTAACATCTCTATCCAAACAACAGCCCAAAAACTACTACAAACTGGTGCAAATGCTTAGATTACAACTGTAGACATGCTAATACTGGACATAGTAGACACAGAAACACTGATTTATACCTGGATTTGGACCTTACGGACATGTGTGTATTATACAAAGCAATAAATTTTAAGTAATTCTAAAGTTTTCACGCTGTTTATATGTAGAAAAGAGGCCCAAATATAGAGAAAAATATCAGTTTTACTAAATATTGAGATGTGGGCGGAGCATGTATGTAAAGATGGATGTTACAGCAGTTCCCTAAAGAGAAGACTAATAGATGCATTCATGGCCCACATAACTGTGACATCATGGTTTTAGTTGGAGGCAAACAGTTACGCCAAAACCGCAAAACCAAAAAGTCGGACTTGAAATTTTATCGGATACCAGCTGCTAATGGTCAAAATAATTGCAGACGGCTTTGGTTAAATGGAATTAGATGAACAGATTGGACTAAACGAATCCTCAACAACTCACAGGTGTGTAATTAATCATCAGTTTTAGCCTGAATAACATTATAGACTTGGCTAAGTTGTGATTGAAATAATGTTAAACCTTTAAAATTATATCATTTTTCTGAACATTTTAATTAAATCATCATTATAGTTCTTCTATAGTTCTGTCTTATTTATAATTTTGTAAATATTTATTCATTTTTCTTCATTTTGTTGATCATTTGTTGTTTACTTTAATTACATTTTGTTTTTTATTTTATAATTTTTTTCTTTAATTTGGTTCCATTTGTGTTCAGAGTTAAACTGGATCATGTGAAAAAGGGAAATATCCAAAACATGCAGAACACCGACCCTCATGGACATGAGTTTGACACCCCTGGTCTATAATTTCTCGGATGGACGGCTGCAGAAGAACTAGTAATAATGTAATAAGCCACGCCCCTTTGGTAAGAACCAATGTGACTTGCATTAATCCTGAAATGACATGTGCAACTGTAAAGTACACACTCTTCATTCGTCCATGAGTCAACCTGACCATGTCCTGGCTCAGGTGTTACCTCACCCTGCTATAAAAAAACAAACAAACAGATATTCTCTCTCTTTTACTCCCTCTACCATCAGGCTTCTTCATTTGGTTGATAGTCAAATATCGTGACCACAATATCTGTTGCTCATTTATCTCTGCTAGTTCTTGCACTTTGACCTATGCTGCTCTGGTTCCTGCATTTCAATTGTCCTGAAAAAGACTGTCCATGTGACTTTTTGTTTGTTTGTGTTTGTGTATGTGTGTATGTATTTGATGTTTTTTTTTTCTTTTTAATTCAGTGACTGGTAGACTGCAAACTAAATTTTTGGGATATTGGGATAAATAAAGTCGTTTGAATTCAAATTGAATTGAAATAGTAGCAGGAAATGTCTTTGCAACATAACAGTCAATGATTACAAAGCAAACGTGTGATCTTTTAACTCCTTGATCAGCTAATAATGGTATTTAGCAGTGACTCTCTGACTTTGCTCATCAGTTAGTGCTACACAGTCAGCAAGCAGACAGTTTATCACAACTTGTTTTTTAAAAATCTATATCAGTGGTGTTAAAATGTGTCAAAACTAATTACACTTAAATACTGTGATGATGGTATTTGTCACAACCAGCTGTTCTTTTCACATTACACATTATTTTTTAATAAAATAACAATAAGACCTTTTAACACCTATTTTTGTGGTAACTTTTAATTGAATCTCTCTTTGTATTTAACCTTTCCTAAACATATTTTCTGTTACTCATAAAATTTTAGAGCAATCTAATGCTCTTTACATCAAAACAGAGAAAACCGACCAATAAAAGGGACTTCCAGAACAAAACAGCTACAAACAAATTGACATTAAAAACAAGTATGTTACAACTACCACTTGTCAAGCTACATGGGTTTTATTAGTGAATCATTGTTGCAGAAGATAATGTTGTTTCCAATGTTCACTATGGAGCCTCCGAACATCCATATGTAAATGGAGAACCGGTTCCTGTTGAGGACCGGTTCTGTGTTTATTAAATCCAATGGAATCGTTTGGCAGTTTATCTAACGATTCTCTTATCGATTCCAGCCAGCACGAATTACGTCACATGACTTACACAAATTATGCATGCTCGATTCCAGTAAGGTGGGGTGGGATTAAGGTCTGGACATTCTGCGCAGCTGCTGATTGTGTTGCTATGGCCTGAAATATGACACTCAAATGCAATCAAAAAGCTGAATCGGGGTGTGTTTCATTGGACATATTTTTTCATGGTGTACTTTTATTTTTTTTTTCTTTCATGTGGATTATTTTGGCAAATCTAAGTAAGCACCATGTGGATGGAATATACATTTTTTATTTATTGTATTCATCTGAACCTGATTAAAGAACTGACTCATTCAATACTCTTTAATACTGTTTTTTTTACTCAAATTTTCCTGTACACCACTGAAACTAGACAGAGAGGAAGGCCATGGTAATGCAAAGTGACATTTAAAATAATAAAATGACAGTGAAATAAGGCTTCAGTGACTTGCAGCAGTTTCATTTTTAACAAGTCAAAGATGTTTGACAATATTCAGTCACTTATATTTAAGAACCTCAGATGAATTATATTATTCAGTCATTTATACATTAATAAATGAATGGTAATGGTGATTCCATGAGCAGTGCACACATAGTTGTTGTACATTCCATTCATTTTTACTTCTGTCATACAACCTAGTCAAAAGTAATAAACTTTAAGACACTTGGACTTTCAATTTAGATCATTTTAATATATATTGACATGTTTTAAGTTAAAAATTTCAGCTCAGTGAAGCATTTTAAGCAATGGTACTTTTCAGTAAGTTCTAATCTTTCTTGTAGAGCTGTGCTCCAAATAAAGAACTTTATGTTATCAAAATAGTTAATTAATCATTTACAAATCAATATTGTCTGTATGGACAATGATTATAAAAAAAAAGAAAAGAAAAAAGTGAACATGTAAAACTGCGGTGTTACATGCATGGTTGAAACATTTGGGTGCACCTAAGGAAAAAAGTTAAGCGCACCGGTCCGACCAATGCAAAAAGTTAGTCTAGAGCCCTGGTTATTTATGTGTTGATAAGATTAGAGTTATTTTAGGTCAGCAGATGTTTTTTTTTGTTGTTGTTGCTGGCAGCTGGTTAGATCAGTACATAACTTAAATTAAACATATGCTCTTAAAAAAAACTTCATCGTTATTATGACTTTGTTATGAAAACTCAAAGTTATTCTACAGCCTACAGATCTTTAAAGGACGAAGTGTTTACATTAGTTTTAATCAATAGTGTATTGTATTTTGTTAAAGATGCACTATCATCACAAAAGAAGTTTCAAGTCTCTAACATATTTATTGACATGGTTTGTTCGTACACACACTCGCTCAGAATCAGTGGAGCCAGCCTCATTTAGTCTTTAGTATTTCAGCATCTCCCCTGGGCTTCACTGTCTTTCTGCCTGTCTGTCGCTCCTCTCTGGTCATTCATCCTTTCCTCATCCCTCTATCCTCATCTCCCAAGCAGCTGCTCCACTTTGCAGATATTTAACAGCTGTTTTGCATCAATTTGTGCTTCCAAGTGCAGATTTCTACCTTGTCCATCCTCCTCCTTCTCCCTTTTTTTAACAAAAAAAAATGCTCCTGTTCTCTTTCCTCTCTTCCTCTTCTTGCATTTCTAAGATGCCAGACCAAACAGCCTTGTTTTCCTCAATGAATAGACTGTCTCCTTCAAGTCCTTCCCTGAGATCCATTCAGTGATGAAAGACTCACACACACACACACACATACAGGCATTGATAAACACAAACTGGCACTCATACCCCCTGATAGACATTCACATTTGTACACACATACAAACACACACACACACACACACACATGCACACACACAGATTAGTGGCCCCCTACCTCCCTACTTTTCTCTCTATGGAAACAACAAGTACTGAAGGAAGCAACAAAAAAGAAAAGAAAAAGTGAGGCTCCCCTATAATCCCCAAATCCTCCTCTCTTGTACTCAAACCTACACAAGAGAAAAGGGGGGGAGTGAATGAGCAATGTGTGTGTGTGTGTGTGTGTGAATGAGAGAGAGTGTATATGTGTGTCTGCAGAGACTACTGTAGCTTGACATGATTTATGGTTTGGCTGTGCACTGCAGGCAGACACTCTCAGTTTTCTCTGAGGTGGGTGTCTCACCTCCATCCTTTGTGACCTATACAGGTTGTATGCACAGCTCTGTTTGTGTGTGTGTGTGTGTGTGTGTGTGTGTGTGTGTGTGTGTGTGCGTGCGTGTGCGTGTGCATGCGAGACTGATAGAGAGATAAACTGTAAAATGTTCACATGAGTTTGTGCGTGTGCATACAACTGCAGGTGCACTAAAACCGAAGATGCACCTTATGATCCAACATGTGCCGCTCAGTGTGTATTTATGTACATGAGGCGTGTATATATGACTGTGTTGTGTGACTCAGGCAGTGTTGGGGTCAAAACACACAGCACTGTGTATTCTCCATGTGGGTTATACTTGGCGGCAGACTCTAGGATCCCCCATTAAGCAGCGTGTAAAAGAAGCCAAGCACAGAGGCCATTATGAACTCCAGCAGTAATAGCTCCAGGAATCTTACTGCCTCTGGAGACCTGGTCATTAGCCTATTCCTCTCTCATAAAGCCCCCTATCCATCACACACGCAAGCATACACACATTTGTATGCAGACATAGCCACATGCAAACACACACACATGCACGCGCACGCGCACGCGCACACACACTTACACACACATATATGCACAGTATGTCTCCATTTCCTCTCCTTCTTCCTCTCTATTTGTCTGTGAAGAAGAGCATAGTGCTGAGCTTTTTTTTCTTGTGAAAAGAACAATCCACCAAGACATCCACAGATGTCTATGAAAACAAGCCATAATGTACACACATAAACACTAACACACACACACAATATTCTTACACGCCACACACACACACACACACAGATGCTCATTTACAAAAGCAGCGAGGCATAATATCAGCCATGAACCCAAACCCCTGATTATTTAAATGTATTCCTCCTTCCCCATCCAGTGAAAGTGAGACGCTGTAGCAGCCTGTTAGCGTTGGTCAGGTAGAAGATTACAAAGGGAAACACTGTCACATACAATGGCGGCATGTAGCTGGACAAGCATTATAAAGGCAACTAAACCCATCTTCCAAGCATTCGCGAACACACTGCAGGAACATGCACAGGCAACACACATTGTGCAGCAAGATTTATTGGCAATTCAGACAGCAAAGACAAACTGCAGAGGCAACAAAGAGGTGAGCACATTCTATCCTCAGGCAGCTGCACAGACATACACATGGGCTACTGTACAGAGCTCTGTTCACAATCACCATGCAAAATAGCTCTCTCTCACACACACACACACACACACACACACACACAAACACACACACACACAAACACACACATTTGCACTGCACATGTGACTGCTTTCACCTCTACACACATACAGACACACACACACACACACACACACACACACACACACACACACAAACTCACACCCTCAAAGTACACAAAGTACTCCTGGAGTCACTGGGGTTTTAACATGGTCGCATGCATGCCCACACACACACTTAAAGTCCTCTCTCTCTCTCACACACACACACACACACACACACACACTTAGAGTACATTGTGTACCAGTGCACACAAAGCAGAGGGAGTCCAGAGAGAAGAGATACCTGGGGATGAAGACACATTGGCAAAGGTAATGCTGGAGTCAGTCACTCTGTCCTCAGGCAAAACACACACAAACTCACACAAACACACATACAGTGCTGTAAAGATAAGCACTAATCCTGTTTATTACCTCCTCCCTCTCTGCTCTCTTCCTCTCTTTTTCATTTTATCTCTCCCATTTTCTCCCACTCTCCCCTGTTCTCTTATTTTTCCTGTCTCTCTCTTCCTCAAGCCTGTTTCAGCACAACCACACACACACACACACACACACACACACACACACACACACACACACACACACACACACACACTGTCAGTTTACTCCTGTGATGTTTGTTGGCCTGGGGCTGAGACGAGGAAACTGGGTGGGGAGTGTTGATGTGTGCTGCTCTTTTCCAGCTCCAGCTCTGTTCACGTCCTGCAGAGAGAATTACCTTCCCTTTGTCTGTGTGAAGGGGCTGCTGCCTTTACCATCTGTGCAGCGGATACAGTGGCAGGCAAGAGTGTGTGTATGTATGTGTGTGTGTTTGTGTGTGTGTTTGCGTGTGTGTGTGTGTGTGTGTGTGTGTGTGTGTGTGTGTGTGTGTGTGTGTGCATGTGTGTCTTTCTGTCCATCATGAAACATCACATCATATAAAAGCCTCAGGAATAAAGACTTGGTATGAAAAGCGAATGTATAAGTTTAATTTACAGGTGTGATGGTGCAAATGTTAACGTTGTTATAGTTTTGTTTTTTTTGTTTTTTTTACATGTTTGCGTTCTCAACTTTCATAGTCATGTTGACTCAAGGGGTCATTGGAGTCAAGTTCTCTTCATTGAAAACCTCACCTTCAAGTCCCCAACGCCGCTTTCCTAGTTATTTATTATGTTGTGTTTACATGGATGCAAACTGTGCTATTGAAAAAAACAAACACTAATACAATTATGTTCTTTACAAATTCCATTCAAATATATTATTTTCGACTTCCTTTGGTTTGATGTTTCTGGAAAAAACTAATATCTGTCCTTTTTGCATTGTTTATTTATGTAATTTATCTTTGTAGCCCAGTCTACGGACACAAAAAGTTATCAAATGTAATACATTGGATTATTTTAATGACATAATCAATATAGTCAATTACATTTTCAACAATATAACTAGTAATCTTGTCTGTTATCTATATGTTACAGAAGCAAACATGTAAATATCTGCATAAATCATCTCAATGTATCCATGCTTCTTTTTCACTGTTAATTAATTTACTGTTTTTTTTTTAATTACATGAGTTGCAATTAAGGACCTGCAGTTAATAACATGCAATTAGTGACTCAATACACTTCCAAGAAAAAGTGCATCTCCTTGCAAACAGGAGAAGCATACAGGAGGTGTTGAGACACATCTGTGATTTGTTGTTGTTATTTAACAAGTGAGGCACATGAAGTGTAACTACATTCAACATGTGTTGTGTCCCTTTACACAGCACAAAGATGAATAAAATACTGACAGTTTCAGTTCACATAATTTATTCTTGCTTGATTGATGTTTGATTCTGGTGAAAAAGTGGATTGAGGTTTGTGTTTTTTCTCAAACAACACATCCTGTTTTTTCACACAGAAGAAGCTGCAAAAGAGGAAACTAAATGAAGCCCAAACAGAAGAGGTCAGGAACTTGTGGGTGAACTTTTCAAAAGATTAAAATGTATAGAAACACACTTTACTTTGTCTCATACTCTTTATGTTTCCTCTGTTATTCAAACTCTTATTCAATGCCAGAACTCTGAAGCTCTCAGCCTTCACTCCTCCCTATGATCCATCCTCACGTTCATCTCAAATGTCCTCGTTCCTTCATTCTGCAGACCCTCATCTCCCTCTCACTTGTCCCTTCTTAACGTTTTCTTCTCACCTCTCTCTTTTCCTCTCTCCTGTAATGTCTCCCCACCTTCTCTCTCTCTCTCCTCCCTCTCCTCTCTCTCTCCTCTATTTCTCTCCCCCTCTTCTCTCTCTCGCTCCTCCCTCCCCTCTCTGTCTCTGTCTCTCTCTCTCTCCTCTCTCTCTTTCTCTCTCTCTCTCTCTCTCTCTCTCTCTCAATCTCTCTCCCTCTGATGCTCTTTCTCTCCAGATGGGTGGCACAGAGTAGCAGCTTGCTGTGGTCAGGCCAATTATTTACATAATTATGATCTCCCACTTAACCACATGATCCTTTACCTGGGTGTGGGCAATTAAAGCCAGCATCATTATGCAGATTATGCAAATTCAGTCAGAAGCGGAACAAGGTGGTGAGAGATCACACATGAGCAAACATGTGCCCTGTAACCATGTGTGTGTTTGTGCACTTCTGTTGTGTGTATGTCAGAGGGCTTCCACACTTACACACACACACACACTCATACATGTATATGTGCAACAGAATGTGGGAACATATTTGACAGCTTCCTCATTGTTTAATTTTACATGTTTGTTTGTTTGTTTTTTTTGCCATTTTGTCTGTACAAAATGTACAAACACAAGTGTGTTTGTCTAAACATGCTGCATGCTGTGGTTTTATTTATGCATTATGGGATTATATCTCTCTCTGGTCATCTGAACCCGCTTTATCCTCACTAGGGTGCGGGGGTCACTGGGGCCTAATCCAGCTACAATGGGCAAAGTGACTCATACCTTGTATGAGTTGCCAGTTCATCGCAGGGCTGGATGGGATTATATATGGTCAGAATATTACAAAATAGTGTAAAATATATTTTCCAAGTCTCAGGGTAAATGTACAAGTTCACTGAAAACCTGCTTACATGGTGCATCCAGGTGATAGATGAGCACATACCTAAGCAACAGGAGGTCTGGAGTAGTGACACTGCAAGTGTGTGTGTGCATGAGGTCACAATTCATTCATGTGCAAACACACACACACACACATTTGAAAAATGAAGCATACATTGTGCTTTTTGTTGGGAACTGATGTCAAACTGCTATTAGCTATCTGTTGGAACCATTCCTTACACATATACAGCGCACACACACACACACAACACACACACACACACACTGACAGATTCAATCAATTATGCTTTGCCATGGTTCATGAACATGCAGATGTTGCAGGACCAGCAGGGGCAGAAGACCCCAACACCCCCCTCTGCTCCCTCCCTGGTTAATGCTACACTTTAGTTGTACGTGTGTGTGTGTGTGTGTGTGTACGTGTGCATGTGCATGTGTGTGTGTGCGCGGGTGTTAAGAAGTTCACCTCCCTGTATGAGATATTAATGCTGGCAAATTTTAGCTGCTGTATTTTCATTTGGCTAATCCTTCTGCCATCTGCTCGTTATCATACGCCGAGCCTCTTATTACAGTTTTAGTCCGCCTGTTGGTGTATGTGTGTACTTTGAGCATGTGCATGTCATGTCTAGGTGTGTGTGTATGTGTTTGTGTGTGTGTGTGTGAGTGTGAGATGTCGTTATCACCTCAGGTCAAAATATGTTGGCGTTTATCCATCGGCATTTTTATATTTTCATACGTGTGTGTTCATGTTGTGCTTATGTTGTGGGGACATAAACCTACTTCTATAGTGTCACTTTGGGGACACTACTCATAAAGTTGGCTGCTACAGACGAAATGGTGTGTATAGATATTAGCCTAAAGTTACAGTTTGGATTGAGTGTCCATAAAAGAAATATATGTTTCCTTAAATTCATGAAAACCAAAGATGTGGTTCTCTTTTGTAGCTATATTTGTGATAACTACTTTGGAGTTTTAACTATTGGACCTTTATGGGGCTGTGTGACATTAGGTTATAGCAGGGGTGGGCAACTCCAGTCCTCGGGGGCCGGAATCCTGCATGTTTTCAATATTTCCCTTTTCCAGCACACCTGATTCCATTAATGATCAGCTCATCATCCAGTTCTACAGAAGCCTGATAATGATGTAATGGCTTCCAGGTGTGATGGAAGAGGGAAACATCCAAAACTTGCAGGATACCGGCCCTCGAGGCCTGGAGTTGCCCACCCCTGGGTTATAGGGTTAGGCATCCAGCTGTGGTGGTTGAAGGAAGGGTACAGTGATAAGGAAAGCATTATGTCAATGAGTGTCCTCACATGGCTATTTAGTACAAACATTGTGTCTTCAATTTTATTTTGAGTAGACAAAATCATTAAAAACATTAATCAACATGGTCAACAATTATTTCTTCTCTTTTTTGCACTTGAAAAAGAGTGGGAAGAAGCAAAACGTATAAAGCCCCACCCCTCTTATCCACCCCTCCATCAACACAGGCATCCATAACCATTATCAACTCATTGTCACCTCATACAATCTGATTTACACAATCACTTCAGTTCAGTTCAGTTCAGTTCAGTTCAGTTCAGTTCAGTTCAGCTCAGTTCAGTTCAGTTCAGCTCAGTTCAGCTCAGTTCAGTTCAGTTTAACTTAGTCCTATCTGAACATCCAACAAATAAAACAACCCCAATCTGTCCACACCAATTAAAACAAGAAAAGAAAAATAAACAAATGAACAAAAAAATGTTGGTCATGTACAGGAAAAAACAAACAATACAGCTTCATTTGCACATTCAAAATAGAGAGAGAGAGAGAGAGAGAGAGAGAGAGAGAGAGAGAGAGAGAGAGAGAGAGAGAGTGTGTGTGTGTGTGTGTGTGTGTGTGTGTAGACACAGAAGACTATACAGGACACTACATTATATTGCTCAAAACACACACATGCATATTTCTACTGTAGTATATATACACATACTGTACATATACACATACATACATATATAAACACATATATACACACACTTAGGCGTACACACATATATCCATACACTTAAACTTTTGCAAAGATTCACCCATACATTGTTATGTTATGTATCACTCTAAGGCTCTATATTTATTTTTTATTCTATCTCTATGCATCTTTTTAAATGTATTTATTGAGCTCCAGTGTTTTCTATCTGTTTCAGAGTGTGTGTACAGAGTACCTTCATCTGAGCTCTGACATCAAAGCCTTGTGCTTGTTCTAAATGAATGTAAACATCACAGAGGAGGCATGTCTTCCTCTCTATGTGTGTCTTTGTGATGCTGCTGTTGATGCTGGGTCTACATGTGCTTTAAGTGAATCCTCTGTTAATTAAGAGCTCATTAGTGACACCAGCTCTTTGACCAATTAGGTTGGTTCACTTACTCGCTCGCTTGTTTGTTTTCTGGTTGAGACATTACTAAACACGTTGTTTTATTCATTCCTTTTCTTTTACACCCGTACTTCTGGTTTATTTTCAACATCTCTAGAGTATACTGTAGAAAACATAAAAAATAGATTATGGTTGTTTTTTGCGCTTTTATTCTTTTCTTTTTCTTTTTTTTTGGCATTAGAAAGTCGGAACCAGCTCCCACATGATGTTTGTGTGTGTGTGTGTGTGTGTGTGTGTGTGTGTGTGTGTGTGTGTGTGTGTGTGTGTGTGGCTTTATCTCCTGTGTGTTATCAAGCTGTTGTCATGGTCTTTTATTCATCTCATTAATAACAGTGCCCTTGAGGTGGAGCACTGCGACCCTGTTTCCATCGGCACACGCTAGTGAGCACAAACACGCACAGTTGTGCACATAGATGTAGACATGCGTGCACACACACACACACACACACACAAACACACACACAATTAACAACACCAGAGTGCCTGACTGCAGCTTCTTTTGAGGCGGCACCCATCTCAGCCTCCTGCATAAATCCACAAAGACTCTCCACACTAACAATATGGAAATATGGCTAAGCTCACACATATGTGTTTGCCAGCAGCCTCCCCACCTACTGAAACGTATACATATAAATACTAACACAACTTGCCATGCCCTACTTAAAATAAAGGCTCAGAAGCAGTGACTGAATTCTGGCTTGATCACAGCAATGAGTTTTATAAAAGAAGCCCACCTGGCATCAACCAAAAGTAGATATAAGAAATGAGAGGGGAATAAAGAACCAAACTGTGAAGTAAGTCTAATTAGTGGAGAAACTGATCCAACACCAAAGCATCTTCAGTCTGTCACCACACACCCAGGACTAGTTTAAATGTGTCTGTATCATGAACCGCTAAACTTTCATTTGATGTGCATTTTGCTCCAAACTTGAGGTGTATGCTCATTTGTATCAATAATTTTCTGCTACTCTGATGGGAAAATCTTTTATTCTGCAAAAGCTCAGGTGCAGGTTCAAGAGCTGTGACACTTTAACAGCTAAAAAAAAAAACACAGCTCCCCACATATACAGTAATCACATCTACAGGGTGGGTGTAGAGTAACTAGGAATTAAAACTGTAGCACCATTGAAATCATGATGAAAATATTTTCTAAACCTACAACACTAATGGGGGGTTCCTAATTTCTTATATTGATTTGGAGACATGGATTCATTAAATTCTCAATGATGTCACAGACAACCTCCTTTAGAAGGCTGTTCAATCCATCCCTGACGGGTGCCTACATTGAAATATGAGGATTTGAAAAAAGAAATTCTGAAAGTTATTCTCTTTGTACAAACAATTGACAAAAATGGGTCAAAAGACGTTTAGTTGTTTTGCACCTCATGTATAGAATCAGTTACAGAAAGTTTCTTTGAGCTCTTTGAAGCCAATTCTATAACTTGCACTTGTTTTTCTTAATTTGCTTAAATGTTGTTGTTGTGTTGTTGTTGTTTTTAACCACTGTTTATTGTCAAAAGTGTGTGTTGTATGTATTTTAACTCAGTATTCCTGTAACATGTTGCATTGCTGCTCCCTATCTTGGCCAGGACTCCCTTATAAAAGAGGTTATTAATCTGGTTCCAGGATAAATAAAGGTTAAATATTTTCCTTTCTTTTTTATTACTTTTATTTTCCAGTATAATAAAGAACGTGTATCATTTGTTCAATACATATATAATAGGAATATGGATTTTATAACCAATGTTTTATGCCTAGTTAGCTTTCAGCCACCCCGTATAATTCTGTCAACGTTATTTTTTCAAGAGTATTTATTCATATATCAAGAGTAGCTGCATGTTTTATATGCAGGGGATGCACTAAGAGTAAAGTTGTCAAATATAGCGCTCAGAGTATAAGCCTGAGGCTGAGTGAGAAGTGTGTGTGCTGAATGTGTGTGTCTATGTGCCATGTGACATCTGCCATAAATCATAAGCCACAGTGTCCTTGTAGCTCTAACACATATCATGGAAATCAATGCAGAGGTCAAGTTGAACAGAGACACCCAGCCCCTGAAAATACCACAGCAGCCAATAAATATGGCAGGCTAATACACACGTCAACGACCCTGCTTTCTCACCATATCGACTTGCTGTGGATAATGTGCCTATGTTCCCACACGAGTAAATGCAAACATAGACAGAAACACAAATGTCACTGAGTGTATGTCGATTCTTTGTGTACACATTTGGGTTGGATTTGACCTGGTGACATTGTGAGAAGTGGAGATGAATTATCTCATGGTGGTTTGACCTCTGATGACAACGTTAAAGGTTAGGTCTATTTTGCCTCTTTATATTTTACAGTTTAGATCTAAAGATGTGCAAACAAAAAGTATTGCAAAATGTCAGCCAAACATGTTACTGTGACTCTGAAAACACTGAGTTCTGCTTAAAACTATGGGAGTTAACTTTTCCGAGTAGGCAAAGTAGATTTGTTACATTCTTTTACTTATCATAAGAGGCAAAGTGCTCAAATTTCATGATCTTTCATGGCATCAAACTGTGATTCACTAGAGGCTCTTCATTATAGCATTAGAATTTCTTCTCCAGCCCAATTTTAAAGGGGTCACTTGTTTGTAAAATGAAATTATGCATTTTAAAACATTTCTCGATAGTCTGCATAAACTTTAAATACTTTACTTGGGTCTGAATTCTTCATTAACTCAACTCCACGGGTCCAACTTTAACTCTATTTCTGAATAATGACACCAGAAAGATGTTTTTTGAACTCTGGGCCTTTAAATGCACAAGTATCACTTCAGGCTACCCCCCCTCCCAGGTTGTTAATTGTGCTGCTCATTCCCATTCAACCAACAGCTGAACATTTTAAGTAATCAGCTTGAAATTTGAACATATTGTCAGTATAGACTGCTGCTGCTGACAATACAATTATGTCGTACTATGGCAAATGTTTGTGTGAAGCCTGTACTTTATAGGTGCAAATGTTGTCATAAATAGTTCCCTAAGCAGGGATTAAAATAGGTTGTAGAAATCCACTTAATTTTTGACAAAGTTAATATAAATATAGCTTTGCAGGATCTGGAGGGTTCAAATTCAAACTTTTTGAACTATTAGGGTCCAAATACACAGATAAATGAACCAAAAGTTTAAGTTAAACATTATGTTTTCACTTGGATACAAATGTGGCATTACTTCTCACCCTTGTGCACAACTCATAGTTTTTGTAATGATCCAGTAAAAAAAAAAAATCATCATAAATGAAAGACTAAAATGTGTCTCGGGCTCTAATAGGACAGTAAAACTAAATATTTAAGTTTTATTTATCCAGGTGTGTCCCAGTGAGATCAATTATCTCTTTTTTCCCTATCAGTGCATGCCTTTAGATGGTGGGAGGAAACTGGAGTACCTGGAAAAAACCCACACAGACACAGAAAAAACATGCACACTCCAAACAGAAAGGTCTGGTGTTGGAATCGAACCAGGGACCTTCTTTCTGTGAGGCACAAGTGCTAACCACTGCACCACCAACAAAAAAATTATCATTTTTACCATTACTAAACCGACTGTGAATAGCATTAAATCTTCAGGTCTGTAGAGTTAACCCTAATGTATTTTATGTAAGTTATGCTTCATGTTCTGTGCTGTACATTTGTAATTATTATTTTTGTAGTACAGTATCTCAACAAATCACTTGTCATATGGAACATGGGACATATTTTGCTCCTGATCTCATTAATTCAAAGTCAATGGTAAGATCTGTCAAATGAATGATAAAAATTACATTTCATGTTTGTGGCCTACTTTTGGTTTCATATCTTGAATAGAAACCTCCACAGACTGTGGAGGTCAAACAATAGTAAGAGATGGACATTTTATATGTTTAATAGGATTCATTGATAATTATAAAGCATAGAATATATTGTGACAGTAGAGTATCCTTTAGACACAGGCTGCCAACTCCCAATAAGCCTAATGCAGTTTCTCATGGGGGTGTATTTAGATTACCCCCAAAAATGTGGTTTTTGAGTAGACATTTGGATGCCTTTCTGAGGAAGCACTAAGGGAGAATGACAAAGTAGTGTAATTTGTGTAATACATTTCACCAGGGTGCAAGACAGAAAAATGCCATTCTCTTTTCCGTACAATACCATGGTAAGGTCATAGTGTGCTCTGAGTAACAACATGTGAAGGTAGCAACACACACATCCTCACACTTTATTACTCAAGTCTGCTACCTTCACTTTTTCATGCCTTTATGAAAGATTTTCATGTAGATAATATGTGCCATTAACCTGATTTTCTATTTATGCCTCAAATCTATTTGTCTCTCATCTTCACTCTTTTTCATTCCTTCTACCCTGTCGAATCACACAGTAATCATTACACACACAAGTCACTCTCTCTGTCACACACACACAAACACACACACACTTTTACCCCTCACCCCCTACATTGTCAAATGATCATTGAGGAGGAGGCTTGTGGCTGATACTGTCTCCACAGCAACGGCAGTTAGGACCAGGAGGGGGGCTGGGGCATCTTCCAGTGTGTAAGAGATGAAATACACACGCATACACACACGCATGCACTCACACACACACACACACACACATGAAGCCCAGTCAGGTGTTCACAAAACACACACAAAAAAACCCATTTACTCACATGCACAAAGACACAGTGAAGTTCAAACACACACTTTTGCACGTAACCACTCCAAAATACACACTGCATTGACATAAAGTGTGACCTGGGGAAGTGAAAAAGCAGAGTGAAAGTGTGAGAGAAATGAGGGATGGATGGTGAGGTGAGTGGGTGGGTGGGTGAGTTGTTGCTCCCTGAAGACATTTTCTTCCACTTTTCCTCACATACACGTGCAGATAGAAATACACAGAAATATACAAACAATGACAAAGCAGTGCATAATCACTCTGATTCAGTCATTTATTAAAGCAGATGTATAATTCAAAAACCAGCATGAAAGATTCAGAAGGCAAAGAACATTGTTTAATCTGCCCTCCGCCCTCTAATCCCCCCTCCTCATCAGTCCCTCCCTTTCTGCCTCAGTCTTCACATCCAGCTCCTTCTTTTCCACTTTTCACCTTTTGCCACAGCGGGGCATTTAATCATTGACCACAGTCTTTCCAGACAACTCAAAGGTCAGAGATCAGGGTCAAAGGTCGAGGAAAGAGACACAACAGGAAGGTCTCACCTCTCACACACCCCGCACACATAAACCCTGTTTTACACATTATCATTCACACCATTCCTTTTATGCCTTAAATCACAGCATCACATCTCTCTTTTCCTCCTCACCACATCATTTGAATTCCTTCTCCTCCACACCTTTTCACTCCCCCTCTTTTTCCTTTCTCCGTTCTGTGTCAGTTTTTGTGCCATCAGGCATGTTTAAGGAGCTTTCTCAGGTAACCTCACACCTGTCTTCATACGCCACACTCACTTATATCACACAGTTGCCTGCAAGACTGCAGACAATGGACACTCAGGCTGTTTGGCTAATGAGAACCAGCAAATGTCCCGCAGTGAGGGAGAGATAAACCACAGAATTATTGCCAACTGTCAAGCAGAAAACCCTGTTACCTTCCAGCCTTTATTAGACATACAACTATTGCATTTCTTTCCAAGATGACACAGGATTAACTATTTCAATACAAATACGACTCAAACTTTAAATCTTGATTTTATATATTTTCACTTACATGATGATAATTTATAGAAATAAAACACCAAATTAATTAAAAAATCTCAGCATGTAATTGACACTTTTTTTTTTTACTATTAAAAACCTAATTTTTTTTTTACATGTACTATCTCCCGATATTATGGAGGAACAGTGTAACTTTCTTTGCTTGACAGAAGACAGTAAATCAATATGACATCACTTTAGCAATTAATTATGCCCTGAGAGAATGATTGAATGAAGGGAAATACACTTTGCATTTCTGTGACCAGCTTCCAGTTGTATACAGTTTGACAGAACAAGAAATATGAGCAGAATAAAATAAAAAAATAAATAAATAGAAGGTCTTACCTGGGAGGTAAAAGTGTGGAGTCTTTAATCCAAACATGGCCACTGATATTCAGACAAAAAAAAAAAAAAGAAGAAGAAGAAGTCCGGGTCAGAGGAGGCAGGGAGCGGGTGGGCAGGGGGATCGGCTGTGCTGGTTAAGGATCTTGTTGTTGGTGTAAGTCATCAGACGGCTGCCTGCTCTGGGTCTGTGGGCCCTGCGGGTGCCAGGAGGGAGGAGGAGGAGGAGGAGGAGGAGGCAAGGGGTCAGCTTCTGTTTCCTTCTCTCTCTCCTCCTCTTCTTCACCCTCTGAACTGAACTCGTGTGGAGCAGAGACAGAGGGATCAGAGGGAAAGAGAAAAAGAAGTGGACGAGGCAGAAAGAGTGTCACAAAATAGAAAAAAATATATACTCCACAAGCTCAGGATGACAGTGACAGTATAGTCATGCCATCTTTTTTTAACTGAGGAGCTCGTCTGGGAGGGAGAGCCTCTAAAAGAGTTGGGAGGGTAACAGGAAGGATAGAGAGGGGGGGGGGAGTGAAAGAGAGGAGAGAGAAAAGAGGAGAGTGAGTCTTCAGCCGGCGTCCTCTCCTTTTTTTAGTCCAGCGCTTTGTAATCCCTTCCTTGTTATTCATTCAGCAGCCTCTTGCTCGTTTGCTGTATAATGATCTGTTTTCCTGTGCCTCTGTTCTCTTTTCTGTCTCTATTCTTGCTTTATCCTCCCTCCTTTGCCTCAGTCCCACCACTGACTGCTCAGCTCATAGGAGGAGGAGGAGGGAGGGAAGGAGGGAAAGAAGCAGGAAGAGAGAGAGAGAGAAAGAGAGAGAGAGAGAGAGAGAGAGAGAGAGGGAGGGAGGAAAAAGAGGGGAGGAGAATTATAAGACGGATGAGTGAGGGAGAGATGAATGACTGTGGCGTGCACGTGTCTATGTGAGTGTGTTATATGAAGAGAGGAGGAAGCATGATTTAGCTGAAGTGTGTGTGTGAATGTGTGTGTGTGTGTGTGTGTGTGTGTGTGTGTGTGTGTGTGTGTGTGTGTGTGAGTAAGAAGAGTGAGAGATTGAGCTAAAGAGAAAGAGGGAGGAAGAGAGGCGAGAGGGTGTTGATGCAGTTCTCATTATCAGTAGATTGGACTGGTGCCTGAGTGACAGCTGATTCATCATGGGAGAGAGAGAGAGGAAGGGAGAGTGAAGAGAGGGAATGTGTGTGAGGAGGAGAGGGGAGAGAAGAGGGGGTGGTGGGGGGGGGTTAAAACCTGCCCTTAAGCATCTGCTTCATTCAGATCTCCTCCTCTACTCTTCTCTTTTCTCCAGTTTTTCAGCCCTCCAGTTGTAAAAATATAAAATAAAAAAATCAACAGTGTGCTGGTACATACAGTGATGTGACTGGCATAAGTGTATCATAAACACACACACATATAGCCCCAAAACTGGTCACATGCTCCCATTGATTAGACAGGCCTCATATGTCTGACACATCACGTTAGCTGCGCTTTCCATCAATTACTGTCCACTCTTGGCGAGCGAACATCCCATCTACTGTCACTGAGACCCAATTCCATCATAGACATGTTAAGAGCCAGAAACCACTGCCCACACACATAAAGCACCAAACCAAGCAGCATCACAGTACAATGATATGCCATTAAGCAATTATTTGAGGTGGTCCTCTGCTCTCCGGCTACTCTGTGGTGTAATGTCAACAATGTCCTTTTTGGAGTCTCCTTTGCTTCTCACAGTTTTCTTTGCATCTACGGCAGCTCTTTCACTGTCTCTAAGTAGTAGACTTCATTTTTCTGTCAGTTTGATATGGTGTTTTCATTACACATAAATAGGCAGAAAAAAAAGGCTTGTCACATTTATCTCATAATCACAATTATTTGAGGTTAACAACAATTATAATGCATCTTTAATTGTCTGCTCATATGTTATTTTTTATCCCTATTTACACAAAATTGTCCTTTTTTATTTTTAGTACTAATGTGTTTAATTTCCATAGTAAATTCTTTAAGGGTTCATTTTGTCACATATCCTTGCAGCTGGTCTTTCACTTGTGTTAGCTGACCCAGATTTGATGCTAACGTTAGCTAGTGTTGAACTGTTGCTGCTGTAGAGGAGCAAAGGAGGGAATGAGCAGAAAAACCAAGAGGCTCCAGACTATCTCCTGAATTTTATTAACAGGGATTTCAAACATGTGTTCCTAAAAACAAATCTTAAAATGTTTTATTAATATGTCTCATGTCCAAATATTTCATTTTTTATTATTCTTTCACATGCTCATTTGTTGAACCAAGGGTATTTTAATTTAATTATATGTAGATAGTTCATGTTGGTTTGGCTGTTACATGTTTGTGCCTGTATGTAAGATGGATGTTTTCTTTTCACCTCAACTGCAAAATGAATCTACCTCCGGGTACTAATAAAGTAACTTAACCTAACCTAACCGAACCTAACCGAACCTAACCTAACCTAACCTAACCTAACCTAACCTAACCTAACCTAACCTAACCTGACCTAACCTAACCTGACCTAACCTAACCTGACCTAACCTAACCTAACTTTACTTAACCTAACCTAACCTAACTTAACCTAACCTAACCTAACCTAACCTGACCTAACCTAACCTAACCGAACCTAACCGAACCTAACCTAACCTAACCTAACCTAACCTAACTTAACCTAACCTAACCTAACCTAACCTGACCTAACCTAACTTTACTTAACCTAACCTAACCTAACCTAACCTAACCTAACCTAACCTAACCTAACCTAACCTAACCTAACCTGACCTAACCTAACCTGACCTAACCTAACCTAACTTTACTTAACCTAACCTAACCTAACCTAACCGAACCTAACCGAACCTAACCTAACCTAACCTAACCTAACCTAACCTAACCTAACCTAACCTAACCTAACCTAACCTAACTTAACCTAACCTAACCTAACCTAACCTAACCTGACCTAACCTAACTTTACTTAACCTAACCTAACCTAACCTAACCTAACCTAACCTAACCTAACCTTTACAACAGATAAATCAGTATGCAGACTATTATCATGGATGCAAACAACAATGGCTATTTTTAAATATATATTTTACAAACTATTCACACGTTGGAAATAAAAATCAACTGATACATTTAAACTTTTCCATAAATGTTAGATTTTGCAGTTTTAAGATAAATCAATCTGTACAAAACCTAAAACACTCCATTGTTCAGTGCCAACAAATGGTTCTTCTTCACTATGTATATAAATAAACTATTGTTACACTCATAAGATGAACAGAGAGAGATAATTAAACCATCTATCAAAATTATTGATTTGACAATTTATTGTCAACTGAAATTTCATAATCATGACAGGTCTAGACAGAACCATGCTTTTCAAAGTGATTTTCTTTTCTTCTGAATTATTCTATCTGAGTGTCTTAATGCTTCACCTGTTTTTCATCTTCATCTTCTTTTTTTATCTCTTTTTTTCTGTGTTTCCTCTCTACTCTCTTTAACTCTGTCTCTCTTTTCACTGAGTTTGAGGAGGAAGTGTGCTTGCGATAAGATTGATTGTAAGGGTCTCAGAGAGCTATCTATAACCCCGTCTGTCACCGCTGAATCAATGACAAGAGACTGCTGTAGGACACACTGTATATACTGGATACACACATACACATGTATATGTATATATATATATATATATATATATATATATATATATATATATATATATATATATATATATTTATATACTGTATCTAAATATACACAGACATGCACGCTCACACACAAACACACACACACACTGATCAACAGCTGTGAGTGCAGTTGTGAAACATCAGCCAACCACAAACTGACATTGAGGGCAGACTGCAGAGAAGAGATAAAGAATACTAAGGAAACAGCAAAGACGATGGAGAGGTGGTTATTGACTGAGTTTAGGGCAGATGAGAACTGAGAAAAAAGTGTGTTCATGTGAAGTCAATGTTTTGTTTAGGGTTGTTATTTTGGTTTTTTTTGTACCTTGCAATTTATTCTAATTCAGATCAAACTCCAAAATGTTTGTCTGCTCTTCTTTCTGATCATCCTGAGCTGTTAACGCACACATAGACGTTCTGTAAACACCCCTGACCTCTGGGTCAAGACGGTCGGGACCCTTTGGCCCCCAGGGGTCACGCTCTGCTGCACAGAGCAGGGTCGCGGAGGTCAAGAGAGGAGGAGGAGGATGTGAGGCGAAGGGCAACAAACACACAGCAGGATCTGTGATGATTACAGTCAACAGCCAATAACGAGGGCCAACCTTTGACCTCATCGCCGTGGAAACGTGACGGAATGCCTGTCACTGGGGGAGCAGTATAACTCAATCTATCACCGGGCTGAAGGATGAGAAGAAAAAAGCAGAACAGAAGACGAGGGATTTAAAGATGTGGTCAATAAAACACCAACTTCACCCATCCCTCGGCTCTTCTTTTCCTTATTGAAGCTCTTGTTCTGCCTTCAAAACAGACGCCATCACAGACAGATGCACAAGAAGCAGCACCCCCCCCCAACCCCCCTTCTCTCCTTCCTTCTTTTTGCTGGCTCTTTCTCTATCATTTGCCTGTCAGATGCATGCTGTGGCAGAATAAGAGCTGACACCCTAGTCCCAGCAGCAACCAGGGGCTGCCATCAGCACTTAAACATTTTCTCTCTCTGCTCCTTCCCCCTTTCTCTCCCCTGTGTCCATGCAGCACTCTAACTGTTGACAAGGAACACAGAGAAGATGACAAATAAAGGCAGAGAAATGATGAAAAAAAAAAGAAAAAAAAACCCCGAAAGCCCTCCTCCATCTTGCCATTATCCTTGCTCTCCCATCCCCGCTTGTTTTCTCCAGACTCCCCCCTCCTTGTCACAGCCTCGGTGAGGTCGCTGACCCCGAGTGAGTGAGCCTCATTACCCAGTCACTCTGTATCCACTCACATAAAGGGGGGTGACTGTCTGAGAGTGTATCTGTGTGTGGGTGTGTGTGTGTGTATGTATACATACATGAGCGTGTGCTGATGAGAAGAATAGTAAATATGTTTGTCATTCCTGAAGTCAGTTTAAGAAAAGACATTTAAAGGGGTGACTGAGCACAGAGGATGGAGGATGGGCATCGTTGCAGAAAGGAATAAAAGATTAAAAGACAGTGAATCAGGGATGGTAGAACAGAGAATAAAGTATGTGTGTGTGTGTGTGTGTGTGTATGGGGGGTGATGGTGGAGGGTAAGGGAGAGGGAGAGAGAGAGAGAGAGAGAGAGAGAGAGAGAGAGAAGGTGGCTTGCATTGGATCAAAGAAAATTGTCAGCGGCAGTCATTATGCACATATTGTATAGAGAAACCTGAGGATGCTTCTTTCTACTGATCCCTCTTATCATTTCTCCTCTCCACTTCATCTGCCTCTCAATGTCCTCCATACCATTGCAGATTTAATTGGACACTGATGGGTTCACTGTGACATCAAGAGAGGGAAAAAAAAAAAAAGGTATATTCAGTATGCTATGCTGGGATGGGAATTGTTGGGACATTAAATCATTTATACAAGCATCAGCATTTGTCCAAAAACCAAAGTCTGTTAAACCCAAATGGTCCACAAGGCAGCACAATCACAGGACTGTCTCCTCTTCTCCAAAGTTATGACACAGCCTTGGGCTTTCAGTAATAACACCCTCAACTGCCGTTTTACTGAGGTTTGGATTCCTTTAGTGGATGTAGTGTGTTTGTCTTTGTGTGTGTTCTGCATGCTGGCATACGTATGATGACCATGTCTCCATATGTGTGGAGACAAATGAGGATGAAATGGGAGGGAAGCTAAAGAAAAAGGCTAATTTGTGGCCCCCAGGCTAAACTCTGGACTCAGGCTGTCTGGTGCCTGTCTGGCCACGAAACTATCCTAAACACGCCATTCATGCATGCTCATATAGACGTGTATTAGGAGAGCGTGGCATGCTGAAGCCCACACTACGCTGCCGTTGTCCCACCACAGCATGAAGAGCTGCATAAATCAAGACTGTTAATGGGCCTGAGCCACAGGGCTTCGCTGTACGTCTCCTCCTCTAGTCTCTCTCTCTCTCTCTCTCTCTCTCTCTCTCTCTCTCTCTCTCTCTCTCTCTCTCTCTCTCTCTCTCTCTCTCTCACTTTCTCTCTTTCTATGTCTTTCCCCCTTGTCCATCTGTCCATATTCAAGTATGAGCAGAGCAAAGGGACACACATACTGAGTGGGAAATTAGCCTGCTGTTGTGACATTTGGTCTTGTGATTTTGTGTGGCCTTTTTCCTTTTATTGTTTATGTGGATGCATATGTCTGCAAGCATATGTGTGTATGTATATATATATATATGTGTGTGTGTGTGTGTGTGTGTGTGTGTGTGTGTGTGTATAGGCCTGGGACAGTCATATATCTTATTGTATAATATATACAGTTTATCGCACTACTTCTTAATTATGATATCTCATTGCGGGCATTTACCATTCCCTGTGAAACAACTTTGGAGCTGTAAAAGACTCTTTTATTCAATCCAACCAACAAAAACATGTCCAGTTAAACCAAACCATCAAACTGCTTCAGATTCATCAACACCATCAGGGTTTGTTTTGCCAAAAATAATGATGGACTTACTGCATATCCCTCTATTCCTAATGGGCACCAACAAACCTGCTGGTGATTTAAACAGATTTCTGTGCCAGTCTGTTGCTTCTATCTATCTATCTATCTATCTATCTATCTATCTATCTATCTATCTATCTATCTATCTATCTATCTATCTCTCTCTCTCTCTCTCTCTCTCTCTCTCTCTCTCTCTCTCTCTCTCTATCTATCTCTCTCTCTCTCTCTCTCTCTCTCTCTCTCTCTCTCTCTCTCTCTCTATCTATCTATCTATCTATCTATCTATCTATCTATCTATCTATCTATCTATCTATCTATCTATCTATCTATCTATCTATCTATCTATCTATCTATCTCTCTCTCTCTCTCTATCTATCTATCTCTATCTCTCTCTCTCTCTCTCTCTCTCTCTCTCTCTCTCTATCTCTCTCTCTCTCTCTCTCTATCTCTCTCTCTCTCTCTCTCTCTCTCTCTCTATCTATCTATCTATCTATCTATCTATCTATCTATCTATCTATCTATCTATCTATCTATCTATCTATCTATCTATCTATCTGTCTGTCTGTCTGTCAGTTTCCAAGTATAAAGACAGACACACTGACACACACTGGTGGGAAATTGTCCTGCTGCTGTAGCATTGGTCATCTGAGTGTGTGCTGTCTGACTGATATGTTTTGTGGTGCTTGCCTTTGTTTGGCCTCGTTCTGTCTACCCAGATGGTATATGTAAAGATTATCTCTAACTGTTTTTCTCCCTCAGTCCTGCTGTCCATTCGTCTAGGTCAGTCAGGTCCCACCCTCACTGTGCCACCATCCTCAGTGCCACATCGATTACCCTCCTGCTGGAGAAATGCCACCCCACCCCCCCACCAGGGCCACGGTCACATTAGCAAGGCTTCCCAGAGGAGTTTTGAACTTCTCTCATCACATCTTTTTGCTGCAGCCTGGCTGCTTTGGTGACCTCTGAACCAACTATGTGACCTCTAAACCTGCGTCTGTCCTCTCTGATGGCTTCTGACCTTAAACGTTCATAAATCACTCCCTCAGACACAAACTAAGTCTGAAATATTTCCCTCTGATTCCTTCCATGCAAAACATTCAGTCTTTAACATCTGTAAGGAAGCCTAATTAATGTCTAATTAAGAAGATTCATATGCTGCTGTTATGTTCAACATAATTGTTCCTAATACATTTTATATTTGATACATTGTCAGCACATTTGTGATATGAATGACTTATTAACAGATAAAAATATTAAAAACACTGCACTAAGACACAGTGTCTGAGAGCGACAGATGAATGAGCATTGCTATACTCAGGCAGATTTCTAAGTGGCAAAATGTAGCTTCATGTGAGTCAAGGACACAGTTTGTTACTGTGATCAAATCATCTTAACTCATGATAGGCAAGTGCTTTCAACTGTATACTGAGGCCTGTAATAATTCATGCAATTCTTCTCATTCCTGAGCGTGAGACTCTGCAATGATTTAAATCCACATCACGCTTCAGTGAAAGAATAATAAATTGGCATGCAGTTATTGGAAAATATGGTCTGTGCCATCTTACATACTTTATGTCCTGTTGTAAAGTTGTGATCCACTTGTTTTCACACACATTTCTTTTTTAATCCACATTTCCAATCACCTTTGACTTGGTGCCATAATAACATACTGAGCCCCAGTTAAATTACATTGTCATAATCATTTCATGAGCAGAGGTAAAAATATGTTATTCCAACTTAATGGGCAGCAGTGTGCATGTTCAAATGATCCTTTATTGAATTTAAGAAAAAGAAGTATTTTCTGCATTTCTGTATTCTTTTTTGCAAAGGAGATTATTTTAATTTCTGTTATTGAATAAATCAGTCCTTTCCAGTACATGTATTTTTTAAAAGGGTCCAATATATATATACTAAAATATCAATGAAAATCCCTTATACTGGGCCTTGTTTACAATAAATATATGACAGATGTGCTAAAATGACGCATGATAACAGTTACTGTATCATTATTTTTGCACAAATCACAGCTCATGCCTTCTGGGATATTTGACATGGTGGTGTGTGCATTTGACGCTGTCACTCGTCACTCAGCTGTCGTTCAACATCTCGCAACACTGAATTAAAATACAGAAGGAAGTATTTTCAGTTAAAGAAAAGCAGTTTTCATGGATTTCATCAAGATAACACATATTGAAGCGATTCATATTTCAGATGTGGATCTGTGGGGGAAATACTGACAGTCTGCACTAACTAACCAGATCAAGGATTATTTTAGCTTCCACAGCCAACACGCACACACACACACACACACACACACACACACACACACACAAGCATACAGACTCTCACACCTTTATGTCCACAGAAACACTCACACATGCACATTACCTGGGGGGTCTGAGCTCCCCCTCTACAGGCCTTCACCCCACATGCTCATCTCAATTAATCACCCAACAAAACAGATGTCAGGAACAAAGGAACAATCTCCCGGCCTGTGGGGTAAAGAGGGGGGAGGAGGGGATGGTGTGTGTGTGTGTGTGTATGGGAGGGGGTGTTAAGGGGAGGGAGGCAGGAGTGGCTGGGCAGAGAGAAAGAGGTAGGATGGCAGAAGGAAGAAGTGTCACTATAGGGCTGGGTCAGTGGTATGAGGCAGGAGATTGGAGGCCAGAAGGGCAGTTAAAAGTGGGATGTGTTAGACATTTATATACTCCACACCTAGTGCTACAGTTACAGTCCAACACCAGATGAAACTGTAAAAGAGTGAGGAGAAAAAAAAAAAAAAGTCACGATGTAAGAGGGGGAGAGAGAGCGAGAGACGGCAAGAAAGTGAGAAACAACAAAGCCCCGGAGATGAAAGACGGTCTACAAAACAATAGATACCAAATAATGCTCTGCGGTGTGCAGAAATAGAGCAAAGATTGAAAACCTGCCAAGATAAAGACAAACCCCCGCGTTTGAATTGTCACTTCACCACGATACTGTCACAAAACAAATGGCAATCTTGACAGGTTTTAGCTGCTTTGAAAGAGATAGAATCATATTATTCACAAACACATATTTTATGGCTTTTATAGCAAAGATCATAACCTGTTGTTAAGCTCTGAATTTTTTTAAAATCTTGTGCTAAATTATTGACATTTACATAATGTACAGATGGTGGTGGTAGTGATGGAGATAGGGGGGGGGGGGGGGTCACAGGAAACAGGAAGGAAAGAGGAAAGGGGGAAAGTGAGGGGCTAGCTGCAGGGTGAAGGAAATGGTATAACTAAATCTATTTTACATATTGCGCATTTTTTTTACACTGCACAATTGTTTATACGCGAGTCCATGAAAAACAGCACTCCACTGAAGTCTGACATTACAAGGAAAAGACATCAATCCACTGACATTATCTTGCCACCGTTTCTTTTCTTACACCCACCCATCCTTCTAGGATAGCAGTCCTCTGTCTCTCTTTCCGTCTGCCTATGGAGTGTGGACAGTAAGAGTTACAGCTTGCATCAATAACAGCCAGATAACGGCCCAGTCTTCAGTCCTCAAGCACAGCCTTAAATCACATCAGCCCTAGAGGGAAGCAAATGAAGAGAAGAGGTGGAGGAGGAGGAGGGAAAAGAGGGAAGGAAAGGGGGGCTTAGTATTTGAAGCGCACAACAACAACCATGCAGTGTTGGTCAAATACACACAACTGAAACCTGGTGGAATTGAGGGGGAAAAAAATTACATGAACACATGGATTTATGCAGCAGGAAAAAAAACAAAACAAAACAAAGCATGGTGTTGTAACTGAGAGTTCACACACTGAGAAACACACTGAAGGAGGAGAGAAAAGGAGCCAGGCTATGATGACTGAGAGGTTTGAGGTTTTCAATATACAGTATATGCTTCTCTGTGACTCACTGCACACTGTATATTTAAGCCCTTTTTTCTCTCTGTTTATATGACAGCAGCACAACTGAGCTGCAGCATACAACATGAAAATGCACTTAATGAAGCGCTCCATCTCTGTGGCATAGTACAATGATCCACAGCCCACTGGGAAACACACACACACACACACACACACACACACACACACATACACATTCAACACACCCTTGTGTTAAAGCATAATTGGAGTTTATACATTTTAACTATTGTTTCCTTCCAACAAGGAGGTAATTATGTTATGTTATAATAGTTATACCATGTTATAACATAGTAATAAGTTGTGTTATGTTTTATATTATTAAATTCGAGTCTGTTTGTTTGTTTGTTTGTCTGTCTATCAGCAGGATTACGCAAAAAGTACTTCATGGATTTTGATGAAACGTTAAGGAATGATAGATAATGGGTCAAGGAAGAACCCATTAGATTTTGAGCAATGAAGGTCAAAGGTTAAGGTCACACAAAAGGTCAACAACTGAAACACATCAGTGGTAATATCTCAGGATTCAGACAAGATAGAATATGGTGGTTTTTTTTCATTGACATCCGTCTCACCTTTGGACATCAGATGGGTCAACACCTATGGCTCCAACACATTACATGTGTATGAAAAGTCAAGCCTTAGCAGAGGTCTGCTGTCTCTGACTGCCTTGTTACCTCCGCCAAGGAGGTTATGTTTTTGCCAGAGTTTGTTTGTCTGTTTGTCTGTCTGTCTGTTAGTTAACAAGATAACTCAAAAATGTATGGATGGATCTTGATGAAAATTTCATGACATGTTTGGGAGTGTCACAAGGAACAAATGATTAGATTTTGGTGATGATCCAGAAGAGATCCTGGATTCTGGATCATTTTGAAATTTTACATTACGGTAAATTGAGAAGAAATTTCAAAGTGATCCAGAATCCAGGATATCTTCCAGATTACAACTAAAATGTAATCATTTGTTTCTCGTGGCACTCCCAACACATCCTGAAACCACACTAAAATCTAATCATTTCCAGATCTCCCTATTACCAAACTACCCTGTAAATTTCATCAAGATCCGTCCATATCTTTTGGAGTTATTTTGCTAACTAACAGACAGACAGACAAACAAACTGGCAAAAACATAACCTCCTCAGCACAGGTAATGATATCACATGAGACAAACATATCAGGTACCTGGTAAAAAAAAGACCTGGGAGCACCTTTTCTATCTCAGGCAGCTCAAGAAGTTTGGCACAGGTCCAAAGATCCTACGGACCTTCTACTGACACCATCCTGAGTCAATGCATCCCAACCTGGAAAAGCAGCTGCACTGCCCACATCTCCAATGCAGAGGGTGGTGAGAATAACCCAGTGGATTAGTGGGAGTGAGCCTCCCTCCATCCAGGGCATCTATTGAATCTGAGAAGCCCCCACAGGATCATCAGGAACCCAGGTCACCCCAACTACTGAATGTGCAGCTTCCAGAACCCTCAGACTATATGTTACACCAGACCATTAGATTAACACTGCCATTATAATAGGTCAACTAGGTGTGATCATGTTTCTTTTACAATGAAAATGTCAGGCAATGTGTTTTAACATTTATTTTGTACCTTTGTTTTCAGGAAGAATTTAACTGTCAACACCTAACCATTAATTTTTTGGGCGGATTTAATAGAAACAACTGTAAATTTCCATAATAAAAACATTGTGTGATTGCAAAAATACATTTGAACTCATTTACATCTGTTTAAACTTGATTTTTGGTTTTCAACATTCAGAATCCATATCATAGCTTCATATTTCTTGTTATTTTCAAGTGTTTTTTTTTTTTAGCCTGTGTGGAAATCTCAGAAACAGCTCCTTTCTATTTGTAACAGACTCCCACATTGGTGCTATAAAGTATTCTTTAGTGTCAGAGAGCTCAAAATATCAGCTTTCAGGACCTACCTGTACAGTAATTTCAATGTTCTAAAATGCAGCAGTGGAAAGATTGTTGCTGTTAAAGGGTTAAACATTGAATACTTACATTTACACATGTGAAACACATTCCTACTCTCATCGACATTTACATCATGTTATTACTCCTTAATTGTTTTATTTATTATTTCTTGCTGCATTTCAGTAGTTGAGAAGACTCTACTTTGACTCTACTCTACTGCTTTTGTTTTATCTCCAAAAACATTGTTTTAAAGCCACTATGTATTGTAAGCATAAAAAGTATTAGAAATGACCTTAAATCTTAAATTAAAATACTGTCTTCTGAGTTTTAGACTGTTGTAATGTTGGGTTTGCAGGACATGATATCACAATAATTTTAAAATAGACAGATCATATGTGATAACTGATCAGGTATGCTAATTCCAAATCTGAAATAAGAATTTCTACTGCATGCCAGGATATTGAGTTATGCATAAAATCATGACAGAGCTTTAACTATAAATTCTAAGGGATCAAATTTCTGATGGTTTCCAAGGCCTTACAGAAAAATGTGGTGCAGCCCAAAATGGTGCCAAGGTAAAAACTGGAATTTTCATTTAAAAATCAGTGGTGATATTGTATTCACCTCAAAGCTCAGCTCTTTGGGTAACCATAGAGCCATAAATTATCAATTATTAGAAGACAGGCTGAATGGATGGTTGCAGAATATTGCCCAGAAATCATTCACTCCACTTGTACCTTGATTCCCCCCACCCCCCCTATCCAGTCTGGGTGATGTAAGTCATATGTAAGTGAAACAGAAATAAAGTACCAGAGCATTTCAACATGATGATGACGACTGTCGTTTCCTACAATCCACAAGAACAAGACACAGTGCCTGAAACATTCTGGAACAACTCCACCAGTAAAAGGTAAAGCCCTTAACCAGGATGTAACAGGAGTATTATTTTTGGTTCAGTTTCTTTCGGTGTTTGTTTGTTAATAATTTAACAGCAAAACTATTGGTTGAATTCATACCAAATTGGGTTTATAAAGTGACTGTGACTCAGAAGAGATGTGGTTATATTTTGGGAAAAATATAGGTCAAAGTTGTTGGGTTTTTTTAATTTTCTTTTTCTAATTTTACTCATTTATTTATAATGGCAAAAATGTGTCAGTTGTATATGTCTATGCTAAGATCAGCACAAGCATAGAAATGATTACATCAGCTGGATTGATGCCAAAATAAGCTATAATAAGTGTGATGGGTGGGGTTTACAGTACCTGTACCTGGCACCATTTATTCTTCATTGGTTTTAATATTGACATACGTCTCTTAGTATGTTTACATAGATATCTAAGCCAAGCAACTGGCAAACTCGACTGAAAACTGCATTATCTGACATGATTTGTCCAATTACAAAAACTTACTGCCTTAGCTGGACAAATGTCTCTAAGTGCATGTAATTATACTGAGTGAATTTAACCAATTTATTACATATTAGCTTCAAATGGTGAATACATGATTAAAGGTGTTAGCTTAAAAATAAATGTTCTATTTTTCTTATTACTTGTTCACTCTACTCAAAATCTTAACATTCTGAAGATCAACTATTTTTTTTTCACCTTAACCTATCATATCACTTGGACATTTGTATAATTTCCAGATCCTTTCCCCTTTGGATTCAACTGTAATCCACTATGTTACCAAATTTCAACAATTAAAGAGAGACATTATCATCTTAGGTGAAAGAAATATATGAAACTAGGTTAATTTATCAGGCAAGCCCTTTAGGTTTAAGCCTTCCACGGAGGATGTCATTTGTCACATCTCTTTTTTACGTCTTTACAATGCTCCTTAATTCACTCCTCCTCTATTTTTCACACCATTTGTACCTTCACCATCATCCTCGCTCTCTCTTTCCAGCTCATATGTGTCATTCATGTAAACACACGGCTACACCCCTGCACTTCAACCCACATCTTGATGATCACTCAGTTGTCTCATTTGTCCTTTTTCCCATCATCCCCCTCTCTGCTTCTTTTTTAACGTAGTGATTCAGTGATGCTTGTCCTTTTCCTTCAGCAGAATACACACAGCCGCTGCAGGAGAGAGTTAGAAGGAGCAATGGGTGGTCTGCTTTAATCTTTTCTCTACTGTAAACAGTGTGTGACATCCTCCGAGTTGAGGTCAGAGGTCAGGTGATGTTACGACTCCCTTTGTGCCCTCTGTGTTTTTCTGGGGTCAAACGTCTTTCATAGACAGCTGCCATCCATACTGCCTCCATGCTCTGAAGTATGGATCAGGACAGCTAAAGTGATTTAAAGGGATTAATCCACACTGCTCTAATACACATTCACACACACACACACACATGCTACTGACTCACACAAGCATGTATGTCCAAACACACACATCCTACACATAGAAATAAACTGCAATATCAAAGTATTTAATCTGGTTTTCTGTTCAATAATGTCACTTTATCGAGCCATGTACTAGATGACCTCCTGTCCTTTTCCCATTACTCAGCACCTGCTCGCTCCATCCACATAAGAGGTCAGGGGTCACAAGGAGATCTCAGTGCCAATCGCAGATGGAGCCCCTTCACAGCAGCTGCAACACCTTCAAAACACAGATAAACACAAAATGTCAGGAAATTAGAACATTTGTTGAAAAGTCTCATGAAGGTTTAGATATTTACCATTGTTTCCTATTTAGGGGTTCAACCAAGGGGTCAGGACCTCAGCTCCAAAGTGAAACCAAACTATTATATCTAAGGCCTTTACATGACAAAAGATTTTAGGATGAAATGTAAAGTTTTGGTCTACCTTTTACACAGAATTGTCATTATAGCTTACCTAAAAGGGAATTTTTTTAATGTCTCTGGGGTGGAATTTTTCTCATATATATTAAACATCATCACCTTTGTCCATGAGTAGCTGGAAATTCATTGAAGAAGATGTGTTGTTTTTTTGGCATTACACTTTCATTCAAACTGCCATGTGTGAACTGGACGACAGTAATAACAGATGGTTGTACTTCTGTCTATCACATAGGGGTCATGTGATGTGTATCAGTATAAAATTACAGCACATACTACAGGCCTGGCATGCATACTACAGCATTTTCAGTCCTTTCAGCGCTTCAATTTAAAGAGGTATTGTTTTCACTCCATCCAACAGGGCAAAGGAAATAGTTTTGTGTTTTTGGGTAAAATATTGAAATGTAAAATGAGGCATAAGAGAATAATAGAGAATCGAAGTCCTGTCCCTTCTGGTGTGTCCCACAAGATCTAACTTAGGAACATCGGTCAACAGCAAGAAACAATTAAGATGTTGATCCAGTTTGAATTATGTCATCATTAACAGATGTTTGTGAATCTGTAGCTTACACACCCTGAACATGTCACAATTTCTTCAGCAGCTCTGAAGAGATAATGACAATCACCTCTAAGACTTACAATTAACTTTTATCTAAAAAAAAAAAAAAAAGCCCATTCTTTCCTAAGTCATTCTGATTTGTTTTGTCCAGACTTGTGGTAAATCTTTACATTTTTGCTCCATTATTTTGATTACATAACAGACAGAAATGTCCTGTGATCACTCCTGTTTAGTAAATAAACTGAATTTTTCCTAATAAATAGTAGTTTTGGTTAATAACATACAACAACAAGTCTAATCATGTTGCTATGCAAATGTTTGAAGTACTTACTAAGCTTCCATTTAGAATTACACTGTTGATCATAAAGTTGGAATAAAATATTTTACCTCTTTTCATGAAATGATTGTCAAAATGTGATTCATTCCTGATAAATAAACTGCAACTGGGACTCACAACATTATAATTCTAGCAGGTGAACAAATGATTAAATATGTATATAAATAGGAAAAAAGAGGAATATCTCTGAGAACAAAATGATTCCAACTTTTCTATTTCAGACATCATGTCCTCCTCCTCCAGTTCAATTCTCCTCACTGAATATGGTCACCACAGTCCCAACATAGTAGTAATAATAATAATAATAATAATAATAATACATTGGCAATGTTTGTTAACAATACAAATGACAAATATTCTACAGTTTAATCAATGTGGCACAGATATTCATAACATTTGTCCCAAAAATAAATTAAAAGAAAAACTTCAAAAGCAAATAGTGAATGAGGCCTATTGTCCTAGAAAAGCCAGTGGTCTCAGTCATTCCTTTTAGTATTACACTGAATGGTAGACTGCGGTGTAGAGAAACAACACACACTGTGCACACGTCATGCGAGTTCAGTCACTCAGAGAAAGTGCACCGTATGAACAACGGCTGGTCACACCTCACTATGTCTGAACACAAGGACATGAGGTCACAAAACTCCCAGTCTGCAGTTTCCATATGTGCTTCTAATGTATGTCTGGGTGTGAAACACTATAAATATTCACCACAATTATTATTATTAGGGACTATATGTAATATAAAACACTTATGGTTGTATGTAGTCTATTATGTTGGCCTAAAATTGGCAAATGGAGGTTATAGGTTACAAGTTATAAATGGAATAAATTAATGATTTGAGTCACTTCATCAGAATAGTACAACATTTAATGTGAGCATTATTGTGTTTATATGTGTTTTATAACAGGAAAGGATGCAGAAAAGTCAACCCAGTATAGAAATGTTAAAACATAAATGCATATACAGTATATATTCTATACAATCTTTATTTAAGATGGTGAAATCATCATAGAGATGGAAAACCCCTTTTCTAAAAGTGAAGAACAGCATACATATAGTTACAACAAATCAAGAAAAACAAACAATTTCTATACAATATGAATAAGTAGATCCAATGTATGGGTGTTTTTTAATTAATTAATTATTACTCTCTGTAACTCATTCCAGTAAATATAACTGACTTGGATGGATGGATTGATTAACTAGTTTCATGCAATACTTCCTGCAATACTTCCTCCAGCGTTTGTTATATGAGTCTACATAATACATTATATATAACTTGCATATTTTTTTAACCTTGTGATAATTGACAAATCCCCATAAAAATAATGTAATGCCGACAATGTTCTGTTGAAATATTATTGTCTATGTCAATGACACTTCATTTACTGTTTAAACTTTATGTCAGTGCTGCTGCCGATTATGCACCACCACTTTAACCCTTTAAACCCAAACCTTAAAATGAACTTTTAAAAATTATTTTGACAGAATAAAAGGTTAGATAATATACAGTGAGTGTGTCCTTTTGTCCATTTTTCCAGAGCACTTTTCCCCCCAGATGTTTACAAATCTAATAATCATTTACAACTAACTCCATGTTCTAATGCTGCTAAGATGGTTTCTTCTCCAGCTTCTAGTACAAACATGAGTGAAATTATCATATTGATCCAATAGAATCTATAAAACGCAACATCTCAGGTTGCAGAAACAACTGGAATTTTTCCAATTGCACAAACAGGGAATGAGTTACAGCCATCCAAACTCCAGTAATGACACTTTGGGTTTTAAAGAGTTAACTGTTACTGTATAGTGAAAATTATTTTTTTCTTTTTTTTTACATATCAAGGAATTATTTTATATTCTATTTAGATTGTATTCTTATATTCTTATGCTACAAACCAAGACTGGGGTAAATACATGTCGTTCTATCACGTACCATTGATCGAATGACAATAAAATTGAGTCTGAGTCTATTGCCGTTATTATTATTATTATGATTATTATTATTATCATCATCATCTATTGTCTAAGTAGTTTTAAGGAAAATAACAAATCATTGAGGTAGTGTGTGCAAATGTGTGTTCGTACATATGTGTGTGTTGTGCTGTCAGAGGAGATCTGGTGAGAGTGGGCTAATTGAAGTTAATTCACCATCTGTCTGTGTGAGCCAGCAGACAGGGTCATTAGCAGAGACAAGTCCAGCCACAGGGGAGGCCGAAAGGGGAGTCACCATCCCTCACTTTTTCTCCCTCTGCCTTAATGTTCCTTTAACCACCCATCCAACGAACCCTCTCTGATCTCTACCTCTGTCATCACATCTACTTCATCTCTGTCTTAAATGCACTGGGTTCAAACGTGCAATATTTAAAAAGAAAACCACTGACAGAAGTAAATGCTTTTAAAATCTAACTTCTTTTGTTCCTGAATGTGATCTGTGCAGAACACTGCCTGAGCTGGTGATTATCTACAGCAGCTCCAGTGATGGGGTTTGTTAGATCAGTGCTGACCTCTGCTGGCCAGATGTGGGATGTATGATCACAGCACTCTACAGAGATGAAAGAGATTTAATCAAAAGGAAACACAGGGTTTTTCCCCCCCTTGTTAAACACACAGAGAGCAGTGTCAACCAGCTGTCAACAGTCTGATCAGTCTTCTTCAGCTCAAATAGATTAAACAGGCTTCACTGTTAAATTCATCTGACAACACTGCAGAAAAACTGTGTGAAAAAAGCTTTGTAACCTTGTACTTAAACCAATAAAAATGGCATCAGCCTTTCTTTTTGTGAATATTATTAATGTATGTTAAGGCAAGGGTTGTCTTAACACATTTTCCACTGGTCATCAAGTCACAAACCACTATTATAACATTAAAACTAAACATTTTCGTGAAGTCTATAGATGAAATATAACTGTCTATGCTTTTACTTAACACAGACTGATAAGTAAACACAGTGTGTGTTTGTTCTCAATTACAGACCAGTTTTAATATTTCAATTCTGACACCTGGGGTTCAGTCCCTTTGTTATGGTAATTGTAGGAAATTGTACTTCCTGGTAGGGGCGTGGCCAGGGCTAAACCTACCAGGCCACATGTGACCCACCCAGCTCCAGTCCCTTTGTTTGTTGGAGGAGGTGGTTGTTCACGTCTTTGCTTTCTTCCCATTCACCAGCCTTTCATGCCTTTTTGGCCTGGTATCATCCGAGATATGATGGGAATCGAGCTGTAAATAGTCCTGTGAGTGGATCTGAAATATAGAATAAATGAAAGTCAATAAAAGCTCATACTCTGACATATGCCAATGCAGAAGCCTTAAGGCAGTCCAATCACAAAACTGGCATTTCCACATCTTCTTAACAGTAATATTCATAAATGTATATTTAACACACATAAGCACTACATGAGGAGTGTCAAACATATTTTAGTTCATGGGTCACATACAGCCTTATATGATCTTAAGTGGGTTGGACTAGTAAAATAATAACATTGAAAAATATTCAATTAGTTTATAAAATATTTATATCTACAAACTATCCTTTAAGAAAATGTGAAAAACATGAACGACCATAAACAACCTGCAAAGGTCATTTTAACAATAATATGTTCCAATTTATAATGTACATGTGTATTACAGCTTACATATTACACTGGATTTACAGAGACATAATACAGACATAATATTGTTAAAATTGCACGCATTTCTTGTAAGACATGTCAGATTGTTAACATTGATTCAGGTTATTCACACTTTTTGTGAAAGGATAGTTTGCAAATGTAAACATCTTCATATAATTTAAACATAGAGAACAATTTGGAAATGTCATTATTTATAAGTTATTATGATGGTATTCTACTGGCCGGGTCCACTTGAGATTGAATTGGTCTGTATGTGACCCCTAAACTAAAATGGTTTTCACACTCTTAACTTAATATCTTCAGTGTAATTTTCCAGTTTCACAAATTCATCCTGCAGGCCAGATCGGATCCTTTGGTGGGCTGGTTTTGGCCCACGGTTCATATGTTTTACACCCATGCACTATATCATACCAATGAGTGACTGTAGAATTGGTCCGTTATTTTTCAATCATTGTCTTCTCCATGACTTTGAAACATGTATTTCAGAAAAAAGATGCATTCAAAGTGATAAAAAACATTGTTTTTTACCACAAGCTTTGCAGCCAACTTTATGTCATGACCCACAGTGAAAGAGTAGTTTTTTAAACTGAAGAGGTGACAGAAAATCAAAGAACAGAAAGTGACCAAAGCCGTGGACACAGTCATTACTGAAACCTTTAGGCCAGAGAGAACAGCTTTTGAAAGAACATCTCAAATTACTTCTTGTAAAATAACACTGGATGATGAACTTAGACCATTAAACCTCTACATGTCTACAGAGGTAAGACAGATTGCTACTTCTAGAGGCCCACTTCCCCCCAAAAGACCACCCACACAGGGTTGACTGATGCTAGAGCGCTGCCTCTAGAGTCTCTGTGTCTGCCTGCTGTGGCTCCGGAAAATAATGAGGAGAACATTACCTTTGAAGGGCAAATAGTGTTGCCTGTATATAGTCTGTGTATTAAAGCAGTCTAGCAGTTATTAGTTCACTGGGGGGGCGAAATCTTACCAAGTGTATTTCAAATATCTCACAGTTAAAATAAGACATAATCACCTAAAGAGTAACTTCTCAGTGACATATCAATTATTTTTAGACAATAAATCTGGAAAAGCTTATTTCAAGAAATCTTACCAAAATCATTTGAATTTTTTTTACTGGTAGATTTTCATTTTGTGTTTTTGCTTAATTCAACCGAATAAATAAATACATGAATAAAAAAATAAATAAAAATCACACAATATCACCAATGTTGTTGTTTTTTTTTTTTTTTTTTTGGGGGGGGGGGTGATACAGCTTTGCTTTTGCCTGATTTTCACTGTAACAGGAAGAGGGTAATTTATTTCAGTGCCAGAAATACAGTTAATATGATGCCTAACAAAAACACCATAGCATGTGCTATATGTACCTACATATCACAATAATCAGTAAACTGATTTTTTTAATTAATATTAATTTAGATCATTTTTCTTTAATGATCTATTCATTTTCTGTGTAAAACTGCCTAAAACAAGCAATAGAGCAGACAAAAATATCAATTTGATTTATTTTGTGCTTTCTTTTTCCAGTTACTTTGTGTGTGTGTGTGTGTGTGTGTGTGTGTGTGTGTGTGCGTGCGCGTTGCAGAAACCTGAGATTTGACACATATACTTTAGTGACACTCATGGGTATCCCTGAATGATGGAGGAGTCGTTAGTTGGAGGAGACATCTGAAACACACCCTGGGGATGGGAAGCCCAGGACGTCCAACAGCACAACTAAAAGTCAAAGGGGAGTCTGGAGTCATATTTACTCAAATAATACCTTCTCACTGGTATTTGACTGATGGACATGTGCTGAGATGACAATTCACACAGGCAACACAAGACAACAAAAAGAAATATAGACTTGAACAGACATTATTCAATTTTAAAAAGGTATAAATAGACTCAGTCCTGCAAGTGTATTTGACTAAAATACAATTGGGGTAATTTACGTTTAATTAAAAAAAATAAAAAGGTGACAATGCTGTCAAGTTCTATCCAGAACCAATATGATACGTTGACTAATGCACTGTATTTTGGTTTTCAAAAATATAATTAAAGTCTTAAGTTGCAGTCTGTTAGCAAAACGAAGAACCTTAATCAATAGCATAACCTCAAGAAATTCCACTTAAGTACACAAACATCTAAGACACAGAGAAAGAAAACATTTGGGACAAAGCTGTTGTAGTGGATGTTGTTATTGTACTTTTTCTTGCTTTGTGTGAATACTCTGGATCCAGGGCCTGTTTTGTCTTGTACATACTAGATCACATACCATCATTGTAAAACACCCACTTGAGTGTCTTCTAAGCTACAAGAGGTGACCAGGTCAGTGAACACCTCACTGAAGTAGCTGGGCTTCTCGCCAGTTCAAAGACATTTTCTCCAAGTGGCTCTTAAGAGGGATGCAGGTGAGACAGCAATAAATCAATTTTTCTCTGGGTAGGTATTGAATTTTAACGCATTATTGAAGAGGCGTCTTTGTTTCTGTGTTTCCATTTATCTCTAGTAGAGCAGTGTTTCCCAACCCTGGTCCTCGAGGCACACTATCCTGCATGTTTTAGATGTTTGTCTGTGAACAAACCTGATGGTCATTATCAGTCTTCTGCAGAGCTGGATAATAGGCTGATCATTTGAATCAGGTGTGACTGGAGAGAGAAACATCTAAAACATGCAGGATAGTGTACCTTGAGGACCAGGGTTTGGAAACACTGGAGTAGAGGATGTATCTATGGTGGTTCCCAAAAAGTGTTTGCTTCCCATACAGAAATATAGGTACACAAGCTACCAAGGTTAAGACAGATTTTATTCATTTTGTTGTTATTTATAGCCCTTGTGGTGGTAAAATAAGCTGCCAGTTGCCAGTCAGTATGAATCCTGTGTACATACAGAAGTTTCCAAGAACTTATGCACACGTGCGAGTGTGCATGTGTGTGTTAGGGTCTCTAAGAGTCTGGCCCAAGAGTAATATTTGTTGTTATATCAGTAATGGTCATCTTAAATCTCTGGTTTTGTCACTACTCCGGTCACATAAAATACAGATTTTGTATCTTTGAGGCTTAAAATGAATGATATGTGCTTTGTTGGTCAGTGTTATGATTATGTAATTTTTCGGTGGTGGCCATTTTGAATCGTCCAATATGATGACCCAATTAAGAATTTGCTTTGGTTCCCGGCAAAATTGAGTTCAGCAGAATCGGATGTAGCTCTGTGCCCATTTTCATGCTTGTGCATTAATTTGCACAATTGTTCCCCTGACATTCCTGACTATTTGGCATCTGTCTCATACAGCTGTGTTATGGACGTGAAACGTTCAATGGCTCAAGTAGTGATCAAACAATTCTCCACTGATGAAGGGGTGTTGCCCACAAACATGAGAAGTGAGGTCTTTGTGACATTCTTCAATGTAGACAATTTAGATAGTCAGAGAAACTTCTCCCCTGAGGATGAATTTCATGAAATGGCTGTCAGTATCACAAACCACTTGTCTTGGAATGACTTGGACATCAAACATCCCAACATCAAGTTGGACCCCACAGATACTTCTGTACCTCACCTGTCAGTCCTACTAAGTGGTTCAGCCAGCAGAGTTGTCAAGCAATGATTTGCATCTTCCACATACTCCAGATCTCAATCATTTTTAGAACTCTGTTGTATAAATTATTACAGATTTTAAATATATGATGCTCAAAACAAACAAAAAATGGTTTTCTTTTGTGTTTGTATCGTTTTTCATCAGCTCTTTCAGAAAAAGTAACTTTTTGCAGTTGGCCATTTTTAATTATCCAATATGGCGGCACCATTAGAAATTGGCTTCGGCTATGGGCAGATTTGGACTCAGCATGTCAAAAACTACCTCTGTACCAAATTTCATACTTATGCATTATGCACAATCCCTTATGAGAACTCCCCTAACAGCTTCGACTACTCAGCATATTCAAGCATTTTTACCACCCGGAAGTAAGTCGCTTATGCTTGTAACGTTAGGTAAATTATCCAGAGTACATTTATAATTATTATTAATAATAATAACAACAACAACAACAACAACAACAACAACAACAACAACAATAATAATAATAATAATAATAATAATAATAATAATAATAATAATAATAATAATCAGCCTTAACATACTGTATATTGAAGGGGTGTCAAATCCTGGTAATCTACTAACCTGTCGTTTTAGACGTATCCCTCTTCCAGTTCATCTAGTTTAAAAGATAAACCTGATAGCAACCGTCAGGTGTGCTGGAAGAAGGAAATGTCTAAAACATTATTAGCTTTTACCTCCACCAGGGGGCACTAGCTGAACTAGCCGTATGCTAACAAAGTGGGGTTATTCATTTGAAGAGACCGGGGATGCACCGACACTTGATAGATGTGTTTAATGGAAGAAGAACCTGTAAAATCATTTTAAACGGGACAGCACCTCGGAGATTCAAGTGTCAACAAACAGAAAATGGTCTTGGATACGTTTTATGATGAACTGGAGTGAGGAATAAGTTGTTTTGAAGGCCTTGGCTGTTGGCTTTGAAGCTCCCAAGTTTAGAAAGCTAACGCTACATTGACATTTGAAAGGCTAGCACGGAGCCGTTAACCTAGCTTGCTAGGTACATATTACAACTGCATATCGGGATTACCTGGCTCATTTTTCACGCAACAGAAGAACTTTACCAGCACCACACATACTGGGCTTGAACACAGTCATCTTTAGTGGTGAGTCTGGCTGCTAAGAGATGGGTGTATTTCTGTTCTGTGACATAGAGAGCTAAGTGGCTACAGTTAGCATCCTCAAATGCTAGCTAGTAGAAGCTAACGTAGCCGATTCAGCAGCAACTTCAGCAGCAGTTTGGAGGAGCGAAGGACGACAGTATTGACGCTCTCAAGCAACCTCTGCTGTTCAGAGCAATCGGCCTGTTGTCATGCATGAAATGGAGACGCATATATCGTGCCTTTTCCCGGAGATCCTCGCCATTATTTTCAGCTATCTGGACGTCAAAGACAAAGGAAGAGTCGCTCAAGTGTGCGCGGCCTGGAGAGACGCTTCCTACCACAAGTCGGTATGGAGGGGGGTGGAAGCCAAGCTCCATCTGCGGCGAGCTAACCCGTCCTTGTTCCCGAGTCTGCAGACGAGAGGAATAAAAAAAGTCCAGATCCTCAGCCTGAGACGCAGCCTGAGCTACGTCATTCAAGGGATGCCGCACATTGAAAGCCTTAACCTGTGCGGCTGTTTTAATCTGACAGACAACGGACTCGGGCATGCCTTTGTGCAGGACATCCCATCACTACGGGTGCTAAACCTAAGTCTTTGCAAACAGATCACTGACTCCAGCCTGGGCAGGATCGCTCAGTACCTCAAAAATCTGGAGGTGCTTGAACTCGGGGGATGCAGTAATATCACCAACACAGGCCTGTTGCTCATCGCCTGGGGCTTGCACAGACTAAAGAGCCTTAACCTGCGAAGCTGCAGGCATGTGTCTGATGTGGGGATTGGTCACCTGGCTGGGATGACCCGCAGTGCTGCGGAGGGATGCTTGTCTCTGGAGAAGTTGACACTGCAGGACTGCCAGAAGCTGACAGACCTTTCACTTAAACATGTTTCGAAGGGCCTCAACAAGCTTAAAGTTCTCAATCTCAGTTTCTGCGGAGGCATATCGGATGCCGGGATGATTCACCTCTCACACATGACCCACCTGTGCAGCCTGAACCTCAGGTCATGTGATAACATCAGCGACACCGGGATAATGCATCTGGCCATGGGCTCCCTTCATCTGTCGGGACTTGATGTCTCCTTCTGTGATAAGATTGGAGATCAGAGCCTGGCTTACATTGCCCAGGGTTTGTATCAGCTCAAGTCATTGTCTCTGTGTTCCTGCCACATCAGTGACGATGGCATCAACAGGATGGTACGCCAGATGCATGAACTCAAGACTCTCAACATTGGACAGTGTGTGAGAATCACAGACAAAGGGCTGGAATTAATTGCAGATCATCTTACACAGCTCACAGGAATTGATCTATATGGCTGTACCAAGATCACCAAGAGGGGTTTGGAGAGAATAACACAGCTCCCATGCCTTAAAGTGTTAAACCTGGGACTGTGGCAGATGACGGAGAGTGAGAGACTGAGGTGAAATCTGTCCTTGTTGATTTTTTTTCTTTTCTTTTCAAACAATTTCCCCCAATTATGTATAGTACTCAGTTGTACTGAGAGGGGCTGCCATTCTTAATTTTACTTTCAGTACTGTGACAAAAAAAACCTTGAGTGGTAATCGGCATTGATCACTGGAATATTGTTCTAGACTGCAATACTCCACTCTTACTCAGATTTTGTTGCAGTTGTATGTCCTTCTTAATGTGTATGTTTTAATCTCAGCCTGTGTACAGTTTCTAGCTACCTCACCTTTTGAACACAGGAGTGCCTACTGTTGCTGAATACTAGATTACATTATGTATTTTTTTGACTCAAAACAATGGAGATTTTCAAATGAAAATCGCTGCAGAAAAAAAACTAGCTAGGCATTTTAACTCTTAACAGAAAGGCTGGAGTCCCTTGGATTGAAGTTTTGATAGAATGTCTGTCTTTTTTGGCTGATGTATTTTTTACTTTAAAACCAATATTTTTTGTATTGAATGACCTGTTGACAAAATTGTGCTTCAAATTGAAGTGGGTGGATCACTCCTGTTTGTATTTGTTTACTTATGTATAGTTGGCTCTGTCTCATATTCCTGAGGAAGTAAGTATGTATCAGATGTTTCAGTATGCAAGTCTGTCAAGGATTCTTCAATACAGCTACATTAAGGCATAGTAATTAACAACTCTGAAGGCTATATGCAATATCTTAAACTGCTCAGCAATGGGTTTTTTCCCCTGCAGAGCTTCCAGCGATAGTGTCAGAGTATTTGTTTTAAAAACGTAATTTAAGATCATTTTATATTCATACAGTAGTGATATTTATGAATAAAACTACAAATATGTTTGAATTTTGTCCTTTTTTTTTGCATCATTTGTAGCTCATTTTTTAAACATTTAAAATAGACAATGATATTGCAGTGTAACTGTCTCAAAGGATCTAAAATGAAATGAAACATTCCACAACACTACATGAGTTATTACAACATCTAGAATTTAAAAATATATATATTTCAGGGTGACACATTGGTGCAGTGAATAGCACTTCTGCCTCACAGCAAAAAAGTTCCTGGTTTAGATTCCAACAACAGCTGATGGGGGTGGGACCTTTTTGTGTGAAGTATGCAAGTTATCCCTGTGTCTGTGTGGGTTCTCTCTAGAAATCATCCAAAAACATATACTGCCAGGTTAATGATTAATCTAAATTACTCATAGGTGTGAATGTTACAGTGATTGTCTGTCTCTTATGTCAGTCCTGCAATGAACTGGAGACAGGATGTACCCCGTCTTCACCCATAAGTAGCTGGAATAGATTCCAAACGACCCTACTTAGGATAAAGCGAGTTCAGAAAATGAACAAATGAATAATTATTTCAGTTACCGCAAGTGCACAAACTGGCAAATGTACAATACTTAACCATGCGTTAGAATTAAAGCACTTTTAACAGAATTTGTTTTTGTATATATATATATATATATATATATATATATATATATATACACACGTATAATTTAATCCTTCTTGCTGAAGTTAATTTTAAAACGTTGTAGTTCTGCAGATTATCTTGACAAAATGAGCAATAATTTAGTAGGCATGTTAATTATTACTCACTTTTATTAGTGCATGTAATTGTTCTGTTGCACCAAAGTGAATTATTTTATTTAAGTGTCTTACTTTCCAGGTTTTAACCTATAAAAGAGCACCACACATCTGACAAATGGGGATTAAAAAAACAAAAACAAGTGGTGCCAGACACAAACTGCCAAAAAATGATAAATGTAAACTTTGATCTACCTTTCCCAAAATGTACAGACATCTATTCTGGGTCACTGGTAACTGACTCAAACCAATAGTTTTGTTGCTCAAGTGTTGACAAACAAACCAAACCAAAAAGAATACCCCTTGCCCTCCCTTTGGTGGTGGGGTAATTAGAGAAAATAAGCAAGTACGACAAGAAATGCTAAAATAATAAAGTAGAACTGGCACAAATAAACAGGTACAGAATATATCTTTTTCATTTCAAGAAGTAAACATCTGGAATAGTTTTTTTCTGCTTTTTCAATTACTTATTTTTTGTCTTTCACAATTATTGAATCACTTCAAACATCACTAGAACATCCAAAACTCTTCAACAGCATCCCAGCTACACGTCACTGGGACAAACAGGTGATGTCAAAATCTTAAAAAGTCTAAATCTGAATAATTAAACATGAACCAAATGAGAAAAAAACATTTGGTGTCTAGGAATAAACATAAAACTGACACATTATGAGAGTGGTTCTCAAATCCGGTCCTCATGCACTGTTCTGTTTGTTTTAGATATCTCCTTTTTTCTTTCTTTTTTTAAAAATAAAAAGTAATTACAAATAAAATACAATAAAGAAATTAAAATTACATTAAAATATTTTTTTAAAAGATTTAAAACAATTAAAATTAAAAGAAATTTATAAAAATGACAATTTAAAAATTTTATTTCATTAAAGTAAAAACACATTCAACTAAATAAAACTATATTAAAAACTGAGTTTAAAAAAAAATCATTTTAAAATAATAAGTTATATTATGCCATTATCAGGCTCCCGAAGAGCTGATCAATAATTGAACTAGGCGTTATAGAAGAGGGAAATACCTCAAACATGCAGGACACTGGGCCATGAGGACCAGATTTGAAAACCACTGCATTATACTATAACACTGACAGAACTACCTCATGGAAGTTATTTTTCATGTAGAAAAATCCTTAAAACTTCAAATCCTAACGCTGCCGTCATCAATTACTTTGCTTAATTTAACTGTTTTATTCCTTTGACTCAAAAAAAGCTCAAACCAAGGCTTATAATTTATTTATTTACATACATACAAAATCCAAGTAACTCACAAACATGTCTGTTTTGCTTTCTTTTTACACAGTTTGATTCTTAACACGAACAGACAGAAGGCAGTACATTTCTTCTACAAATGCAAAAGGAAAAAAAAAAAAAAATGACCATGATTTTGACAGAAGCCCCTTAATAAAAGCTCTGTGTTCCTCAATAAAGAGCAGAGAAAAAGAGATGATTAGACGTTAAGGCAAGGGCAGAGACACACAGGCCAAAGTAAGGGAAAAGAAACAGAGAATTTATTTTTATTTTTTTAATCTTTGAACCCAGTAGTGAAAAAGGCAAGGGGTTAAAAAGGAGTGAATTTAATATCCACTCTGAGATGTTTGACAGACAAGAGGCTCAAAACCAAAAATAAGCATCTGGCTACAATCCTCCAAAACTACTGTTAGCCCTCTTAGGAAAAAATCTTTAAATCAAACATACATAGGACGTTTGTGTTCATTTTATAACTAGCACAATGCAATTTGCTATCTAGTTCTGTATCACTGTGTTGCTTTTTATAAAAAGCCAGACATGATTGGAGGCTTACTTTTACTCATCATGCTCAGTCTGGCTTTGACATCAACAAAACCACTGATAACAGGTGAGAGGAAAAGAAGAGACAACACTGGAGTCTGAGGATAATACATTTACATCACCATAAAGGTGAAAAGATATAAAAATGACAATTAGAAATAAATGCAAGAAAAGTACTCTCCCATCACACAGTCACGGTTTGAAAACATTTGTAGTTCACACATTATTTTGACACAAAAGGTTTTTTTGACACTTCTTTCCTCAGTGTTTCTGCTGAGGACACTAACTCCACGGTCATTTTGTTCAGAGCAGCTCGCCCTTTAAAATTCTGTGCAAACATTCAATGCATATCCATACAGTAAACATTTTTATATATATGTATTATATTTTTTATATATATATATCTCTATAGAACATGACTTTCTGTAAGTTATGGCAGTACTGTCACACACACACATTTTGTCCTGAAGACAAAAGTAGACACAAAAGACAACTGCACTGCTTTTCTGATTTTTTTTTTCTTTAAAAGAATGCACAACACCTTCCACGTAATTACCTTTATTCAGTCACTGTAAGTGTTAAATATCACGTTATTTACAAACTGATCTAAAAAGTCTAAATCTGCTGAAAAGTGACTTTCATTTCCTGCAAATGTAGATGCACTTAGTAATAATTAAAAACCTCAGCCCTGAAGATTTCAAAAAAGACAAGAAAAGGAGGCATCACTTGCATTTGTAAGTGATTTGAAAAATACAAGAAAAACAGGGAGTCACTTGCATTTTTCAGTGGTTCAATCGATTTAACTGAAGACCAAGTGGGCTTTAAGTAATATCTATAGAAACTTTGGATGAGACTGAATGATCAGTGGATCGGATCGAAAATTCTTACATCATGCCTTAGCACCAATATTAGAGGAATAATTGGATATCCCTGCATTAGGTCCAGTACTGATCTCTGTGCATGCTCCAAGGCCACTAGAACGTTCTCAAAAGAAACATTGCATACCTTATAAACAAGTGGACGTGTGCAAAACCATCTGAAAAAAGTAATACGTCACCAAGAATAAAAGCTTTTTTGTTTTCCTCTCTCTCATCCACGTTTGAGAACTTAGTATGTAGCTAAAAGCTGACCTGATCTGGGTCAAAGGTCAGGCCCTGATCCCCCTCTCATGCCATTAACCCGGCCACAGACCACACAGTAACACGTACCTAAAAACCTGAGCTGCCCAGAGACAGGCTGACAACTTGGACTTGGAACAGACATTTGGAGATGAACAGACTGCATGTATTAGGTTAGAATGTGGCATTTCCTAAGTGTTCCACATCCACCACCACCAGCAGCTGCTGCATTTCTAAATCCAACTCGGTACTACGCAAACATCTGCATGGCTCGATGTACCCGCTGAAACCAGCTCATCTCTGCTCCCCTCTGGATGTAGCAGCTCCCCAGCTCTTCAAGACGAACAGTGCTTTCTAGTCCCATGTGCAGAATCTAAGAGGTTATAGGACCGAGTTAGAAGTCGGTGAGGTAACTGTGCTTAATTGCCGAATTTTCGCTGTGAATGATGCAGTCTAGGGAGACTGAAGCTGGCAGTTTGCTCCGAGACATATTTGGGAGATTTGCCTCAATCAGCCTTTGTCTTGCGATTCATTCGTCCCTGACAAACCGGTGTGAAATGACATTAACAAAAATCAACCTTGGAATGTTCACAAATGTAACCTTCAAACACCTAAACAAGCACCATTAACTGATCTAAAATATTAACAACTTTTGATCCAATAATCCGATCAATCAATACCCGGAAAATGCAGTATCTCAGCTTTTTACTGTGATCAATGGCTGGGAACACCATCATTGATTCACCACTAAAAGCCATGGAGTTTGATAAATTACAAGAGTTTGAGACAGTTATTATGTGCAGTTAATGATACATTTATCCTCACTTTTCTGTTTTGATATAATCTACTAAGAGCTTTGATGAACATCTATATGATCTGTAAATTAAATACCTGAAAAAAGAAAAAAAAGCCAAGTAAAATTATAATATATCCCCCAAAGGTTAAATGTGGCTGATGAGTAATTAAAATCCATTCAGAAATGGCAGTAGCTTCCTGTGGTTATTGGTTGGATTCATAGTGTTTCAGATTTCTCTGAATTTGTGCTCTTATATAATATAACTAATGGAACACTAACTTTATATATATATATATAAATCTAAATCAATCTAATCTAAACCAGGAACTTTTTTGCTGTGAGGCAGAAGTGCTATATATATATATATATATATATATATATATATATATATATATATATATATATATATATATATATATATATATATATATATATATATATATATATATATATATATATATATATATATATAAGGAAGACTGCTTAGGTTCCCTGGTGAAAAAATGAAATAAATAACTACGAAAACACCCACATATTCAAGTTTTTAAAAAAAACAAAAACCCATTTAAAATATAATGCATACGTACAATACCTTTCATATATTTCTAGTATGCTGCTCTCTGCTTAAAATGTCATTATGTGTGTACTTTAGCTTTCCTTCTCCCACTGTTCCCAACCCTCGCCATCTGCCACCCCCTTCATTAAATCAGCAGACTTCAGCCTGCAGTCGATACTTGTTTGAAGTGCCATATTTAACAACGCTGTGGTTGAATTTGTGAACACCCTTGATTTGATTTTCGCCAGCCTGACATCAGAGAGACACATGTGACAGGAAAGCACTTGGCAGTCATAAAGTTTTGATCTGGGGTGGACGAGGGGAGCGAGGCAGAGCGGCTCAGCAGTGTGCGATAATGCCCCCGAGCGCTTCGGTCTTTGCTTCTGGAGCCTGGTTAGATGGAGGTAGGGACGCCCAAGTTCAGGAACAGATTTGTCTGAAGACCAGGGCTCAGTCATGTCGTGTCTGAGGTCAGCGTTGTCAGCAGGACTCCTCCAGGGCATTGACCACCTGCTCAAGGATATCAGGGCAGTAGTCTGCGATCTGCTGCAGAACCGAGTTGGCGTACTCCTGCAGCTCTCCACTCTCCTTCTCACACACCTCCAGCTCCCGCTCCAACTGCACATAGCAAAACAAACATACATTCATTTACTTTTAATCCAAGACAAAATAGATGTATTTACATTTGGGGAAACATAAATTGGTAATGAATGAATGAATGAATGATATATTGGTAATGAATCCCCCCCCCCTCATTTACTTATAAAAGGGGCGAATTTCCCATGTCTGTAGCAGCATAACTCTTGGGTGAATTCATACCAAATGTGTCTTATAAATTGCCACTGATCCAGAATAGATGCCGTTACATTTTGACAAAAGTAGGTAAAAGTTAAAAAAAATTGTATGTGCTTTTTAAAAATCTTTTTCTTCTGCCATTTACTTATAATAAGTGACATTTCAAATGTCTACAACAACATCAGTTTCGTTTCAATTCACTTCAAACTTGACACAGAGGCAATTCTTATGTTGACATCAGCACACAGACATGATGACATCAGCTGAATTGATGGTGAAAAAAAAAGCTACAATATGTACAAGGGGCCGGGTTTGTTGTGCCTGGAACCACTTGTTCTTCATGCTACAACAGACACTAACTTTGATATCAAGTGTGAACTTGTTGATAGCTTGACATTTTATTTGCACAGACTTCAATTTGTCAGCTTTGATAAAATGTCTTGTCTGAACAGCAATATTTAATATTTCATAGGATATAAAAATGGGGACATTTTAAAAGATTCTCAACTTCTGATAATATGGTTAACATCTCTGTAATTAATTTTAACACTCTCATTAAGATTTTACTATTACACAGAACCAACACTTGGTTTCAATAGAATGAAAACTAATGGAGATGTTATAATTACAGATCATCCATCTAGGTAAAAAATAATAAAAACAATAATAATAATCTATGAAAAAAGTTACAAAAATGTAGCTTTTTCAGTGTCATAAATGATCCATGATTTAAGGTTTTTAAATTATATGCTTTATTTGCATTGCAGCCCTATTTTACTGCACACCTTTTGTACAGTTTTGTGAAGAAAATGCCATATTTTTCCCCTTATATGTTTTTACATGTATTATTTATACATATATTTATTTATTTTATAGTATATGAGAGATGAAGTTAAATCCTTGGGCAATAAAGACTATAGTGAAATAAGATTTCTTTGCTAAAATGAGATGTTTAATATATGTAATATCAACAACCAACAAAAAGGAGCACGTACATTGGTATTAATATGTATTATTTAAATAATAAGAATTTTAACTCTTAATTCAAACTATCACAAGGCATACCAAAATGGACAAGAATATAAGGGCTTTGATTTGCATGTTGATAAATCATAACCTTTAAATGACACTCAAACGTCAATGGCATTGCACAACTTGTCGAGGTTTCTTCTTTCTCACTGGGTTATGGAGTTTTTCCTTGCCAAGGAGGGTCTAAGGACAGGGGATGCTTGGGACTTCATCTATTTCTGTGATTGTTTGTTTACTCTAATGAACTCTGTATAGTCCTGTGAGAAAACCTTGTTGTGATTTGGAGCTCTACAAATAAAATTTAATTAAAAAAAAAAAAAAAGAATTTAATGTGTGCATGAATGGGTGAATGTGAGGAATTTTAAAGTGCGTAAAAATGTACTATGCAAGCTCAGCCCATTTACCATTTAGCATACAACGACAAACTGATGAAAATACCCAGTAGCGAGGTTTGAGGGAAAAAAACAGTTTTCATCATTACCTGTTCGACACTCATCTTCTGGAGCTCCTCCTCCCAGTCTTCGGGGTCGCTGTGGTGATAGTGAGAGGGTGGCGTGAGCTGGCTGAGGATGCTGGGGTCTCGGTCATGGCAGAGGTCTGTCAGGTGAGCGATGTAGAGCTTGAGCTTACTGCGGTTCTGGGACAGGGCTAGAAGAGGGGGTATCATCTGCAACAGTGGGTGGGAGGGGGAAATAAAACAATGAGAAGTTGCAGAATAGAAAGGAAAGAGAGTCAAGGGCATGAGAAAGGGGTAAGGGGAAGAGATGAATAAAAACTAAAATCAGATCTTAAACAGCAGCGCTTTCCAACACATTTGTATAAACAGATGAACGCTTCTGTTTCAGGTGCTGAAAATAATGCAAGTACACTGAACAAAACATGATTAGGATGAAAACACAGCAACAGACTTGAAAGAAATTTGCTTTTCACACCTGAAACAAAAACCAAGCATCAGCCACCTGCATGCATGTGTGTGGAAACCATCACCATCTCACATCCTGCACCTTATGTCAGCTCAAGTAAACAGTGTTTTCATGGTCTGCTGCTTTTGTGATGAGGGGTGCCATCACACATTTACATCTGTATCTAAGGCTGACAAAATATTACATCACCTTACTGAAATTATTTGATTTTTGAAACACTGTGAACACTTGACATTTGCCAATATTAAAATAGCTGGATGATATTGATCATTTGAGATTTGCCACTTCAGTAGTATTGGCACCTATTGTGTATATGCAAGTCAAGTCAAATCTGCTCTGGGCACATGTGTTAAAACACTGTAACTGGTATTGCTAAGCATAAGCAATAGTAAGTAGACTGTCCTGTATGTGGCTCAATGTATTCGACAAAGTGATTTACTCAACTCCCAATAAGTCCTGATGTCACACTTCCCTGTGGGGGTCAAAATGTGAGCAGATAATCATTAGAATCCGAGCAGCGGCATGCAAAGCTAAGAAGCTTCTCATCCTCTTAGCTTATACATGCAAACACAACACACGCCACTGATCCCTATCCCACATGTCACGCAACGGAGTAAAAGCACAGGATAAGTGGACAGAAAGACCGAGCAGTGATGATGATAAACATTGGACAAGACGAAAAAAAATGTCAACATGCCACAGAACAACAACAATGAAAAGAGTTGTGACACATCTGGCTTTATACAAAGCTCACCCTTCTGAATAAAATAGTTGAGAGAGGGAGGAAGGGCAAAAGTTCAGCTATGCCCAAATACCCTCCTCATCATCCTGTTAGCCACAAGTTTAGCCAATCGCAGCAGTGGAAAGGAATATGTGGTTAGTGTGCATATACATAAAATATCCATGGTAAATTATACATGTTCCCTTAAATATAACATATGAAACAGTGTTAAAGTCAGAGGAAATTTTAAACAGGCAGTTATAAGATGAAGGGAAGCCATGATCCAAGCTAATAGAGGGTTTGATCCAATCTAACCTGGTCTGGAGAGGGTTTGTGATTTGTTTGGTCAGGGGCAGTCTTCAGATGGTCATCCTCATAGTTGTCTGCCATCAGCTTCATTCTGTTCTGAGTCTGCAAATTAAAAGAAAAAGATTAATAAGGCATATTTTTGTCACAAAAAAAAAAAACTCCAAAAACATAATGTGCTGCACATCTTTAATCCCCCTTGGCCAAATATAGTGTGAGATTCTGTTGAAAATGACTACCCTAAAATTTGGATTAGATTGTCTTTGTGTAAAAACACATTACATACATATTTAGATGTGAAAGTACTCATAACTACACACACCATTTGGCCTTACAAAAGCAAGTCAAGGTCACTGATTTTTAATAAGCAATCTGCTTATTAAAAATCTGCTCCATGCCAAGATGTATCCACAATATAAATTTTATGCAGATATCTCAATGCGTTCTTCAGGTAATGCGATTATGTCATTGAATGAATGGACAAACAGATGAAAAAATGATTACAATACCCCTCGGCTGACGGGTAAAAAACAGGAACATTAATCTGAATGTTGTATTATTACCCTAATTTGTCAAATTTAGAATGTGAATTATTATATAAGTGGAAAACTTATGTGAAAGTAGTAATTTCAGAGCCAGTCAGATGTGTGTGAAGCCATTGTTTTACTTTACTCTCAATGCATCACAGGGAGCAGGGAGACGTTTGACAAGAGACCAAGACAATAAACTGTTTGTATGAACAAAATGATAGAAGTGTTTCATACAAACACAAAACAGAGTGGAATTTGGGATGTAACTTAGAGATGTTCCTGGTGAATACATATAAATAGCACGGACACTATTTGTTCTTTCACAACGTTCCTTTAGTCTAGATGAGAAAAATCCCAAAGATGCAGCAACATCAGTGTTTGGTCATGATGAGGCACCTGAAAGGAACTAAATGTCACACAGTAGACAGATGCCTCCTCCCCACCTGCTGCTTGAGCTGCTGCACCAGTCTGTCTTTCTCTCGCTTCAGCAGAGCCACCTCATCCTGGGTTTTCTTCTTCTTTGATGAGGACAGTTCCAACAGTGCAATGTTAGCATCCTTCTCACTAATTGCGGCCAACAGCGCCTCCTGTCTGTAAGATGGAAAACAACACCATGGCATTTACCCATACAGGTAAATAGTTCAATTGTCATTTATTATTCATAGCACAACATCATCCTGCCAGCTGGGGAAGACCAGAATTGGATGACATTTTACACAGTGAAGGTAGCAATCAATAATCCAGACTCTAACTCCACCCCACTGTGTGTGTGTGTTTGTGTGTGTGTGTGAGTCTTACTTCATCTCCAGTACTTCCTCCAGGTGTTTTCTGCGTTCGGCTCGTAGAGTTGTGAGGTGAGCCTCCTTCTCACATAGAGACTGTTGGGTGGAGGACAGCTTGGCTCTCATGGACTCCAGCTCCTGCTTCACCTTCTCCATGGCCCCCAGCAGCTCCTCCATCTGCAGACAGACACACACACACACACACACAGTTCAAACCTGAATAGAACAAAGACAGATTATAGATTGAATCCATCAGTGAAAGCGCTGGGATTCCCTTTGAAAAGGACTCATAATATGAATGGTTTTAATAATAAAAGGCAGGGGCTGCAGATGTCATATGGGCTGTTGGGAGGGACTGGGGTTCAACTATAACACAGGTGGGTGGCAAAAAGTGCCTATTAAAAACTACAGCACTACATTTAATTTACCTGGCATTTGCTTACCCTGTGAACCATGTATATTATAAAATCAGTTGAATGCGAGCGTAAATATTCACAAGATAGAATTTCTTGGTCACTTCATATGTGAGCCCACCCCATAATTGAGCAACCCATTTTTATTTTAGAAGCAAAAACCAGGTAAACTAACATAAAAATACAGTGAGTGGAAATAACGGCAACACCAGACAATACTACAATTGTTGGTAAAATCCTGTCAAGTGTTGCCGTTATTGTGTACACTCTACTGTGAATGTTGTTCACAGTAGGTGGAGGTCACAAATACTCATACCTTAGACCACTTAAGGTGGGCGAGGTTGGACTCATGCATTGGTTTGAGTGAGTGCTTCTGCGGTGTGAAGCAGAGAGAAAACAAGAGAAAACGACAAGCAGAGATAAAAGAGCTGAGGAAGAAGAAGCCAGTGGACAGGAAGGAGGAGAAAGGAGTGACAACACCATAACGACAGCAAAAAGGTGAGGAAGAAAGAACTTCACCATCGTGGATTTCTGGTATTATCTGTATTTACATGCTTATGGTGTAGGTTCTCCTGGTTTGACCGGAGGGGGGTGGGGGTAGTATTATGTACCTGTTTCTCCTGGACAGACCTCGCAGCCTCCTCCTGTGCCAACACCATCTCACGCTCAGCAGTGATTTGAACACTCTCTCTTAAAGCCTCCTCCAGCTCCTCTATACGCTCCGTCTTCTGGCGAAGGGTGTCCTGAAGAACAGGATCAAGCAGAATTTGTTCAAAATCCATGTAACAAGCCAATGCCAGTAAGTGTGAACTAGCAAAGTTCACACAGCCAAAGTCTCACCTTCACCTGTTGTGATGATTCAGACAGGTTGTCCTCCCTCTTTCTGGCCTCCTCCATGAGTCGAGCATTCCTGCTCTTCTCCACCTGCTCCTTGTGCTTCAGAGATGCCACCTTCTTTGACTGGTCCTTCATCTGCCTATGGGGTCACCATGAAAAAAAGACAGACAGATATATTGCATTACAAATATGTTTAACACATAATAAGCACAAAAACTAATTCCTGTCATACTGTTTAGGTTTTTTTTGGAAGCAACTTTTCTCCTTGTATCTTTTATCTACAAATTATTAGTGTAACTAAACATCCAAATAATTCCACTTTTAATAGTTTCTCTTGAGAGTGAGAAAATGTAGACTGAAGTGAAACGGAAGGGCATGTTCCTGTTTACAATGGCACATCAGGTTTCAATAATTTTATTTACAAGATAGTTTATCCATATGTAGGTGAAAGCTTTGATTAACTACGTCAAATATTGCAGAAACAGAATATTCTATATTCGTATATCCCTGACTCTCAAATCATCACATACCTGGCTGAAAACGTTTTGTCTCTCATCCAAGAAACTCTTGGAAGAAAGATTAAACTTTTTCACAAAAAAAAAAAATTACCCAGTTGAACTTTGAAAAACAATTAAAGGCACACAACTGATTATACGCATCATGTTTTAAGTCCATTTTTAGATCACAGCTGATTAGTTATGGCACACAAAGAAATTAAGCGCTTAATAAAAGGCACATTAAAATCAACTGTGAAAAGAAAGAATAGAAATTAGAAAGAGAAATTTAAATTCCCAGGTGGTGTGCATACAGTTCTGATTTTATACCAAATAAATTTGATTCTAGGTTTAAATTATGGACCAAAAAAGGTGTGGCATCATACAGGAAAATGAAATGAGTTTTCAAATTTTAAAAGAAAAGTTCTCTTTAGAAAAATAAGATTTCTATAGATATCTTCAATTAAGGAACTATTACAACGAAATATTAAAAAAAGACAGAGAAGAACATAAACCTTTCATTCAACTAGTCATAAAAACATACAAATCAAAAATTAAAAGAAACGTATAACTCTATAAAGTATTTCTAATTTTAACAGTTATTGAACAAGATACATAAAAGACAAATGGTAGAAAGAAGGAAGATTAACAATAACAGATAAGGAGTGGCAAAACATCTACCAATTTCAATGGAAGAGTATAAAATCATTTATGGGAAGAATTTTGTTGGAAGAACTTGTTTTTAAAAAATTTTTTTTATTCTTTATTACCCCTAGCCAAAAGTCGCACAATACAAATGGAAATTCAAAATGCTGGAGGAACCGTGGCTGACACAATGCACATCATTTCCATATATTCTAGAAATGCCCAAAAATTAACCATTATTGGAAAGAAATACGTAAAAGCCATAAAAATCATTCATAATACATATTTACCTTTCGATTTCAAAATCATATTTTTGGGATATATTTCTCCAGAGGTAAATAAATAAATACTTATAAAGCGTTTTACTAGCTGCACCAAAAACAGCAATAACTAAAAGATGGATGATACAAGAAGAACCAACAATAAATAACTGGATAGACATAACCATAGGAATTTACAAGATGGAAAGAATAACTTCCATTGTATATTTGAAGATGGACCTTTTTGTACAACACTGGAAGGGATGGATGAAATATATGGAAATCCTTTAAGATCTGACTTCACTGACATGACTGCATAAATATGGACCCAAAGTCCTATGAAGGAAATAATTTTTTTTTTTTTTCATTATTATTTTATGCTTTTTTTTTTATTAACCATATATTCTCTTTTTTCAGTAACCCGATGCAAAGCTAATAATGAGCTGCTGTAAATGGTATGTATGTGTGTATGTTTATGTTTATATATATATATATATACACATATTATTATTTTACCTTCTCTGAATCCACTCTCTAGTTGTATATCATTTGTGTCTGTCAATTTTCCAATGCTTTCTAAGAATATACAATTTTCCAATAAACAGAGAATTAGGAAAAAAAAATCAACTGTGAACACACTAAAATATGTGGAAATGTCTTTTTAAACACCCTTTAAAGGAAAATTAAAATCACCTTAAACACTTACTTAGGCAGAATTTTATACAATTCTGCAGAAAACCAGACTCAGGTTTGACTCAGGTAAAAGAACAAATAATAATAGGAAAGGAAAAAAAATGAGTATCAGAGGTAAAGAGGAAAGCTACCAAGTCAGGAGAGGGGAGTGGAATACAGTTCCACATAATACAAAGATGTAAAGAAAAACAAAGGCAGAGAAATATGAGAGGGGGAAAAAGCACTGAGAAAAAGTGTAGATACTAACCTGGAGGCCAAACTGGAGGAATGAAAGATTTCCATGCAACGACAAGAAAGCAGTAGGAAGAGAAAAAAAACAGACTCAGACCAAGAAGAGTAAATATGAAGGAAGGGAATGACCAGGGAACTCATACACACCAGCTCTGAGATTATACAGTCTACTTTGATGTAATGAAGGCACATATACAAGGAACCCACTAACACCACAAAATCCACAATAACATTACATAAGAGAAAACAAAGGCATGTTACCAAGCTTTTAAAGCACTACTCGTAAAGAGCCAAAAGACAAGTAGTCAAACTTTTTACGTACTGAATTTTATGACTGGCAGAAAATCCAGACCAAGAGAAATGCAAACCAATCACAAAAATATCCAAACGCAATACAAAACACTATGTAAATACAGATGGAAGCAGATTTTCTACATGAACTTTTGTCAAAAGCATTTATACTCTTAAGTAGGGGGTGTTAGAACACAATTACTTGTGCATGCTACAGTAATGTCTGTAAAATATAATTAAGTTTTAACATGGGAACATTTTGTGATATTGAATTCGATCCTGCTGTGATCAAATAAAAATATGTTTGGTATTTGTGCATATTTCTGGTGTAAGTCAATTCTTCCAGGAAATAATCATTTAAAAAAAAAAAAAAAAAAAAGATTTCTAACAGTATCATGATATATTGTGATATATCGTGTCGTGGTCCTGGCATTGTGATTTGTATCGTGTCGCCAGATTCTTGACAATACACACCCCTACTAGTAAGGTCATTGTACATGTGTCTACGTACCTCTCCAGTTCATTGATCTTTTTGTCCTTGTCATTTTTCTCATTCTCCATTTCCCGAAGGATCTCCAGTAGGCGGTCTACCTCAGCCTGGGCCTTCCCAGAATCCTCTTTGTGGCGGGCCACTTCCTGCTCAAGGCAATGAATGCGCTCTGCCAGTTCTGTGTTTGCCTGAGCCTCCAGGGCTGCGTTTTGAGCCTTAACAGAAGGAACCGAGTCATTTATCTTAAATATGAAATGTGGGCATTTATACGGAACAGCTGGAATCATAATGTAACTTCATGATATAATAATATAACTTCATATGTAATCATATGAAGTAAACATTAAACAACATCATGTAGTTCGCCCGGATCACACAAAGTTTTTTTTTTTTATTTAAGCAGTCTCACTCTCTTAAGCTGGTTCTCCAGTTTGAGGCATTCCTCCCTCTTCTGCTCCAATGCAATCTCCAGACTCTTGAGTTTAGAGTCTTTCTTCAGCCCAGAGGAGGCCAAGGATGATGCATGCTCCTTAAGATCCAACAGAGAGGTCTGCACATACAAACACCCACACAAATAGAAGAACAGATTACATTTTTTTCTCCAGTTTGTGAGAATGACAAATCATGGGGTTCAGGAGATAAAACACTTTTGATATAAAGCAGGATACAAACACCACCTCATGGAAAAGGCTGAACAGTAAAAGTTGCACTTGATTTATAGTCATAAGTTACAAGAGCATGTTTGTCTAATGTGAATTTATATTTACACTTCAATTTCTCACCTCTCGGTCTGACAGGTCTCCTTGCAGTAAGCTCAGTCTCTCCTTCAGTTCTTTCAGTTCCTTTTTGTTACAGTCCAGCTCCTCTCCCTTCTCCCGGTCGTCCCTGTCTCGCTGCTCTTTCAGACGCTCAATGATGCGTTCCTAAGAGGAAGCAGAATAAAAGAACTCAAAAACAAAAACAAATCCAAAAATATATGTTGCTACAAATGACCATACACTCTTCAATACTATTTCTGGTTAGCTGAAGCACCACTGATTTAACTAACCTTTTCTGCAAGAGACTCCTCAAGTGTGGTGAGGGCAGTGTCAGTGTTGGAAGTATCTGCCTGCAAAGATTTGACTCGCTCCTTCAGACTGCTCATTTGCTTCTCCTTATCCCTCAACTGCTCCTGCAGGTTCTCAATCTGTTGAGCAACCACAAGAACTCCCATCATCACTCAGTAGAGGCATTAACTAAAATGTACTTCCATTATTAAATACTATGATTATATACATTCAATTAATTCAAGATAAGATAATAGATACACGTGTTAATTTGTAAATTAGAAACAAGGCAGTTAAAATGCCTTCTTATTTTTCATTTATGCTACATTGTCCTTTGTCTTGCTATTTTATCAATTATTGGCTTTTGAAAGATAAAATGTTTTTGTGTTTGACATATTCGAAATAAAATGACTAAACTAAAAATCACCTTCTTCTGCAGCACATTGACTTTGCGCTCCTTAACTTCCAACATGTCTTTGAGGTCATGAATCTCCCCATTGAGTGTGCCCTTCTCCTCTGACACTTCTTGTATTTGTTTGCTCTTCTTATTCAGAGTTGCTTCTTTTTCTTCTAAGCGCAGGCGCAAGGCATCCACCTGACCACAACAACAGGCAGATGGATTTTAATAATGACGAAATAAATGTAGTTGAAAAAAAAAAAAAAAAAAAAGAGAAGTCAGTCTCAAAATACAGTAATAGCAAGTATGTTAGTAATATTTTCAAAATGCTAATGAAATATGCAAAAGGGAAATTGAGTGATACTGTGTCCCCAGATGGCAGCACTTAGTCGGGAGCATGAGAATATATCTCATGCTTCCTCCTCTAGTGTTGCTGTTAAACATGATCTGAAATTCAGACACAGGCTGTACCTCTGTCTGTAAGATGGCAGCTCGCTGCTCTTTGGCAGTTAGAGACTCTTTGAGGACTTCAATGTGCTGTTTGCTGTCAGAGAACTGATTAGTGAGTGTCTCCAGCTTTGTCTGCAAACCAAGCATCTCAGTGTCCTTCCTGGAGAGATCCTGTTTCACCTGCTCCATCTAATAAACAGGTACAGTAGGGACAAAAGAGTCAACCAAGAATGAAAATGATTAACTCTAAAATAAACTTCATATCATACTGTCTCTGACCTTATTCTTCATGAACTTGGTATGGCTACGGTAGACTTCCATCTGCTTCATTTCCTCCTGGCGCTCCTCACAGCTCAGAAGTCCATTGGATTTTAGCATTAGCAGCTCCTCCTCCATGTCCCTCAAACTCCGATCCATTGAATTGATCTTAGCATCCTGAGTTGAACAAAGAAGGATTAAGGCTTGTACTAAACCTATACACACCTCAAACACTTATACATACATATGCATTTCTCACCTTCATGTCTATGACAGTCTGTAGAGCTTTGGTTTTGGTGGATTCTGGGGTTCCCTCGTACCGACGGTGCAACTCCTGTTAAGTTGGACAGATATGAAAAAAAATGTAGCTTTAAACCAAACAAATGTATCAGGGAGGAGAGATCCTATATTTGAACAGGATATCACCTCTCTTAGAGCAGTAATCTCCCTGTCTCTCTGGTCCAATAAACTCTCTAGGTGATGCCTGTGCATCTCTGCATCTGCCAGTCTCCTGGTCCGCTCCTGGTCCTCCTCTGATGCTTTGGCTGATGGTCCTGAAACCATAAATATATTTGCAGCTTTATTGCCATTTAATGTGTAGGAAGACATGAGTGACAAAACATGAGGTATTATTGTATAACTGTGTAGCCAGGGACTATGGATGGAATCTATCTTTTTAGCTACAATCTGGTACAGTTCATTTCAGTCTTTGTGAGCTGAATATTATCTGTACATTGTCCCTTAAATAAAGTGAAAAACATTGAGATGAAAAGATCTACAAATATTGAAATCAACTGTAGGTCCTTCCTTAAAACACACCAATAATTATCAAACAGGTGAAGCACAAATACATGTAATTGTTTCCACATTATGGTTCAATAATGCATGCATTTTTGTCGTATTGAATGGGTGGTATGGGTATTAGGGTTTTCTTTTCTTTTGTTCTCCATATTATGCTTTGCCAAATGTAATATATCTGGTATAATATGACCCCAATACCATGATAACATACTAACTAGTCAGAAACCTATGATATATTAGTAAAGGAAGTGTACGCTGCTGTCAGTCAAAGACTTGGGTTGAAATGAGGGGGAAACACCAACAGCTTAAAATAGATTGAATGATTGATTGATGCTTTACTACAGACTCAAGGTCCATTATTCAGCCACAGCAAAGCAAGATGATCAATGTGACCATCAAACTACCTTTACTCTGCAGCATCTCCAGGAGTTTCTTAATAGACTCATCTCTGGCTCCTAGAGTTTGTTTTTGTGTGTCGATCCTCAGTTCCATCTCCTCAAGGGTTTTCCTTAGGAGGAAGAGTTCTTTGGCCTGCCTCTCATGTTCAGCCTGTAGCCTTCGGTAGTTCTCCTCCGTAGGTTCAGATGACAGGGCCAGGTCCCGGCCTTGACTGGCAGGATCTTGCTGGAGCAACTGGTTCAGGTCCCGCTGGATCCTTAGCTCATCTTGAAGAGCCTGAACAGTCATCTGAAGGTGCTATGAACAGAAACGACATGTGCATTTGATATTTTCATCTGCATGTTTTTTTATTATTATTAAAAATTATTCACAGAAGGGATGACAAGTTAAAGGAAATAACTATTGGATTCACACTTTAACCATTTTATGAGCCTGACAATATTGTGTTACAACCTTTTAAAAATCAACCTCTAATCATGATTGAAAATTCAGCAGTGCCCTGACGGATACACCCCAAACAGCCCAGCTTTGTGGCCAGTGTTACATTTCATGCCCAGAGAAATGCAAGTTGTGAAACACAATCAGCCCAGTGTAGTATTGCATTGTTTGTGGCATCTGACGCCATGAACACTTGGCAGAGCTGTTGTGAGACAGTAACACAGGGCTGTGTTACACTCTGGTCTGAACCAGCTGCGAGCATTTTCAGATGACAGAACAAAGAGAGAAGTCAGTGTCTGCCTTCGTTTCTCTCTGTCCTCCTCCTCCTCCAGCCCCCTCCTTTTCTTTCTTTGTCATTTTTCCCCTCCTCCTTCCACCGACAGACACTGCTCCCCTCCTCAAACATTATTCATCTACCTTGCTTGCTCTCGCCCCATCTCTTCCTACCAATATTCTCACCTCTCCTCTCACGAACCCTCCCTCTCCATCACCCTCTCCACCCTGTGACTAAGGCTGACTCACTGCTGTGACTGCACTGATCCACACCCTGACAAACACACACCAGCAGAGGGGTGCATGTACACACACCTTTCCCCTTCCTCAGCCCCCATGTTCTCACTCTGCTTGAAGAGGAGATAAGAATCATGCATTTTAGCGAGGAGCCGAAAGCAGAGGGGATGCGATGTGCCAACTTAACTGATCCTGAGTCACTACTGGTAACAACACTGTGCAAGCAGAACAGGATATCTGGCATCTATCATCCATGGCAACAGTCAAGAAGTCAAAGTACTGAAGATGCTCAGTGTGTGCCATATATGTTCTTTCATTCTCAGTGTCCACTCATTTATATGTCATGTCTCCTAAAACATCATTCAAATGTCTCAATTCCTAGGTGCAGATTACTGTATCATTCATTATTTTATTTAGGATTTTTTTTAATTGCACAAACTCAATATAAGTAGTTTTCTTTATCAAGTCTACATGTCATATATCAACAACAAAGCAAAGTGAAAATTTGGTGGGCACCAATGCCCATTATATACTGAAACATAAAATTAAGCACTGGTAACTAGTGACTAGAGAAACATACAAATGTGTTGCATTTGAAACTTTTGCTTAGAAAGATATTCTCTTGGAGAAACACTCAACCTTACATTTCAAGTCTAGATATTTCCTAGTCTTACAATATCAAAATGTCATAAAAGTGCATTTATTATTTGTGCATCTGACTTTGGTTTAGAAAAAAGCTCACAGGAAGACAGGCTGAGTGCTAACAGTTGCTTGGGAACACTCCAGCCAAAATAATCTAACCGTATACATGACACAATACAGAAGGAGCAAAGAACACAAACTTGCAAAGGCAGACATATGCAGCTAGATCTCCGGTCATTGAGGCCATGCAGTTAAACTGAAGCCATAATTAGCCAAATGCCTTGTGTGTGTATTTGTGTTTCTTTACATATGTGCATGGATGGGAGGTGGAGGCTGACATATGAAAGCAGACATCTTTAAATTACAGCACCCACTGATTAACCTCGCTCTAGATGGGCATTACTGGGAATTAGTCCACAGTGTGCTTCTGTGACTCAGCAGGAGTGAAAATACAAATTATACAGATCTGCCCATCTATTAAGACACAATGAAACAACAACTCTTCATTAATGAGACTTAATTTGCATTTCCACAACACACTGCCGATTTCAAAACAGACTCTATCCCCTTTAATTAAACTGATCATTGAGTTAATAATTTCATTCATTGTTGAATTAACACTGAGCATCTTTTGCAAGTATCTACATGTAGAGGCTATGTAGGTACATTATACATACGGTATGTATTATAGATACATAAAGACAGTACACCTTTAAACAGGCAGACACATTTCCAAATCAGGTCTGCTGCAGAGCAAAAAAACAATGAAAGACAAAAAATGAAGCAGAAATATTAAAAAAAGGAAGTAAAAATATAAAAACTGGGACATCTGAAGGAACAAATGAATAACTATTAGAGGGAAAGGCACCTCTATAACAGGGTTGCACAGTACAGTGACTGCAGTATGTCTAATGTAAGAATGATATGATTTGCAATTAAAAAAGAAAGAAAAAAATTTGGGAATGTGTGCTATATAATATAGTGGCTAGTTGATGGCTAACAAGGGCTCCATGAGGCCAAATTGTATATGATTTTCTTAGTCATTACATTTCAGACAGATTTTGCAATGTTTTTGTTACCTATATTCACATTGTGATAGTAATGAAGACTACAACAATTACTTAAATGCCCTACAGTTTTGTTTGCAGAGTAAATAACATTGTGAACCAATGAATGGGATTTTAACAAAACACAGACATGAAATTAGCCAATAGCACTGATTTCAACTGCTACTTTACAGTGCAAAAATACCAATAACATAATAGTCTGTGGTTTATATCATATAGTTGTTAAATTCCAAAACACTGTATATCAAGACTTTCTATTTAGAGTCTCCATATTTTCATCCTGTTCACCAAATCCAGCAATTTCCTAAACATGCAGAGATGCTAATGGAGCCATTAGGTTTATGGTGCCTTTCATCTGTTAAGTATGAGCATATACTATAACTGTGCATAAGAGGATTAACAAGATGTATAAAAAACTGCCTCTAACCTATGGAAAGCAATAGGGGAAAAAAGAAGATGTGGTATTATAACTGATGCAATGGGTAAAATGCAGTTTTCTACTCAAAGAATCCCATCACACCAATTAGGTGACCATTTAACTTAACATAACTGCTTGACATGTACAAAAAATGTACAGAGATGCATTTCAGTGATCAAACCAAATAAATGGTTTAAACAAAAAAAGGAAAACTGTGGAAACACTCACTTGTGCTTCATCTTGAATCACACGATACTGCTCCTTCCACACGGTGATCTTAGAAACCTCATCCTTCCTAAGTGCTCGCTCCTTTTTTAACTCGGGGCTCCAGAAGGTTTTGATGGAATTCATGGAGGAACTGAGCTTGCTTTCTTTAACTTCCACCTCTCGCCGTAACATCTCATTCTCACGCAGAACCTAATGGGATATGAAAGGGGAGGCTCAGGAAGTCAGATGGTCAGTCAAACCAAACATACAACCTCTTCATTTAAAATTCTCCAATTTTTGACAGATAAGCTGAAAACTGGAAGGGAAACTCCTAAAATACCTCTTTGAGCTGAGCCTGCAGATCAAGGATGGTGTTGTCTCTGGCCTGCCTTAGAGAATGGGGCACAGTGGAGGCCATGTGGTGGTCCCCAAAAGCCAGAGCGTCACCTGCCATCATGCCTGCTGGTAACACAGCATTGGCAGGCACTGTGGTGGAAATATTAGGAGTGCTAGCAGCCACACCACCACTGCCGCTACTTCTTGATCCATATGTCACCCTCTGTCTTCCCATGGTTGTCACTGTCCCGCCAGTTTTTGGAAGGTGGTCACCAGCCATGGCAACCTCATTGTCACTCAGGTACATCGGGCCTGAAGTGGCATAGGCAGCATTGAGCGACTGGATGTTCTCCATGGATAGGGTCTTGCCTCCTGCTCCACCAGGACCCCCTCCACTTCCTCCGGTGCTGTTGGTTCGACGGTGTCCCATCCGAGGAGAACGGGGAAGGCGTGGGGAACGGCCAGATCCCTGATTACCTGTACCACTTCCATCTCTTCCTCCGCTATGGTTGGCATCCCCTCTGCCAACAGAGCGGGCACTACCATACATTTTTTATTAAATAAAAAAAAAAAGGCAGCTGAGATCAAAACTAGACTTGGACGTGTATACGTTCTGGATGATTTTGTAGTTGTGAGCTTCACAGACTAAGAGAATATTTGGTGGCAATCCTGCTTCAACTGGAGAGATGGCACTATTTTCATGACAAATTACAAGTCTGATGCTCTTCAAATTCAATGACAGTCTGTCCTCTTCCAACAGGAGATGTTAAATCCAGTTATGCAGGAAATGACACCAATCTGCAAAGAAAACACAAAGTGTTGTAGTGATAATAATAGTGGAGCCCATTCAATTAAAGTGTCCAATGTAGTCTAATAAAGAGTCTGGAGTCAGTGCTGGTCTGTTTTTGAAAATGATTTTGCAAAACAACGATAAAACAGAATGCCTAGTTTGTGTTTAAGTAAAATTATACTTAAGGCAGTCATGTTATGGAATAAAAGCTTTTAACTGCAAAATTATTCTCAGATAGAGATCCTTAGTGCTAAATCGATGCTTAACATCTTATTATTAAGTTATGTAAGAGAAAAGATTTGCTAAACTATGCTTTACAGTGTAGAATATAGAAGATATAAAAATAACAGTGATATAAGGTTTTTCCAAGTCACAGCCTTCCGATCTCGTCGGTCATCGGAGACCATTTTTTGTACATGGCCAAATTACATTTTAGTGAAACTCGTCTTTAGCCAGTACTCACAGAAAGTAATGTTTCTCACTGTTGTAATTCGGCTATGTTGTAAAAGTATGTTTTTAGGAAATACCTCAGCCATTTAACTGGATAGTCTGCGTGGCCATGCTAACAGCTAACATAACGTTACGTTAACACACCGGCTAATAGTAAATGCCTTCCCTTCCACCATCACTCATTATCCAAAAAAATTGTCTTTTGCAATAAGAAGTGTCAATCAATTCATATAGTATGACTAACTTCCAAATAATGAATCTCTGAATCATTTCCCCGATATGCTGACGCTATGGATTAAAACTAGCAAGGGAGGGAAAAGGGGATTGTCCATGGTGGACATTGTAAGGTAAAAACCTCGCAGCTTAGAAAATAACACGAACAGTATTAATAGGCTGTTACATGCATAGCTATAGGTCTGAAATAATTAAATGCGGTGTGAAAATGACAAATGTTAAACCAAAATGCAAGTATTTTTGCACAATCTTGACGTTACCGTACAGGGTTGGTTTTGGAGACACCCATATCAAACCCTATCCATTTTCCTGCTCCTCTATGTAACGGATACTCGTTTCGAGATACGTTTTTATTTTATTGTACTGAAATCTAGGACATGCCAATCACAGTATCAGAAATATCACACGTAAAGGTAAGCTCACCGCGACGGATAGAGGCTAGTCTGTCCAATTTATGTGGTCAAGCAGAACCTCTATTTTTTTCCTCGCTAACACAATAGCCAATGGTGAAAATCCGTCCCAACAAACTACCTTTTTCAGTGTCTGGCGTAGATCAAATCGGTTCCAAAGCTGGATCTTCTCTCAAATGGAAAATGGCTATAAATACTCTCATTTTACGTTAGATAATCAATAGATGTGTATCTGATTTTGCCATCTTTTTGCCAGCAGTACTAGCGGCTCAGGAGAGCCAGGGCGCCTCAGTGACGTCAAGCCTCATATGCGCGGTCACGACACTCCTCATCGCCACGCTTAAATTTTAAACGCGCGTCCACGAGAAACCCCTGTATATGTAAACCATTTGACAACAAAACAGTTCAATAATTAAAATCTGAGAAATAAAACAAAACGTTGAGCTTCTCCAACTTATATTTCGTGAACAGGCTGTACTTAAATTCAATTAAATGTGACCATCTTATATAAATTACAATGTGTAATGTTTGCTTGGCATTAAAATACTAATAGATATTTTAACAAAAAACAACATGTTGTGTATTTTTACATAAGTAAAAATATCAATACGTCTTACAGAGACGTACGTATGTTATGTTAAGACTCCACCAGCAGTCGGCAGTATTCAACTGTAAGACCATTTCATCTTTAACTTATTTTCCCCAGAATTGTGTCCACACAATCAAATATCTTGGACAATTGCATTTTATGATACCATATTAGCTATGTTCAGGGTATTAATATATACGTTTTTATTCTTTCCTCTCCTTTGACAAAATTATAATTTGCAAAGGAAAAGTTCGACTTTTCTTTATATCAAGTCACACTTACTTACCAGGCACATATAAGATTCCTAAAATGGAAAAAAAAATTATATAAAAAAGTATATTAAATAATACAATTGTACTAAGTTTGAAGTGTGGCATTGCTTATTTAGCATCGAAGAAATTGCAAACAAAAATAAATTACGTGGGGAAAATCTGTATATGGAAATTGATTGTCTATAGACGTTTGTCACTAAATAGAAAATGTATGTCATAATGGAATTCGAGCAGGTATAGACTAGAAGTGAGCACTAGTCTATGTGTACGTGTATGTGAGTGCATGTGTGTTGTGGTTATGAGGTCACTTTTCAGTGGCGCAGGCGCTATGGGAAAAACAGTTTCTTCAATATGTAGCAAGTGCTGCTTCTTCGACTGCGGTCCACAAATGGTAACTTCGGGTCTTAGTTGTGTGGTGAATAAATCTGCCTGACATTTAATTGTAATTTATATGTATTCTTTTATATATAAACGAAGATGGAAGTACACTGTGGACGATTTCGACGCCGATGACAGTCCGTTTTGTTGTGGATACGATATTGAGGTAGGTCGGTCGCTGTTATCTGCCACCCGGCACCAATCTACGTTAATGCTAGCTAGTGCAAGCTACAATGCTAACTGGTAGCTAAGTGAGATTCACTAACGAACAACAGCTAGCATAACGTTGTGAACCACAATAGAACACCAGTCTGTCATTTAAAATGTGGCTGTCATCGTGAATTAGTTAGTAAAATTGTGGTTACTAACCATGTAATAACAGACACAGCACAGCTATTATTAACACCTCTTATAACGATCAATTCGTTGGGGGTAGTCAGGAGGTGGGTCTCGCTTTTTAGGCCATCAGCAAGACCCGCCTAGCTAAGGCTAGTTAGCTAACGTCAGTGGCGCTATTTGTCATTGCTTGGTAGCTTTCCAGCCGGCGTTCTACACCGACAACCATATTCAATGTGTTAGCACGGCTTGTAATTTTAATCACGCCGAGATAGAACCCGGACTTGGACATCGTAAGGTTGTCGAGTGAACGATTGTGTTACTTGCTAATGCTTTTAGACAACCCTGTGTAGCCTTTCCTGTGTGAGATAACTGCAGGCCATTTAGCAAAAGAGTCCTCCTTTCAAAAGACGTACGTTTAAATTAACCCATCGTTGGTTTATGCTTCCCTTGTTGAATATGAGCTTACGCGAGTTAGCTCCCTATTAGCCGTGCCCATTAGCAAAGCTAAAGGCTAACAAAGAGCCTCTGCTCCTCCTTGCTTTGTATCGCTCGATCCTGCCATCCAAATTGACGAGGCGTTAATTATAAGGCGATGAGGAAATGGGTAAGAATACTATATACTTTAATAATATACTCTCAATAATGTCCGCAGATGTTACTCTTATTTATCTAGATGTCATTGCGCCTAGGCTTAGTAGATTTGGATCTTGCGTTGCGGTTGCTTACGTTAATTTGAGTTTAATATAGCTTTATCATAAGGTACGTTACTTTTAACCGCTAAGATTTTAATTGTAAGAATGTAACAAGATGATAAATTTCACAACGGGTACACTGGTAGTCTAACCAAGACAGCACTGGTCAATTGCTATCAACATTTGGTAATTGCAGTTATGTAGTTCTGGAGACATAAGATGTAAAGAAACAACTTGGGAAGTTCACTGAAGTGCACTTGCATGCAGTATTCATTGGCGTCGCACGTACGGGTAAACTTGAATTCTTTTAATAGTTAACTGCCTTTAATTAGTTACTTCTGCTCTTCAATAAATGTCATGTGTTAAGAGATTAGTGTATCATTTCATGGTCCTCATATCCTGTCAAAATCCTGTGTTTATTAAACATTACAGCTGACTTGTACATCAGTTGGACATAGCTAAATATTATTACCCCTAGGACCCTGATGTTAGTAGCCATAGACTTCTAAGGGGTAAAGTTAGCAGAACATAACGGGGAAGCGCAATTTTCTTCTAAGATCTGTTGCAATTGTAGCCTTAGTCGGTTCTAGTCTCAGTAAATTTATGAAGCTGGCTGTTTACTTTAAATTGTATTTATTTACACTGGCTGATCAGTTAAAAATCTTGTTGACATTAGACACATAAGTGGTTACTTTTTGAAACATGTCTTGTGTTTCCTCTTTCAGTGAACCTGCAGTAGAGCATATTTGGATTTTTTGGACTACTTCCCTTTTCCCTCTGGACGTTTGGTGCCTGCAGAAGAGTGTTCATCTTTGTTCTCCATCACATCAGTGATTCCTTATGCTTGATAGAAGCTGCACAGTTTGTCTCACAGGATGGAAGGTCTGGACTTAAACAGATATGGGTTTCAACCTCAACGCAATGTGATCGACAGTGATGTGCAGTCTTTTTCCATTTACAAGAGAACACCACCTATTCTACACAACCAGGCTCTGCACTGTGCATCTAAAGACATTTTTTGAGGCATAAATAAAAAGGTAGTGGGAGGAGTTACAGGACTTTTCCTTTTTCCCTTTTTAAAGCACAGATCTGTACTGCTTATATGGAAAACATGGAAATATCCTTGTTTTAAACATTCAAGTTATTGTACCCCCTTACTCTTGGTGTGGGTGGTGGGATGTCGGAAAAGTTTGGCGACAAAATGGTGAAGTTTCTGGCTCCCCCTCAAAAGAGTGGAAATGGCCCTAGTTCGGGTTCAGACTCGATGGTGAGTGAAAGCCGTCCAACAGAGGTCAGGCGTCGGCATCACACCATGGAGCGTGACAGAAGTAACCCTGAACACCGCTTCTTGCGTCGCAGTGTCATCAGTGACTCTAATGCGACAGCATTGGCCCTTCCTTTGCCAAGCAAGATCCCAGTCCCAGCACCTCAACGAATTCAGCCACGTGAAACCACCTCTCAGCGACAACAGGCTGCTGGTCATTTCCCTCAAGATGAACAAAATTTATCTCAAAAGGATAAGTCTGCTGATGTTGGAAAAGTTGTTGAAGGGAGAGGTGTAGAAATAGCCAAGGTTGATGTAGTGCCTTTACAGCAGGTACAAGATGTTTCTGATGGAGAGGCAACAGTTGTAGCCCACACTACACCAAGCCTTAGAGCAGAATTACCAACTCAAACTGAACGGGAAAGTACTGCTGAGGTAAAGGTACTTCATGGAGAGGAGGGTGAAGAAGAAGATAAGGACTCTGCCAAGGCACGAGCTGAGGCAGAACAGAGGGAGGCAGAGAAAAAAGTACAAGAAGACATAGAAGAAGCAGAGACCAAAGCAGTGGGAACATCACCAGATGGGCGTTTCCTGAAGTTTGACATTGAGATTGGACGGGGTTCCTTCAAGACTGTCTACAAGGGTTTGGATACTGAGACCACAGTGGAGGTGGCTTGGTGTGAATTGCAGGTATGATACAGTTCTCATAGCTTGACTTGCCTCTTCACCTCTGTTGTCGGTATACATTTATGATAATGATAATAATAATACATTTTATTTGTAAAGCACTATGTTTGAAAGCAGATCTCAAAGTGCACAATAAAAATATAATATTTTTTTACTGTAGGAACATAAAATTATTTACCATGATGAGTGGATTATTTTATAGTGCATCTCACTATCATTTTGCCAGATTGCTTGTCAAATACATAATTATATTACTAAATGATATATCTTTATTAATGCTAGCTTTTCTCTTTTTCACATTATTAGCTTTTACCAGATTTTATTATGGTGACGCAGGGTCAAATTCATTTCCTTCCACACCGTTACCTGAACTATATCATTTCTGTCATTTCCCTTCTGATTGCTTCACTATGCTTTTGTCAGCAAAGCTTCTCATTTCCTCATTTAGGTTTTTTGCAACTTAGTCTATGCATGCACATAAGTCAAATATCTGTGTGAAAAGTGTTATCAAGATTTGTATGAGTAAGAAATATCTGACAACTTAGTCACAGCGAAATCTTGGGCTTCATTCACAAGGCCAGGCTTTTTTCTTGCACTGGTAATGTGTATTGCACATAACTGTAAACTTTTGAGCAACAGTACAGTGAAATCACAATTGAATTAAAAATTTTCAGAAAAAAAATTAATTTCTGACAAAGGTTGTGTTTAAAATATTATTTTCCTCTTAACATGCATGCTTCATATATTTAACTATTTTACCTAAGTATCTGAACACTCAATGAGAAATGTACTCATTCTCGTTTGAAACTTAAGACCAAATGATTGATTTTAATTGTAAATGTAGGTTTGCTCACAGTTCAGTTAAAGCATCATGTTGGCATCATTCTCCAAATTCATATCTGCATCCACTGCTTTCATACCATCATAAGAGGCATTGGTCTCACACAGCAGCACATAAAGCCATTGCTCTATGCACACTCAGAACAATGCGAAGATTACAGACACGTGCCCCTCCCCCCTCCTTCAGAGAATCACACGCATGCTCAGTGCATCTTTGCTCTGAATGCTTGTGTGAATGTAAAATGGGTCACATTCCTCATGAAGAATCTCCTGTGTGTGGTGCAGCCGGCTGGCCTGCCAAGGCCTGCTTCTAAACTCAGTTCACTAAGCCTTGTATTTCCTTCTCATTTCCTCACATTTTTGTTTTCCTGAAGGATAATTGCAAAATATACAATTCTACATTCCTAATTCTATTGGGAAACCTTTAGTATAATATGATGTTTTTGTTGCTTATTTCTCTGCTTTTCTTGCCAATGTAAAAGACTACTTATTTTAAGCAATGTGAAGCTTTTTCTTCTCCAGTTCAGCTTATTTTTTTAAATATACTTTTGTGGCTCATTATCCTATTTAATAATTTAAACTGTATGCGCTACTGAGTAATTGGTCAAATTAATTTGCAATCCTGTAATTTCCAAGCTGCAAGAAAATCTACACATCCAAATAACCACAGTAGTTTGACTCTTGTTTTTCAGAATAACCTTATATTAATAAATGCTTTATATTGAATAGCTCATTGATTTAAGAAACGCAAATCCTGGAATATAGATCTTTTTTAGCCACAATATCTGAAATGTAACTTGACACTCATATGCCCCTTTGTTTTCTTTCTGCTCAAGACATTTTTGAGCTCGATACTGTTGAAGTGCACATAGGAATCTAAAAATCCTCTCACATGGTTGTTAAAGCGGTCCCATGATCACTTCAGTGCTGGTGTTGGGTTCTCATATGCCCCGAGGACACTGCATTGTAACTTATAAAGTGTTTTACCTATATATTTGTATTTCTTATTCTGAAAAATTAAAGTCATTTTCTTTTTTGACATTTATATTGTAGTGTAGTTTTTATGTATAGTGACCTTGTTACGTAGTTTGTGTTCGTTTGATTAAGTATACAATTTTAACATGGCAGAGGTAAATGTTTAAGAAGGAAGCAGGACCTGTTAATTAAAAAAATCCAATTATCATGTTTCCTGTTGATACCTTAATCAGTAATGCATATATTAATAGGAATTGCTATTTATTTGCTCAATCGGAATTTGCTGCCAACTCAAAACAATGGCAAAGTTAGAGTGTGTATACTAATGAAACAAGTCCTACAGGTTTTTTTTCATGAGATCCTTTAATCTTAGTAAGCATTGCTGAAATCCTAGGGCCACACTAACAGTCCTTTTAGGCTGCAGTGATCATGAGTAACTGGACTCCAAATGATTAGCTTGATGGAAACAGGAAGGCACATATTTAGATCCTGACAAATGTTTAGAGTTCTAGAGTAAAAGTGGAACCACTTGTCTATTTTTCTATCTATATATAAATCATAATCCTTAAGTGAGGGAATTTTATTCGTGATACAAATAATAGCTAATTTCAGTCCTATATGTCCTTTAAATTCAAAGATCATCTTATGAGGAGCTTCAGTACTCCACCAAATGTTGTGGAAGTCCCTTCAGTTCTTGAGGTATACAACTCAGTGCTATACTGATGGACAAACCAAAATATTAGCCCTCCTTCATAGGAATGCCATTACCATGGGTTATAACCTAACTGTAGAGTTAAAGTAAAATGGACTTGCATTCTGCAAGGCCATCTGTCCACAATTGTCTGAGAATTTCAAGGAGTCCACCCTTTTCCACCCATCCATGAACCCACACATTTCTTTCAGCTCTCATGTTTCAGGCATGTTTGAACAATAAGTAGGTCACCACACAGAGGAAGTGAAGGGAAAAAGAGGAATAAATGTAGGAGTCTCCCCTTTCTTGCGTACTCATTTATCTTGAAACATGTCATCTTCCACTCACAACCTTCCCATTTCACTCCTCCCTACTGTTTGCTGGAACTAATCATTGAAAGATGAGGAAAAGAAACTTGGATTTCTTTTAGAAAGTATGGGAGATGCTGATCGCCTGTAGCTAGATGATGGCATTGTTGGGGAATAACGTAGTATTCTCAAAAAAATTTAACACAGTCAGTCTTTTGGGATTGCTCATGGTAGATACACTGTATAGACATGGCAAAGTTTGAATTTTAAAAGGCAAAATTCGAAAATGTATTGTGTTCCATAGTGAATCAGCAGAGTAGCAATTCATCTTCACATGCATACTTGACTGTCACAAGAAACTCAGCAGTTGTTTAACCCCTCGGTATGTGTGTCAATATCTGAGCTATTTTTTGTCAGCTGTTCTGCTGCTTCATCTGCAGTTAAGGCGGAGACACACTGCACATAAATTGTCACAAATGAATTTGATACAGTTAGTGAACACTGAAATCATAAATGAAGTTGTCAGAAAAAGCATTTGCACACATTTAAGTGAAATGCCCATACGATAGCAACATCCAAAACATGCCAAAAAGGGAAGCTGTTTAGTGTAATATTTGTGCCTTCTGGGTGCAGCTACTGTATGGGGAAGGTTATGACCTTTATATAGAGTTTACCAAATTAAATCATTTTACCATCAAAGTTGGACTGTATTTGGGGGTCATTAGGTCATGTCTTTTGCAGCCTGTGAAGAAGGTATTTGTACTCGTGGTCATGTGAGTTGGTGTCATGAGGATGCTATGGATTCAGGTCTACAGAGACATACTGTACTTAATTCAATAATTATCATTGAGAGTTGAAGTGGCTTCTTAACTTCCAGGTCTGTCTGCCATTACAGAGATTCTACTAGTGTTAACCACAGAGCTCCATGTAGCCCTCAGTGTCATCCTCAGAGTAAGGACCTGCCATTGCCAGCCCCCGCATGATCACTGGCTTTTTTTTTCATGTAGTCTATTTTTAGAGTTGTTGGGTTATTTATGATGGTCTTTGCCCAGAAGCACTGTTTTCTGCTCTACTTTGGTGAGACTGTTATTAGTCTGGGCATTACATTTGGTTTGTATATATGTGTATATATAAAAACCATATATATATATATATATATATATGTATGCGCGCGCAGTCATAAGAATAAAAAATGAGAATTGAGTGAATAATGTTTCATTTTGTTTGTATTTTTTTCCTCGCCACTGTTCTCTGACTGTAGGAAAAATGTTATTTTAGATATATTAGGATGATAGTGGCAATATACGTTTTTATTTTATTTTATTGTATTTTATTTTGTTTTGGTGATCTGACTCATGCCCACTGTTAGATAGAGCTGCTGTGACTCAACTGCAGCTGCTGCTGCCCTCTTGGAGCCTGCCAGGTTAGGTTTCCCAATATATAGACATTTAAAGCCACAAATTCCAAATGCTATAAAGAGTATGCTGGTCATGTAGGCTTGCCAAATGTTGATACAAATCTTACAACTTCATTACAGCTCAAAGGTTTTTACCACTTGGAAGTATATGTTTCTGAATTCCAATCTAACATCCAAGGTCTAAATAGAACTGAGTGAAGGCATCCTATGGTACCTCAGCCAACAGTATATCAGTAAACCCAACATTATCCAGAATGATATTATATCAATATTAAAAAGCCAACAATGAAGATTAAGTGGAGTCGTGCATACAGCAGTAAGGACCAATTGCACTTTTTATGCAACAGGAAGTTCCCATATATCTTTAACATAACTTTCTAGGATCAGTGAGATGAAGCAAGAAAAGACTGCTGTTTAAGTGCTATTGTAGCCTAGCCACGCTAGACATTTAGGCCTGAGAATATTTTTGTGCTATCCTCTTTGAATTGCATAGATGTAAATCGATACAACATAATGTGCAATTAAATGGTCTTTCAATGGTTGTATTTTTGTTGTAACAAGAGTTTATGATTTGTTTGTACCAGAGAATGTCAGGCACACTTAGAACAGCAGCAAACAGGGTTCTGGCCAAAGAGCATTTTCAATGACTGTTGCAGTGTGTGTTGTGTGTGCGTGTCTTGTGATTGCAAAACTGACTTCCTTGAGGCATTGGCAGGCCATGTATGCTAGTGCATACATATCAAAGGTTATATTTTAAGTGTTTAGAAAGTAAGGAGCTGATTCAGCAGATCTTTGTAGATTATTAAAGCCCTTGTCTGCTGAGCATCACTATAAAAAGTGCTTCACACAGTTTACATCATGCAGCTCAGTCTGGAGCCATGAATTATCAAAGTTTTTATAAATGTATACTTTTGCATGGACAGTTTCATATTTCTGTTCACAGTAGTTCTATTATATATCACTTTGCTGATGGTTTGTGAATATTTTAGTGATTAGCATAGACTTTTAGATTTAAGATGTTAGCTTAAGACCAGATAGTAATGTAGAAGAAAAACCACATTGCTGGAGATGTTAATACAGCCAGATGGTATTTGTGGGGGTTGGTGTACTGCACACACATGGGTGGGAACTCACAGGCTGATTCCTGCCGTCGATGTCATGGATGTTTTGCATGACTGTTTTCACATGTGTTCAGGGATAAGGGGAGGGGGGCCTCGGTGCCCCACTAGATACATAATCTTAAAAGTAGGTCAGTTAATCCAAGTACTTGTTGGAGCCTTCATTTCTCCTCCTCTTTCCTTACCTGTCATACCTTTCCCCAACATTTCTTCTTGTTTTAGCTCTCACTTCATCTTTTGAAGTTGGCTCTAGATTTTCCTCTTTTCAAAATAAAATATTCAGTGTGTTTAGGGGGAAAAAAAGAAAGTTGAGTTTTAATTTATTTTTGAATTAGCACTGGACAATTTCACAGCCTTTTATCATGATGGCTCTTAATTTGGCACATTATTTAATTTTCATTTGAATCATACAGATTGTCATTAAACTTTCTTACATAGTGGTCTTGTGTTTTAAATTGCCCCCATATCTGTGTAATAATTAGGCCTCTGTTAAAAAACCCCCCACAATTTTCCAATTCTGGATTGATTTGGATATAAATTACTTAGGATAGATTTGTATGTTCGAAGATTGAATTGTTATTTTTTTATTATTATTATTAGTACAGAATGTCTGATTCACCTTCAATTTAACATTGCACCAATCTTAATGATTATAAGCTACATTACTATCTGGCTCATCCACTGTTCAACTTTGTCACTTCGCTTTTAGACCCTTTTCATTCATTTTTGGTTCTCTTGTTGTTAGCTGTAGTTTAGTAGGCAGACACACATTGCCCTGTTTCTTGCTTTGCGTTCATTCAAGTCTGAAAGTAGAGTGACATTCGAGTGTCGGATGAGCGACTGGCTGCTCACACGGCAGTAATATATCTTGCTGGGTGTTGATTGGCATAGCTTGCATGCCACAAACCACTACAGTACTAGGCTGTCTGCCTGACCTGTAACTTGGTTTTACTTATTCCAACAGCAGTAACAACACCATTAGCATTACCATACTCACAGATTCCAGTACACACTTCCAAAATGGCCCCAATAAATTATTATAGTCTTTCTTTCTGTTCCTTTCAACTCATTTCACCCACTTCCACAACACATTAGTAGCAAACAATCTCACATTTTCTATGGGCTCTGCACTAGTTACTTAAGGGTTTAAGTTAGTGTCGTACTGCACTAGTCTTAATCTGTGTTAACTTGCAGTTTGTGTTTTGCTGTTTGAGCAATAATGGCGAACAGCAAAATGTGCACATAGAAGGAAAACTTGCTATGGTTTGGGTGTAACATGCTTCGATTTTTGAAGAAGAGAATGAAATTGTGATAAAGGTAATAGATCATGATTATACCTCAAAAGATCTTCATTTTTGGTCAGGTTTCCTTGCCCTGTTTTAAAGTAATGTTAGTTATTGGGGTGCTTCTTCTCACTCACATGCACACATTAAGTTATGCTCACTGTTCAGTCACAACTGTGCGGAATTTCCTGGATATCCTGGCCAGTGGCCATGTTTGTGGGTAAAGGAGGGGTAGGGGTTTCAATGGGGAGTGGGGAGTCATTAGGTCAGCTGAACTGGAATGAGTCAGATCCTTCGTAGACATGCATGTTAATGTAGGTCATACCAGGAAAAGTGGAGGAAACTTGAGATCTGTTGTACATATAGCAGAAGTCCAGTAAACCTACAGTATATACAAAAAAGTTATTCTCTTTCCTAATCCCTGTTCTTTTGTATCTGCCCATCAGGTTTTGTAGTGGACAGGAAGTGTGATCAGGTTGCAGATATTTTCCTATGATTAATTTTCAAAGCATTCAGCTTCCAGAAGGTCTATTTATTTATTTACTTTGTCATGCATTGCTCTTTATATTTTAAATATGTGCTAAGACTCATCTTCATTTTATGTTGGACTTTATTATTATTGCTGAATGCTGTTCTTAATTATACCTTTTTAACAGTTGGCAAGTTTATTGCTTAGTTTGTTGCTACTTTAAATATTTATTGAAGTTATTTTTTTATTTCACCAGCAAGAAGATGCCATTGACATTAAGAACCTCAGTTATAACATTTAGTTAAAATATACAATATTTTACAAGACAAGTCAGACTATGAAATACAAGTGCAAGTCATTGAGTAAATTTCTAGCACTTTGAGTTTGGATTTAAAAGCATATAAAGAGATAATTCCAGTCGGTTTCCAGTCTTTTAGCAACAAATACCATCTTTGAGGAGCATTGTAGACAAATGCCCTTTTACCCAACTCTGTACGAGTGAATCGCACAGAAAGGAACAAATGCTCATTTGATCTCAAACAGTAAGAATCAACTTTTCTTTTTTATTAAACTACAGATATAGGAAGACAGCTGTCCACGTATGGCCTTGTACAGTAACTAAAATTGTACCAGCATCCCAGCCTCCTTCTAGACAGGGCAGGCCATCCTGGAATACAGCTCACAGTGGTGTGTCATGAGTTTAGAATTAGTTTAAAAAAACAAACTATGAGAAGCATGATAAACTATGTCAACTATCTGAAGAAATTTGGATGGTACATTCAAGTAAATCAACATAACCTGACACTGATTAGAAAAAGTAGCAGTGACAAGGCACTTTTTAATCTAATGGAAAAACACAACTTGTTTAGAAAATAAAAGCCCAATTCAAGCTTGAACTTCTTTAGCAGATTTTTAATATTGGGTCTGAAAGTGAGAGTCACTAATCAAAAGAGTCTATAGGGAGTATTGAAGAATGTGCTTTACGAAAGGACTGCTTAATTTGATGTGAATATTGTACTCTTCTGTTTTGCAGTTTCAGTCAGACTTTCAACTCATTTGGTTTGGCTAGAATCCAAAAAAATAACTGGATGCATTCCTTTGAGTTTACGGTGGTCTGCTAGTGAAAATATGCATCTACTTCAGTATCCACCGACTTGATGGTTCATTTTGAGTCTCAGAGTTGAGTTAAAACATAATTACATAAAATTAGATTTTAAACCCTTAAGTTAGATTCTGTCTCTTCATTCATTAAAGCTATGTTTCAGCTTTTTGTAACTATTTTATGTTTATTTTTTTTTTTAATTTACAGGATCGTAAGCTGTCAAAAGCAGAGCGACAGCGTTTTAAAGAAGAAGCGGGGATGCTGAAGGGACTACAGCATCCCAATATTGTGCGGTTTTACGACTCCTGGGAGGGACCCTCCAAAGGCAGGAAGTGCATTGTACTGGTCACTGAACTTATGACTTCTGGCACACTTAAAACGTGAGTCATATATTTGGCAGGGATAACAAGCACATGAATATAGCAGTCATGCGTATGACGTCCCTTTAAATGAAAAAGTTGATTGTGATTATATAATTGATATAAATAAACTCGTACAAATAGCAAAGTAGTTGGAACTTAAAATGATCTGTTTGCCTTTAGATATCTAAAACGATTCAAGGTGATGAAAATTAAAGTGCTTCGGAGCTGGTGCAGACAAATCCTCAAGGGCCTCCACTTCCTTCATACCCGGGCTCCCCCCATCATCCATAGGGACCTTAAGTGTGACAACATTTTCATCACAGGCCCAACAGGATCTGTCAAAATCGGAGACCTGGGACTGGCTACACTGAAGCGGGCATCCTTTGCAAAGAGTGTTATAGGTATGATCTTCAAAATCATTTCTATCCCTGATCACTGTTCTGCTGTAGGGCAGTGTCTTTCCTAAACGTATGGCATTAGGTTTCTTTTGCTGTAACATGTTGGAAAACGTTGGTATTTTCAAAACGTGCTTTGCTTTGAATCATTTTTATTTCTTATGTGGTTAGAAAAACAGACCACTGTGTTTCAGCTGTCCCTCAAACCACAGCTCAAATGGACGCCAAATACTGTGGTGATCTTAGGTAGATAACCACAATATTTTCCTCCTTTGTACTCACAGCTACTCTATCAAGTTTGGTCATGGTACAGAATATTTCTGTTCTACGCTTCTACAAAAAATATTTTTTTTCCAGGCACCTACTGAATGTAAGTAGCGCCTACTTCCTACTTTTAAATATGAATTCCATGCCTTCTTGCAGGCTATCCTGGCCATGGCTTAAGGTATGGCCTTTGCTTCTGTCTTAGACCAGTCTTTGTTCTGTGGTTTGGAAATATGTGGTCTGTTTACCAGTTATACGAATAATGTTTAACATCTATTTCTATGGGTTTGCTTCAACAGGGTTTTTTCCTAGTGTTTGTCTCTTACTGTCTTTTAAAATATTGCAGGACTGCAGAATCTTTATGCTCCATCTTTGTGTCCAGGGAGCTCTCCCACTTTCTCTCTATCAGCTTTTGCCCTTTTTTATTTTATTTATTTTTTTTTTATTTTCACATTTTTGGGTATGTTTTTAAAATGTAGGCTCTAGCTTCAGCTGTGCCCCATTCTGCTGTTTGGAATGAATAGGGTACGGCTGGTCATTGAGTAAGTATGAACTTTTATGAGCCTGGTAAGTCTGACAGTGTGCTGTAACACAAATCAATATCAAAAACAATTCTATTCAAATAACCAAAATAGTTTTTCTGTGTAAGACCTGAGATTGAATGAATGTAAAATGATACATCAAAGCTGATGTGCAGCGACACACTTCTGAGCACAGCAACTAGCTATGGGATCTGCTTTTTAGCCTTCCACTTAACACTTTTTTTCTGCAGATCAAGACGAGAAGGTAAGTCAGACTTCGAAAGGTGAGTGTACTATAAAAACAAGTTTATCTGGTTGTAAGGTATTGGAAAAAAGTAATTTCCATAGCTAGTCCTATTTCTCCTGCTGAAATCATTGGCATTTTACAAATTCTGCTTTCTGGCTGGGATCTTTTTCAAGCTACTGTTTTTAAAAGTGGCAGAAAAAAACCTCTCATGACAGCTAACAAGTGTGTTCTGCACATTGGCTATCTCAGTCACTGTTATTTCCCAACACGATGAGGTCTTACACAGACAAACAAGTGCCTTCTTCCCAACAGTCTAACTGAGCCCAACTTCTCCCTCCTTTTTTGTTTTCTGTCTCTTTTTTTGCTCTCCTTCCCCTTTTTTCTTTTCTCTCTTCCAACTTTCATCTCGCAGGTTCTACTCCGGGAGATGTCAACAGGCTGGTCAATCTTCTTATCCTCCTCTTCCTCAACCCCTCACGGGTTAGAGGTGCAGAGAGGCAATGGGTTGTGAGAAGCCCACTCAATCAGTAAGGGAGTTCTGAATAGTTGTTTTGATTTAAGGTACCCCTGAGTTCATGGCCCCTGAGATGTATGAGGAGAAGTACGACGAGTCAGTGGATGTGTATGCCTTTGGAATGTGCATGCTGGAGATGGCCACCTCAGAGTACCCTTACTCAGAGTGCCAGAATGCTGCACAGATCTACCGCAGAGTTACCAGTGTAAGTCTTCTTTTCAGCCTTCTGTGTCACCCTTCTGCCCTGCCTTCACCTCTTCCTATGTGCCAAGAAGGCTACTGTCCCATTCTGGAGCAATTTTCTATTCTGGCAGACACTTCTTTTTTTAAGCTAACTAAAAATTTAACTTTTACTACATTCTATAATTGACGGATCACTTTTCAGTGTCTTTTTTGATAATTTTGCATATTTATTTTCTTGAACCCACAAACATTAAAAAAACATCTTCGAAGGAAATCATATTCTTTACTACTACAAGTCACTTTGCTTCATCTCATGTAGTTCCTTCATACTTTGATTCTGAGTAATGGTGTATGATTATTAAGCTTGTAGACTTGAGGTGTGGATGGTTGATAAGAGGTTGAGCAAGCACTGACTGAGTTTTTTTTTTACAGTTCAGACTTGTAGTGCCCAGAAAGACGGTATATAAACACATATTTTTGTTATTATTCATTCCATTCATGCTGGCTTATTTTAAAAAGCACAGTCACTGATATGATTCATATGACTTGCGGTTCTAAAGTCTCACAGATAAAAGTAGGCGAACCTGTTCCCATTATCTGGAAAAAGACCTTGAAATCTATACCATTACCTTCAGTTTATCTTTTAATTGCTTTTAAAAGCTTCTACATGTTGGCTTTGCTGCATAATTCAACACGTAATGTTTTTATTATTTATAGAAGTATATAGTTGCCTCAATTAGAAAACAAGATGTTATCTTGTATTAAACCTACTATTAGGTGCTGCTGTGGTGTTAAACTATTCCCCTGTGAAGATGGGTTGTTGCTCTTTGTATGCAGTCCACTTTTCTACACCCAGCTGTTTCCTGTTCCCATCAGGAATCCCTCTGTCTTACATCCTCTGTTTTCCACTACTTGACATCCGGTGCTGCTATCAGCTAGGGACTTAATCAGTCAGTCATGTTTTAATTAAAAGATGCAGAGATTAAAATATTAAAAAAATAAATAATTAATTAATTTAAAAAATGTATAAATAAGAAAAGATGTTTTAAATTTTAATTATCTCTTATTATGTTAACTTTAAAAATCAGTGTTTTATCTGAATAGAAATGGGTATGACATGTTATCCAAAATCAGAAATGCTCTGAATAAACAAGATCTGTCCTCATTCAAGGTTCTGTGTTTCCTTTAGGGGGTGAAGCCAGGCAGCTTCGACAAGGTGGCCATCCCTGAAGTGAAGGAAATCATCGAGGGATGTATCCGCCAGAACAAGGATGAAAGGTCTCTAACTTAACAGTTTATAATTAAAGAAATTACCGTGGCCCATCATGTTATTTTTGTTTGCTCACTGCCCATCTCCATGTGCTCAGGTACTCCATCAAGGACCTGTTGAACCATGCCTTTTTCCAGGAGGATACAGGTGTTCGTGTGGAATTGGCGGAAGAGGATGATGGAGAGATGGAAGCTATTAAGCTGTGGCTTAGAATTGAGGATGTAAAGAAACTGAAGGGGAAGTACAAAGACAATGAAGCTATCGAGTTTTCTTTTGACCTCCTCAAAGACGTCCCAGAGGATGTGGCGCAGGAGATGGTAATTTTTTTTGTGTCATTTGGTCAGTGCACTTTTGGCTTTTGTTGTTAGACTCATGTATTTTAAAAATTCTGATTCATTGCAGTTAAAATTATTAAAGGTAGTATCAAACAAAGAGAGGAAAATGTGTTTGAATTGTTATATCCTTAATCTTGACATATGCTCTGCTCAATTCTAAGTCACGTCTTTATGCTTTAGGTGGAGTCAGGTTATGTGTTCGAAGGTGACCACAAGACTATTGCAAAGGCCATCAAGGACAGGGTGTCTCTTATCTGCCGTAAAAGAACACAGCGACAGCAGGTGTGTATCTTAATGTTTTTTATCTTGGCTCAGGTGCTTTCCTGGAGTTTTAAACTTCAGGTTATACATTGCTGATAGGTTTTGTTAAATTTTGACTCATTGTTTTGAAGGTGAGAGAGGATCAGGAGAAGAGAAGGATTGAAGAAGAACAGCAGGGTCAGTTGGTGCCAGTACAACAGCCAGTACAACAGCCAGTCCAACAGCCTAGCACAGAGGCCCCTCAGTCACAACCAGTGCTGCAGTCTACGTCATATGTGCCACCGCAACCAAACCAACACAGCAGTCAGATGGTGTCCCAGCCTCAGTCTCAGCAAAGCCTTCCAAGCACCAATTATAACACTCCTCAAGCAGCCCAAATGAGCGGTATGCCACAGGGCTTCTCTTATGTCCCTCAGTCAACTGGACATATCCCAGTGCAGGGACAGAGTGTAGTTGCTGTCCAGCCAGAGTCAGAGGAGCCCGAGGCTGACCAACAGCCACACACCACAGGAGGTATGTATTTGAGATACACTTCTTCAGTTATGCTTACAATTAGTTGCATGACCGGAAAACGTATCCTTTTGTTCTTCCTTTTGCAGTCAATCACATCGCAGACAGACCACCTGCTTCCTCTGTCCCCCCTGATGCCCAGCCCTCCCAATCTGGAATACCATTTAGCTCTCCTCCCAGTCAGTCCCAGTTTCAGCCCCAGGTGTCATGTCCACAGACACAGAATGACCAATTACAGCAGCAGCAGTTGTCGACAGTGAGTAACAGCACTGGTGTCCATGTAACATATACCTTCATGCTTTTTAATTTCATACCTTAGCTGCTGAAAATATTTTATTTCAGTTTTCTCAAGTTTGCTTTTCTTCTTGCTGTTTTCTCGCGTAAGGTTCAACCCCAGATGCAACTTGTTCCGCCTGAAGTTGTTCCTGTTGTACCCAGCACCCAGCCTGCTCCAGTTGCACCGCAGCAGGTACACATTGTACTGCATTTCCTAATGCTGCATATCCTAATGTCCTTTAAGGAGTGACTTGGCACCAGTCTGAAAGGCATCATTTCACTGATCTCTTCAAATTAGACAACTAGGGCTGCACCGTTTATGGATTTTTTCCCATTTCCATTCAAAATTCTGAAATTTTTTCTATATATATATATATATTTTTTTTTTAGTACAGATGGTTGGGGTGGGGGGGCAATTCTGAAAGTAGGCTGTATATTTTTGTGCAGTCAGACTTGTCTTTTCAGGTGTTAAAACAAAAAGCCAATCATCTTATCTACTGTTAATTATACCCCCTTTAAGCAAATGCTCTTCTATGTGAGATACCAGAGATAGTGATAGAAAGCTATAGCGGCTTCTCAAGATTCCCAAAAGTAAGCAAAATATTGTATCGAACACCATGATTTAACATGATATACCCAGAAGGGAAGCACAAGACATGGTGTGACCAACAGCACCAACAACAATTTACCCTTTAGAAGTGAGCTAATTGTCATGTAAGCATATACTGAACACACCCTTTCTCCCTTCTATCACTGCACAAAGTGAATGTGACAGCTGCTCAAGTCAAATCAAGAATGTTAGATGCTGATGAGTTAACTTTTTTAAACCTTTATGCTCTGCTTCAGGCAACTTACTCTTCCTATTTTGTTTTCTTATAGACCCTTTCACAGTTTGTTTGTAAAAAATTTCACATAATGGGGGGGGGGCTTAACTGGAGGCAAAATATCTCATAGCATGCAGCTTCTGTCTGTACAACATTGAGTTAGCAACCAATTAGTGTTTCCATATAACAGGAACTCCCAAATTAAAGATTAATTATTAGCCTAGTCCAGGGGTCTCAACTGGTGGCCCAAGGGCCAATTGAGACTCAAAGGATGATCTTCTGTGGCCCCTTACTTGAGACCAATGTGTTAGGGTCATTTGAGAACTACATGCTTTTATTTTATTTATTTTTATTACTCATGGGCTACCATAGTCTCTTGACAGCTTCCCGGGAGCATTTGTTGTTAATGGTTGTCAAGCTAGCTAATTTACAAGTACCTGGGAATTTATGAACATTAATCACTTAGTTGAAACATTCCAGAGTGACATTAAGTGGATGGAAAATATATGTGATCACCCAGTTCCAGTCATGTCTCTCTCAAAACATGCTGTGAAGAGAAAGGCTGATGATGGACAGGGGTGTCTTAACCCAAGATCTGACATTATTACTCCACTACACATGCTAAGGAGTAAACAAAAATACCATGGAGTTGAGAGAAATAACCAGGTCACCAATCTGAAAAAGTTATATTTTTTTAAGAAAGCAAATGAAGACAATGAAGCAGCAGTTGTGTGGTGAGAGAGATGTTTGCTAGGGCTGGAAAACTTTTAAAAGAAAACAAGTTAATCAAACAATGTATGCTACTAGCTGCAAGTAAATTAAAGAACCCCTTCTTTTGTGGAATATTTAATGCCATGCCCGATGCAGACTCTACCTTCAGCAGGAACCAGATAAGTTGAGTTTGAGATCCCTCGCCTAATTTATAACATTATCCAGGCTGAAACCGATGATTCATTACATATCAGCCCTACCTGATATGAAATGTGCACTGTACACCCGTGAGTTGCTGATTACTTCGACCCAATCCTTTCATCGAATTGCACTCAACCAAAGCCTTCTATTATTGTTTTGACTTGATTTGCTGGTACATGATAATTTCAAGTTCAACTTTTTTAGTCTTCTGGTTTTGGTATAATGTGTTTGTATTCAGCTTCCCACTGTTTTGCCTCCAGTTAGTATCATGATATTACAGTGATGTGGGCCATGAAGGGATCTATATTTCTCTTGGTTTGTTTTTTCTTTTTACTCTCAACTTACTTCCTCTTACTCTGTGTTATGTTTTGTTTCTTATAGTACGGAGTTTACTACCAACCATCGCTTCCCCCCCAGGTAGATAAAATGTCCCATTTTCCTGTTACTACTTTAACAGAGTGAACCTCAAGTCTTTTTCATCAAGTCAAGATAAAAAAATATTAGCTCAGTTTTAGTTGGTTTTTAACAGAAAATCTTGACCTACATAATAGGGCAACGTGAGTTAACTTTGTAACATGTATAATAGGTGATGAATGTTTTACTGCATGTTCTGCTAAAATAAACAAACTACTGAATTGTGCAGCTATGTTATCCAACAGGTAAGTGTTTATAGGAACTGGGTTTTCCGGAAGTAGCCTAAATACCAGTACTTGTCTTTAAGATATTATCTCTTGCTCTTACTTTGATTCTGTGGTTTCTGCTGTTTGACTGTTGTTTGTTTATATCCAGCTAACTCTGTGAAGCCCACAACCTTGTTATGATAGAGGGCCTTAAAAATAAAATTGATTTAATTTTGTTTTGTTTTGATTTTTTGCCTTTTTTTCTGTCTATTCCTATAGATTCCCTCCCAGCAAGGGATGATACCCACATCATCTCAGTCTTCTCCCCTCCAACAGCAGCAGCCAGAAAGTGGTACTGGTCTTCAGAGCTCCAGTGTCCCACAGGGACTGCCTGGGGGTCAGCCACTTCAGGTGATGCATACATTATACACCCCCACTCATAATTAGATTTCTTACATTCTGCTTACACTGTCTTCTGTATTCTTATTTTCATTTCTTAATTTTTTTTTGTTTTCTGAACGCACTTCTGTCTTCTGTCTTTGCTTTGGCTATCCCCCCTATTTTCAATTTTTTTCCTTTTGCATGTTGCCTGTTCCTGCATGAATGACTGTTAGCCTTGGGCCAATGATCCAAGTCCTCCTATTCTGTCTCCTCCACTTGACGCAGAGCAACTTTACTTCCTCTATCAGGCCACGTGCCTCTCTGCTCTGCAGGTACTTCACAGAGCACAGTACAAACTTCTCTGGTGGGTGTATGTGGGTCAGGTGTGAAGTATTTGGATCACACTGTTCCTGTTTATTCTGGTATATTTAGAAAACAGTGTGATTTTAGGGATCCATATTGAACATGTATATACAGATGACAAAAAAAATTCATGATTTCCATGACGAAATATAGTAAGAAATGTGTTCCCTAAACTTTTTCCATATTTTTTTTCTTCACCCAGATTCACACCCTCAAATTTAAATACCTAATGTAATGCATGAGCATAGTTTTTTTTTTTTTTTTTTGACAACTTGATGAGTACAACATTAATTGTTCCACTGAAAAGCACCTAGCTGACATAAACTGTTTGGAATAACCAACCTGTGTTGTCAGTAATGGCTCAAAGTGAATTCTACTCCAAAGCAAGCTCAAATGAAACGTTTAATGCTTTCACATGAAAGCTGCCACAGGCGAAAAACAGCTCCATCTGGTGGATTATGTTTTCTGTAGAGAAAATATCCACTGAAGTACTACTGCCTCAAAATCAAACCTAAAGACAAATAGTTGATCATCATTTAACTATAATAACAAACAATGCTTTCTCCAACTAGTTTGTTGTAAGTGTAATTTATTAACGTGTGTTCTCTGTTTTTCAGACATCTGTGAATGTTCCTCAGTCAACACCGACGGAGCACCCAGTCGTATCTTCAACACATGGAACACAGTCTGTAGAGAGGTGAGAACAATCGAATGGCATTTTTACAACAATGATCAGTATGTTAATCTGTTTCCCAAACATAATTGGAAAATCATTTACCATTTTTGGATTTTTTATTTTTTTACTTTTTTTTACTATTTAGCAACCTATGAACCATAAAGGTACACTAGAAGGGGTCTAATTGTATATTACTTTTCTGGAACATAACTGCAAAAGTGTTGTGTAATTCTTTTCCCCTACCAACACAAAAGACATATTAAAATAATCACAGGTTTCATTATCATTACACATATTGTTCAATACCTCTTTGATCACCTCTTTCAGCTGCCTGTCAGATGCAGCATCAGGTCTTAGTGATGGGAATGACGGAAATTCTACATCAGGAGGTCGACATGAGGGCCGCTCACTGAAGCGTCACCAGAGACGATCTGTCCGCAGCCGCTCCCGTCACGAGAAGTCTGCAAGGGCCAAGCTGAATGTTCTCAGTGTACGGTTATGAACTGATTAGGTTTATGTTCTTTGTCAGGCTCTTTGGCCCTTGACAGTGCTAAACTGAATTTGTCTTTTGTAGATCTCTAATGTGGGAGATCGAGTTGCAGAGTGCCAGCTGGAAACACACAACAGGAAGATGGTGACATTCCGTTTTGACCTTGATGGTGATAATCCAGAGGAGATAGCACAGATCATGGTAATGATTTGATGCTATTTAAGCGTGCTGTGTTTCTGTATGGTGTGTTTTTGTTTTTCTGTATAAGCTGCTACAGCTGTGAAACTACGGTCTGCTGTTTTTTTTTTTAGGTACAGAGTGAATTCATCCTGGAGAGTGAGCGTGAATCCTTCATCGAACAGATCCGTGAAGTCATCGAGATGGCAGACAAGAAAGGAGAGAGCATGAAAGAAGTCTTTCCCCAGGTATCACACACAACAATTAGTCATTTATTTCACCTACTGAACTGCAGATGTACTTTACTAAAATGTAAATCCTCCACAGATGAGTGACCTACAGCAACAGCCAGAGTTGTCCGTTCCAATGTTGCCAGGTTAATAATTTTCAGCCACATTTGCTGCACTTATACTTAGTTTAGGATTCCATCTCCTGTCTCACCACCTCTCTTGTGACTTATTTTACTCAGGTATTTCTCCCAGCACTACAGCTCAAGTGGTGCATTCAGCAGGACGAAGATTCATCGTCAGTCCAGTGCCAGAGTCTCGTCTTAAAGAGCAGTTCTTTGGCACCCCTTCTGCTTGTAATTCTTTTGGAGATGAATCTGCCTCAGGTGCGACCAGTATTAAAATTAAAAAGTGTTGTACGAATTAAGAATGATCTAAAAACATACCTATACTGTACTCATGCTAAGATAGCTCATACTTATATTTTCTGTATTACGGAAAATATTGCAGTAATTATGACATACTATCCTGTTTATTTTTTTATAGCAGCACCATTGGGACTGTCTCTGTCTGCACCATCTGCAACTCTACAGCAGGCGTTCAGTAAAATGAAACAGGGTCGTGTAGAGAGAAGCAACACTATTGACCACCCTCCTAGTGAGCCAGAGCCAGGCCCTGTCACATCCACTGAGGCTTCACTTACTCCAAACTCAAACAAAGTCCTTGTTTCATCAGAAGCCGGAGCTTCTGCTGCTGGCTCTAGTTTTCCTGCTGTGTCCCTCACATCTACTGCAACATCCTCACCACCGTCTTCAACTGGAAGGGTTTCACCTCCACCTGTATCAACTCAGTCTCAAACTCAAGTTCCTGCCACCATTGTCTCTAATCTTCCTGCCCAGTCTTCCCATGAACCAGGCCCCTCTGTGGGCGTCCCTCCCTCGTCCTCTATTTCTCCTCCAGTCATGCAGGCATCCAGTCAACTACCTACTGGTTCAGTGTCTTCTGTTGCTGGTGTCTCCTCCAGTAATACTGGCAGTGCTCCTCCTTCAGAGCAGCAGCCTTTTAATAGCACGGTCTCATCATCACAGCCTATAAATTCATCTATTCATGCACCACAGCATACAAACTCTCAAAGTCAGCCAGTACCCATTTCTACTCAGCCACCTCCTCCATCTTCAGTGCCCAGTCAGAGCCTCGTCCAATCACAGCCAGCAGAGAGTGAAGGGACTGAAGTCCAGACCAAGGCAGCCGGCAGAGACGACATCCAAGCTCTGGATAAAAAACTCCGCTCTCTCTTTAAAGACCAGAGCTCCACCAGTTCTTCAACATCAGTGGATCCCAGTCAGAATACTGGGACCTCTTCACCTCCTACTGGGACTTCTTCTCCTCCACCTGGATTGGCCCTGGTACCTCCATCTAACCTCCCCCTCTCTTCTGGGGTGCAAGGGGTTCTGGGCCCCATAACCACTCCAGGACAGGGAATCACCTCAGCTGGACATGCCCAGACACCTCCAACAAAGCCTAGAGCACAGGTAAGTGAAAAATGCAAGATATAAAAAATGAATATATTTTGTTCTGTCATCATGGGAACTCCTTGACTTTTTCTGTTGTAGACATTACCCACTGGTTTTGAGCAAGCTGCTACACCTCCTTCTGACCCTGTACCACCGCTGCCTGGACCAAATCAGGTGAGGTCTACTGTACCCCTAAAGCTTCATTGTGTCTGAGGAAATAATGTTGTAGAAACACCTGTGTATAACTTCACTTTTCATTTTAATGTCTTGTCCCAGCAACCACTTAACAATTTGGATGCCCAGTTGAGGAGAGCTCTGAGCCCAGAGACTGTCCAGGGAGGAAACCAAGTGCAGCCTCCAGCTGCAGGTTTCACACTGGGGCGTTTCCAAGTAGGAGCCAAATCACATTTTTAACGTGTTTGAAATTAATCCTGATGATAAATATTAAGACCTCTTAAATCTGACGTAAGTTGATCAAAGTTCCCTCCCTCCCTCCTTTCTTTGCTCAGGTGTATGTTGCCACCGACGGTGCATCTAGCAATGTTCCAGATCCCCCAAGCATCGTCTCCTCCTCTTCCATTACGCCGTCCTCTACATCTTCATCATCCTCTTCGTCCTCTTCATCGTCTTCCCCTTCAAGTCCAGAGAATACCCTCCATCGTTTAAGTTCTCTATCCAAGGGAGTCTGTGAACCTGTCACCATAAACGGAGCATCATCTGTCTCTGCTGGTCCTGCCAGTCAGTGTACCACCACTATTGGGCGCTTTCAAGTGTCCACAAACACCAATGCAACAGAGGGACCCAGCACTGGCTCGAAAGTGGGACGTTTTTCAGTCACAGGTTTGTATCTGGGACAGAGTGACCTGGATGCTAAGAGATTTTCTTTACTGCATTAAAGCCATGTTTCCACTACAAGACCTGTAGAGAACTTTTCCACTTCAGGGTCAAATATCTGAATTTACTATGAATTTAGTTTGGCCAGCTGTATTTTACTCGCAAAAGGTCCTTTTTGTGGTTAATACTTTAGCTCTAACAGTCATTCCATATTTTTCATTAGTCATAACTAAGGAAAGGGTCTAGAATTGAGCCAGTCAGTGTAATACATGCATGATCTATTTTATACTGGCTTTACTGTAGCTCAGGAGTCAGAGTGGGTTGTCCAATAACCAAAGGGTTGGTGGTTCAAATCCCACTCTATCTATGTCTGTTGGGTCCTTGGGTAAGACACTTCTTACTTTCAGTGCCACTCGCACTGGCTGTATGAATACGTATAAATGTTTGGTGGTGGTCGGAGGAATCATAGGCATGAATTGGCAGCCACACTTCTGTCAGTCTGTCCCAGGGCAACTGTGGCTACAAATGTACTTTACCACCACCAGAGGGAGCATGAGAGAGTGAATGAATAATGGATCAATAATGTAAAGAACTTTGAGTACTTTGAAAAGCGCTATACAAATGTAATCAGTTGTCATCGTTATTATTATTATACCAAACCCATCACACGTATGGGGGGGGGGTCGCACTGCATCATATGTACTGACTTTGTTTGCGAGTCAGTTAGTTACAATTTTTTTCAAAGAAATCTGATGTTATCAAACTGTCTTACCTTAGCATTCCACTGTGGACAATAACATTTATTAAAAATAATGACTCGTTTATCACATGCACAGAAAACTCATGCTAATTATGAACAGGCTTCATGCAAACTTATTTTAATGGGATTTTTGTTTTTTTTTGTTTTTTTCGTCCACAGTCACCCCGGCTCCAGCACCAAGTTCCAGTACGCAGAATGGGCCATCATCCTCAACCTCTGACTCTCATAAACCACATACACATTACAGCAGTGACAACGATGATGACTCGGAGACTGAAGATGAAGCCTTGCAGAAGGAAATTAGCCGTCTAAGAGAAAAGTATGACACATGTTTTGGAGTCCCACCTTCCCCTTATCGTTTATTTATTACCATGAATGTTATGTCTGAGCTCAGTCAAAGCATTTAGCAGAATTTTTAAAACCATGTTCTCATGTTCACAGACACATGTTAGAGATTCAGGCCTTACAGACTCGTCAGAAAGAGGAAATCGAGTCCCTGTTCACACGTATGGGAAAACCCCCTCCGTCTTCTGTCTTCTCCCCTGCTGTGGCAATGGCCGGAGGTCGACGTAGGCTCAAGAGTAAGGGTCATAAATCTGCTCGTAACAGTGGACAGCCCAGCCCCTCACATCATGGTAAGAATGCAAAAAAACAATTTTTGTTTTTCTCAAGTCACTTGGATAAATGTTACCACCACTGTGAATTTTATACAACAGTTTTTGTGCTTTAATAAGAAGTTGTATGCTATATGCCACTCAGAGTAAATATTGGTTCATTAAATGCAGAAAAAAAAGATAGTGGTGAAAGAATTTGTGATTCCATACAGTTGCTCCCTTTCACGTTGGATGAGTCCACAGTCATGGCAGTCACTTGGCAACATAAGTTTGTAACATGTCAGTAATTAGATTTTAACTCTTATTGTTTACACAACTATTGAGGTGTAATTTCTCAGATGTCAAATATGGATAATGGAATGTACGGAATTTGCAAATGGAAAGTGTTGCAGTATATTGAGTACAGCACTCAATGTTTGTTTGTTTTTCAGGATCTCCAGGTCAGAGCCTCCTCAGTTCAGACTTTGTTCCAAAGCAAAGTTCTTCAACAACAGAATCTTCAGAAATGACAGAGGCTCTGCAATCAGTTAGCAACTCGTCATTACCACAGCTGAAATCCTCTCCATCTATGCCTATCCTCAGTACTTGCTCCACAGGTAAGTATAAGCATGAAACCCCTTAATCTTCTACAAGGACAGTGCTGCACTAAGATTCATTCACACCTCCTTCCTGTTTCCAGGAACAAGTGGGACAAGCTCCACCGGTGGTCTTTGCCAGAACCACTCAGCGTCCCTGACCCAGGCAGCTGGACACAGTGTCCCTGCCTCTCACACCCAGAAGGGCAAGGGCACCTTCACAGATGACCTCCATCAACTGGTGGATAACTGGGCCAGAGATGCTATCAGCCTTTCCCAGTGCAAAAGGGGTCCTAAAACTGGAACACAACCAGCAGCGCATGATGTAGGCATTCAGTTCTGTGTAATGTAGATATCCCTTTATGCAAGCATGTGCTGATTAGAGTGTTTTGGGGCCAGTTGCAGATTTCTGGAACAGTATCAGTTACTGCCGATCACAAGGTTTATTTGAAGCTTTGTTTTCCATTTAGCTTTAGTTAATCAAGTCTTACAATTAAGAGATGCGCAGGTTTTTGAAGGTTCACTATTTATATGCTAGCAGAGACTTAGTTTGATGCAGCGTGTGGTCATGAACACTCTTTGAGAATAAAATCACATCAGATTCCTTTGCTTTAAATATGTGATGCGGTTTGTGTTTAAATGTTTCGATTGCTTTTAGTGAAGAGTTTCCTTAGAACACACTTGCCACCTGTGAAATCATTTTAATTGAACATAAAATAATTGGCCTTAATGGAGGCAGATCAGATGACTTGGAGGGAATACCAGCTGTTCGTGACTTAGTTTTATGGTACTTGGATGTTTGTTGTCCATCTAATGTCAAGCATAATTTTGAACCTAATAACATCCATTATTTTTTTCTGTTACAGATTATTCCTCCAGCAAACATGGGCCGTAAATTCTCTGCTCCAGGCTACCTCTGCCCAACACCGTCCAACCCTTCATGTTCCACATCAGCTCAACTCCCTAACTCAGCCAATCCCTCTGCCCCTCTGGGTCCCCGTAAAGGCTCTCTGGGTCCAGTCGCACAGGGGTTTGGTTACGCCTCCGCGCCGTACAGTGCTCCTCAGTGGGCAGGACCCACAGGCACATGCCAGGTCAGCATGCTTAACCCCACGCCGCCTCTAGCACAGTACCAACCACCTACGACTGCCACTGTGGCCCTGCACCAAGGCTACCACATGGCTACCACAGCATCCCCACAGAAGTCCACCAGACCGGGAGGGTCCAACCTTAGGCCCACATAGCCCAGTCTGAGCCCTGGTCTCAGTTGAGACCACACAGGGCAAAGAGAGCAGAACATCACTGAATAGAACCACTAGCTCTTTTTGCAGCTTGTTGATTGACTGGCTAGGTGTTGTACCTTTTTTTTTTATTATTATTATTTCTACTTCTATTTTTCTGTAATGGGGTTGACCTGTGTGGTTCAGTCCTCTCAGGCAGAAAGCTGTCTGGCAATTGGAGGGAGAGTGCAATATGCATCCACAGCAGAAAAGTTTCATACTTGCCTGCCATTAGCTGTGGAGTGGAACTGTGACGAGTTGGTCAGTTGTGTCTGGTAATGTAACGACCAAAAGGCAGAACTGACAGCAGCCAAAGATGTGTTTTGAGAGCAGACGTTGTAATGTCATCATTCCTTAGGGGTGAAGGTAGGAGGGATTCTTGATCACATGCTGACTTTAAGCCTAGCTGGGAATGAAGGTCGTTGGACTGACTGTTTGTAATCCACTAGAGACATAGGTTCACATCAAACCAAACATTGACCTAGTGAAGTAATTTGGGATGGTAGGTGAAGTTTTTGAGGGTAAGGGGAGAGTATGAGTGAACAGGAAGTGGGAGACGAGAGGAGATTGTGTCCCAGATGGAGTAGTTGTGTCTGTCCAGTTGAGTTAAATCTAGTGTGGTAGGAGAAGAGAGCTTTAGTAAGTTAGACAGGAGTGTTGAATGAACAGGGTTGAAGTATGGATACATCTTAGTGGTGACCTATTGAAGAAAAATGCAATAATATCAAAGAGAAAGACAGTCTGTCCCTTATAACTGTGGCCTTAATTTCGCAAACACATTTAAACATAAACTTTGTACATAATCTTTCTTCACTGGGTTATGATTCCGTATTTAGCCTATTTATGTCCCTGTGAACGTCTGATGTCATGTGATTTGAGTTGTATATCATACAGATTTATTATCATACTGAGTTATCTTTCTTGTCTGACATGTAAGCCAGTGGATCTGCCACATAAATAACCCTTGTCCTGGTGTTGACCACCATTTCAGAGTATGAAATCGAAGCTGCTGTAGATCATAATCTGGTTAGGTCGTTTTGCAGGGTGCTTTGTTTTTCTTTTTTTTTAAAGGCAAGAATGAAATCTTAATTCTAAGTTATACATAAATGCACATGAATAAGTTCTTTACCGTGAGACGTGGGCTGTTCAACAAACGTCTGGTTATTGTATTGTACAAAATAAGGTAGTTGCAGTTTATTCAGATGGTATCTGGATGGGTGTGTGTTCAGACCCGGAGATGCATCTGCTCCACTAACCCCAGTTGTTTACACAGGTGTTAGAAGTCAAATCTAATTAAAATATCTCTGCTTGTAACATTTAGCCGTCACCTCTCAAATCACAAGTGTCTGACGTTCTTTCTGTGGTCTGTTTTTGTATGCATATATTTAAGAAAACAAACAAAATGTTCTTTATGGACCTGTATTCAGCCATCAGATTTTGATGTTGTTTCACTGTAATTATTATTAAAGGTTGTTAAACAACATGTAGTTTAAGGAATATAAAAAGTGCAATTGCAGGGTTGTTGGTATTGCTATCCTACTCACAACACAGGAGTGATCCTGTGATTTATTAAGCTCTCCCATCTATGACTGCCCTGCCCCCTTTTCTATTTCATTGTACATACAGTATGTTAACGTGAAGTAAATGCTTTCCACATAATGCTCAGTCACTAGAGAATGCTTGTGACCACTTTACATGCACTCTGAGCTGTAAACATAAGGAACACTTTAGTGCCTTGCATCCTCACTAATGACAAGTTCCAGTTTCATTTATTCCTGTAGCTACGACCATACTGCAGAAAACCACTTTTTAAAAGAACAACCTGTACACAAGAAACTCAACAGGTGTCTCAGAGTCAGAGCATGTAGCGCCCTGAAGCATCACACAACGCAGAACAAAGAGCACACTGCATACGTAATGTGGATGCGCTTGTTTTACTTCTCTCTACAGTTACATTTGTTAGTTGTGTGATCAGCTGTGTAGTTATTTGACACATACACACACTGTTTAGCTGGTACTTGTTTTTGTGGCTTTATCAGTAAACCATTTCATAGAAACACTTTTTCAGGCAGTGAGTGGCCTGTGTAAAGGTCTAAAGGTTGTCATGACTCACTGGCTCGGTTTGGTTTTTGTTTTTTTTCTTCCCCCAGCACTTCACCCGAGTGCCATGTTGTCATTGTGACTCTTTCGCCTGCTCGTAGATAAACTTCTCTAGAGAAAAAATAAGTTACTGCAATGCAGAATATGCAATGTTTAAAGTTTTATAGGGACTGAGGGGAATGGAAACATTTGCATGCTGAAGAGGGTTGTTACTGACTTCAATGTTTTTGATATATTTTTTTTTTTATTCTTTGCCTTCCTGAGAGTCAAAGTGTTAATTTGTTGAATTGCCATTCACCAACAACACAGGCACAACTTCAGTATCTGACTATCAGCATAAGGTTTCTGCATGCAGCTTCACTGATGTTTAACCGTACATAACAACCAACTTACAACTGGCCGCTGTACAGCACAAGCTCACACAACGCTACAGACCCACACGCTACTACACAACTTTCAGTAAATATCCTACACCGTACTTTCTGCATCTGACACGCAGTAATGTGTTCAACTGATTTCTGACCCCTCCTTACTGACTTCCTGTGATTCAGTGTCTGTTTTGTGTATGTTTTTCACATTGTACAAAATGTAAAAAACAAATAAAAATATCATTTAAACTTTTTCATGTTTTGCTGAATTTTTATTCTGAGTAAAATCCTGGAGAAGTCTGATTTAAGTATTGAAACATTTGATGCATTAGAATTTTACTAATTTAAGGGTTATGGTTGTTAATTATATATTTAATCCACAATTTTAACAGGCTTAAAATTCAGCTTGTAATAGTTATTTTCATTGTTTCTCAGTTGTTTGGTTTGAAATTCTCTACAAAGATTCAAGAAAAATCTGAGATGTCTCATAAAAGTTATCTATTTTAAAGGGATTATTCTATCATTCTCAATGTGTGATCACCCAAGTTCTCGATGGACTTGAGTTTACATCTACACTACACACAGTAAATCAAAATGCACTGGGTAAAGTCTGAAGTTTTATTTTATACAAATCCAGATAACATTCTGCTAAACAACAAAAGCAGTAACTTCTTTATGAATTTAAAGTACACAATAAATATATAAATGTGAAACAAAATGATTATTCTGTCATTCTAAAACATTAAAATCTATGTGTCCAGTCTGCGTTTCTTCATGTTCTGTCCTTGTCTGTAGGGACTGCCAGCTCCTGTATCAATGTGAAAGTCAAGATTCAAGATGTTGATAGACATACACAGCAGTACTGAGAAATTAAATTCTTACTTTGAAAGTTTCCTTCACATGACTTAACATTAACAAACTATAATGAAATAAACTACAAATAAACACTTGAAACTAAGCTAAAATGAAATGGTTTACAATTAAAACTATTTCAAAAGGAAAAATAAACTGTATATTAAACATGGAAAAATAAATAGGTAAGATAAAATAAAGTGAGTACTCTGCAAAAAGTAAATTCATCAAGGTGAAAAATATAGAAAATAAAGCCCAATTGTGCAAATATTACTGTTGTGCGAATATGCAAGTTAATTCAACCTCTGAACAGAAACAGAAACTGCTCCCAATAAAATGTACATACATATATTGTATATAGAATTATCCCCTCTATGTGGAGAAGGGTATTGTTTTTGGTTTGTTTGATTTTAAGCAGCTTTATACAAAAACTACAGGACCGATTTCTATGACATTTTCAGGAAAGGTACAAGGTGGTCCAGAATAGAGCCCATAAAATTTTGGTGAATGTAGGTCAAAGGTCACAATCACCAAAAATATGTTTTTACAATTAAACAACATAGGGCAAATCAAGGAAAATGTGTGTGAGGGGGGCAGGGTTTGTTGTACTGGGCACCACTTGCTGCTGCTGTAAATCTAGAACTTCCCCTAGTGGGACAAATAAAGTTAGATTTTATCTTATATCTTAAACTCCTATAGATCAGTTTGTTTGTTCCAGTCCCACCTGGTCTCTGGTACTGATTGTGGTGTTGTGGTCTGTGTTCGGGGCCTGGTCCTCTGCTGTATGGTGCAGCCTGCTCTGGGGGTCGACCAGGGGCTCTCTGGGGGGTTTTACTGCGCGTCTGCATCAGGTGATTACTCGGGGTGCTGGGTCTGACCCCTCTGGAGGACGAGTCGCCCGCCGGGGCATCAAGCTCCTCAATCCCGTCCAGGGTGAAATCCCAGAATTCTGGATCATCTGCAGAGGAAGACAAATCAAACTGTAAAACAAACACTCAACACATTGTATGAGTCTGACATGACGCACAGCACCTGCTAAATTTGGATCTCTGCTGCAAGACGTCCGATGCTGAGCTGAGGCGCCGTCGCTCAACGCAGGCACTCGACTGTTATCTGTGGGGACGCAGGCATCGACAGCAAAACACGACTAAAACCTTACAAACAATAATGCTTTGAACAAAGCTTGAAGCAGACGCCTAGACAGGTTTGAGATAGATTAGACAGGTGGGAGTGACAGCATGGTAGGTTTAAGACATTTCTAATTTACTGACTTTTTAATTAAACTTCAACATCAAAATGAAGAATCAAAATTTCTCCCAAATGTTAACTGTAAAAATATCAGATACTTGACTTTGTGAATCATCATTAAACTAGTACAAAACAAAAAAATCGTTATGATCTCCTCAAGTACATGCATTTTTGGTGCACAATGCATTAAATTTATACCTCTACATCCAATAGCAACATCCGACTCTTCAGATTTGGTTGGTTCTTGTTTCTGCTGCAGTTTCTTGGCCTCCATCTCTTCTCGAAACTTCTGTTGGAGCTGCTGCTGCCGGAGCTTTCTCAGCTGTTTTGGGTCAGTGGGTGTTTCAGCCCCAACGCTGTCCTCAGAGTCCACACTGGGTCTTTAATGGAAAAAAAAAGTAGAGAAATGACACTGGAGGTTCTATTTTAACCCTTTAAAGTCACACTGCTAGGTATCTTCATGTTTTCTTTGCAATAACAGTGTCTTTTCTGCCAATTTAACACAATATCTGGACATTAATTATGATTATTATAAAGAATAATGACAGAGTTTTGGAAAAAGAAGAAAAAACAGACTTGATGTTTTTCGTATATTTATTATCAGAAACAACTGTAAAGATCCAAAATGAAACTTTTTGAGATTGAAGAAAACAATTCTATGTGTATTTCGGTCTTATATTCGATATGCATATTATAGCTTCATATTTTTGGTTATTTCCAGGCATTTTTTTTACACCTGTGTGGAAGTATGAAACAGTTTCTTTGAATTTTGTGGATAGAGCAAACTCTTACAGTAATTTGAAAGACTGACATTGTTAAAGGGTTAAATAAGAAAAGGGTATGTCAAAGAAGACAGAATATTTAATATCTATGTGACAGACATCATTGTACTCTGGTGCACAGATATGCACTGAATTTATTTCTATGTCCCTGTGAATGTATGTGACTCCATTAGCCTCCAGTGGTCATGTAAACTAATAATAAAACTGAAGGTGAGAGAGAAGTTTAGAGCCAAGAATAAAACACTGTCACAATTGAAGAAAATGACAAAGTGATTACAAACATAGAACTCAGCATTTTTATCTCCTCTGGTAAGTTTGATTAGGAATTTTGTGAAGACTCAAAATGATTTAAGTCTGACCTTGTTTGGACTGATCTTTTGTGAAGCTATTGACAACATGAACTGTCCAAAAATCATGATTTGTGGTTTTACGGTGGGGTTTTTTTTTCTGTCTAAAACTAGAGCTAAACTGACAGAGATATAACCTTAATTACTATACTTTTCCCGAATGACTTTTGGCTTGAAGGAAAAACTTGATGACACCATATTAAAGATGTGTATAAACAATGAGCTTCAATGTAGAGTCATTTTGTTGGTCAGTCGTGTTCTGGTGCACAACTTCCCCCTGCTGTTGGCAGTTGGAATATCATTATTATGACCTGTTTAAATGTTTCATATTGCTGAATTTTGCATAAGAAGTAGGTTGATACAGTACTGGCACATTGAATTCAGGCATTTCTTTTCTAACAGGGGTATGGTCTACAAAAAATTCTAAACAACTGTCAAAATATAGTTTTTTGTTGGGATTAAATATCATGACATTGGTTAATTTTGTCTAGTTATATTTGCCTCCAAAATGCCTCAGAGATATATTTTACTTATTCTCCCTCAGCATTTATTTTGTTTGGTTGGTTGGTGGGGGGTTTTTTATGTTTTTTTCAATGAATATGATTTTAAAGATTCTACTTCTAAATTTCTAAAATATTTCCCCACTCTGACTTTAAATTATAATTTGCTACCACAACCAACCATCTACTTTCTTCACATCAAACTTAAGAAAAATCTCCTATTAAAATTAAGGGACATATTTATGTTTAGATCTCAAATGCTGTAGTCATGATGTGTCCCAATATTTCTGTTCATATATTTTCTAAATGTATAAATACTGTATATTTTCTTAAAGTTTAGTGGATGACTTGAAGTAAGTAAGTGGTTAGTTATAGTAGAAATTATTATTTATAGTCGGAACATAAAATATATTTTAGAAATTTAGATGTAGAAAATTATAATCATAGTCATGGATTAAAAAAATCTAACAAAATTAATGTAGAGAAAAATAATGTAAAAACCATCTCTGAGGCATTTTAGAAGCAAAGACATCAATTTAGAGAAAATTAGCCAACGCAATAATATTTATCTCAATATAAAACTATATTCTGACATTTGTCATTATTGTTTTGCATCCTAGACTCCTGTTAGTAAAGAAATACCTGAATTTAACATGTCCCAATACTTTTATTTATATAGTTACATTATACTCGCATTGTCTATATGTAGATACACTTGAGTATTGAGTGTGAATTGTGTCAGTGCAGACGCTAAACCAGAGGTATTTACCTGTAGCAGCCGTTCTCACTGTTCCTGTCAGGAGCAGAGACAGAAGTGGTTTGTGCATCTGAATAGTTTTTGTTGCCGTTAAGGACTCTGGGCTCCTGTGGCGTCCTGGCAGGAGGAACTGCTTGAATCGGCTTCTCATCTCGACTCAGGCTGGAAAACCGAGCCTTCTCCACTGAGGGCTCCCCTTCAGAGCGCTTCGTCTGTGCTGGGTTTAGAGGAGGAGTCGGCTTTGCACAGAAGAAAAGTGACAAGAATCAGCTTCCACAAACTTCTTATATGAAATGGAAATTTACAACATGGTGGAATAAATAAATAAAAAAATTTTTTAATGTACATGTACAAAAGGCAAATAATGTGTAATGTATCTGACCTGCTTGGGGATCTTATTAATGGCCATGAGATACTCTTTATCCAGGATGCAGTTTCCAAGAGCATTGCCAAAACATCTAAATGAACATCAGCACAACATACTGTTAGAAAAATTTCGACAAAATCCTGCACCAATGCTTGTAAATGATATAAATTTTTAAAAAGTCCCATACTTAAGTGCCCTTTTCATCCCATCTGTGACAGCTTCCTTCCTTGCCTTTTCTAGAGCCAAAGCTTTGGACCTCAGCCCCTCACTAACCCCATAACCTACATCCTCATGAAAAGACCCATCCTGACGAGACACAAAGAGTTAATGCAGAAAATGTGAAATGTAAGTGTTTATTTCTACAATATTTAATTATAATATCAAATATTGTAGTCATGTGAAAATGAATAATGGTGTTTATAAATATTCATTCATCAAACCTTTAGTTGAACTTTGATGAATGCACTGACACCGACATAAAACTTTCCGTTGATGAGGTCGACAAAGTCTGTCAAAGATACACAAGATGTTTAGAAGTCTGACTCTCAAACAGGATCCTCTGGTGGGAAAAGTTCAGTGAGTCCTACCAACGTTCTGCTGGGAGATAGAATGAGACCATCCGTTGTATCCGAACATCTCATTTGCCAGGCTAATGACACGATGCCCTTCAACATAACACACCTACAGAAGAAGGTTTGGCTCATATGAGTCAGTGAGCTTCCAGCTGCATAACATCCAAATGAATTGTGATTATTGGTCGATTTGAAAAATGTACAAAGAGATGGTAAATTACACTGGTCTACAAGTCAAATGCTTCCAGAATAAAAGCAATAAAATTTTACGATGTGTGAGTCACTGAAAAAGAAAAATCAATTCAAAAATGCTGGTTGGCTGAAGTTACTAAAATTCAATCTTAGGTCAAAACTAAAGGTCAAGCAGTATTGTTTTTTCTAAGGCCAATAACAATTTAAATACATAAATATTGTCAGTCAATCATCATATCTACAAACAATTTTTGAGGCCAATATTTAAGACTGATTTTTGTTTTAAAGCACAATTGAAATACTCAGATAATTAAGATTTGTATTCAGTAATATAAATGAAATTATTAAGGCACAAACACATAGTGCTCTTTTAACATTTATTGAACTACAACTGCAGACCGATACCTGTTCAAATATCTTATAAAACTTTTACTACTGATCAAATATCAGCTTTCACAAAAATGTATTAAGGCAGCTATTGAAAAAAACAAAACCAATAGATCAGCCCAATATTTTGGCCAGCTGATATCCAAATAAATCTGGCCTCACATAATGAATAGATAAATAAAACATTTTTGTCCATTCTAGGCTTAATGTAGAATGCCATTGTAGATTACTGAGGACACACATCTAACACTTCTGCAGTTTTATCATTCACATCTGGGCCCAAACAAAGAAGAGCCTGGTACAGAGAACAGCACACACTTGCCTTCTGTCCTCCTCCTGCTATTCTGGTACTGATGTACTCTGGTCCCAGCTTCTTCCGCAGAGCATTGTGCACCGCCTGGTACTCCTCAGCAGTGTAAATGTACTGACACAACAGAGCCCAGTTACAATAAAGACCAGACACAAGGACAAGGAAGAAGGTGGAACCAGTCTGTGATCCACATACCTGTCCGAAGCGAGTGCTGCTCCTCTTCTCTTCAGTGTCAGCAGACATGACAACAGAACTCCACTCTAATATCACCCAGATGTTTATCCTCTAAACTCCAAACTGCCTTTTAATCTATAAAATTGGCTGCAAATAGCACAAGTACTTAGCAAACCAACTGGCTAACACTTAACCTTAATCTATTTTAAACGAAACTGGCTTAGTTTAGCTTGCTAACATAACATAACAAACAACAACGACTAAATCGTACTGCAATGTAGCCTTTCGTGAAACCTAATCTTACCGGCTAAAAACTCTAAAAAAGTGAAATTGTTGCGCTAAATTTAATTAAAATTGTAACATTAATACTATATTTTGCCTACATTTAAAAGAATTACTTGAACTTCCCGCTCGGTCATCACGAGAAGGTGGAGTCTATGGTACGTTCACGTACACTCGAAAAAAATGGTACTCATGAAATGCCGAGAAAAAAACAAAACGAGATTTTACGGAATATTTTGTTATTGGCTAAAGTATATTATGTATCTGTATTACACATGTATTGTAATGGAATTTGTGAATATTCTACTTTTTTGTTTTACTGCAATGTAGTACCTAATGCGAACGCCAACCCTTTTGTCAACTTCCTATCAATTTGAAGCTTAAAATTTGCATGGTTTAAGTGGAGAATCCATCACATTTACGGATTATAAATGAATATGGAAAATGTGCAAATCGCGATCTTTGGTTCAGTTAATCTCTTTCAAACCAACCCAGTTCTGCTCAATACCACAAAGTGTTCAGCCAGTTTCACAATTTTAACCTTTTAAATGCCGGGTTGAATATTATATATTATATCACTTATTTCTGAAATAATATATATTTTTAAGTAGTAATAAAAAACAATTAGCATCACATATTCACAGTAGCATTTTTAGGACTAACATCCTGAAACATGTTGGAGGATGCAAAAAATGCCAATCGTGTATACCTGTAAGAGAAATGTAAGAGTAACTATGCCATGAGCATAACAATATTTGTTAAAACGAAACATATGTACATACATTTGATGATAATACTTTTACTCTTTTGTAAGTCCTCTTAATATTGTCTTAATTGTCTGTAGTATTGTCTGTCAGTCTCTTTAATGGATTTTACTGTAGAGATTAACTTTCATCATACATGTGACTGTCAGGTTATATTGTGCTTGGAATTGATCCCCTACAGTGCACTAGGAAATAAATTAACATAAGAATAACATGCATAAACAGAGTCAAGTAATGATGTGATATTTATTTATTTTTTGCCAGTGAGGTTTCTCATGAGATGCAATTATTTACATCGTGGAAAATAAGGATTATCTGCAAAAGGCACTGACAGATGGCAGACACCCACTGGTTTAAATGGCATAGATTGGGGTCAGTGTTGGACACTTGGCTTTTATGCCACCCACTCAGTTTATAGACATCAGCAAACATTAGGTCAGATGTGGAAAATATCTATCTATCTATCTATCTATCTATCTATCTATCTATCTATCTATCTATCTATCTATCTATCTATCTATCTATCTATCTATCTATCTATCTATCTATCTATCTATCTATCTATCTATCTATCTATCTATCTATCTATCTATCTATCTATCCATCCATGTCTCTCTCTCTCTCTCTCTCTCTCTCTCTCTCTCTCTCTCTCTCTCTCTCTCTCTCTCTCTCTCTCTCTCTCTCTCTCTCTCTCTCTCTGTCTGCTTGTTTGTTTGGTTTTGTATGTAGCATGTAAGATTTTTTACAATAAGGTAGATAGTAATAATAATAATAATAATAATAATAATAATAATAATAATAATAAAAAGTTGACAGCTGTAAATAAAAAAAATAAGAACTGCACCAGGAAAATAAAATAACATAAAATAAATGAAAACCTTTGTACACTGAAAAAAATAAAACATTGAATCAACTTTTTTAAAAATCACTAAGTCACATATAAAAATTAGGTGGCTGAACCAAATTAAATTACAAAGGGTTATGGTTAATTAATTTATTTTGGTTCACTGAACAATTTTTTAATGTGTAACCTATTGAAGAAAACGTTTTAAATGTATTCTACTTTTTCCCCGTTCACCGTATAAAAACACATTTAATAAGAGAGAATACGGACTCGTTAAACACTATGTAACTATCCTGCACAGGTAACAATAAATTCCTAAAGTCTATATATCATTGCGTCTTCTGTCACGCTACAGCTATAACCACTGCGCGCGTGTACGTGACTCTCGTGGCCGCGTCCACGCGTCCAGGTTTCTTTGCATCTCGTCAAAACAAAGCGGGGGCGCGCCAGAGAGCGAGCGAGCGACGATGCATGCCTCATGAATGAGTCCCCCTCCACCGCACCGCAGGTCGGACCCCTCATCCGCCTGCCCCCTGATGCCCGTGTGGGTGCGCAGACCGGCGGGGAACCATAGCCGAGCCAGCCGCCTATGAACCCGGAGAGAAAAACCTTCCCGTCAGTGATACATGAGCGTTTCATCCCGCCAGGAACCGCACGACAGGATCAGGAACGGTGAGTCCAGGCTCTGGTGGGCGGGCAGAGGCGCATGACATACTGCAACTTTGGCTCCATTAGGATCAGTTTTATCCATATGTTGACTCTATGCTCCAGGGTTTGTGTATTAGAGGTGTTGTTTACACACGCACTCCGTTTCCTTCTATCGTCCACACAGGTAAAAAAAAAAAAAAAGGATAAAAAAAAAGAGAAAAACCTCCACGTACGCACGGCTGCCTGTACATTCCTCCCTGTTGGGATAAACGTGGACTGTTGATTGCGTGTGTAGCCGATTGATTGGCTCTGTTATGTCGAATAAACAGCACAGCAGGACATCAACAGATCAGAAAACACAAATAATAATAATAAAAAAAGTGTAATCGATACGAGTATAGATACTAGAAGAGAAGGAGGAGGAAGAGGAGGAGGAGGAGGAGGGGGTGGCAGGGGGAGGGGAAGACGGCAAGGGAGGAGGTGTGGGGGGGGGGGGGGGTATGAACAAAAGCAGAAATGCCCAGACTGGCGTGGCATGGCATGTCGGGGAGACGCTCTATGTGTGTGTGCGCGCGCGCTTGTATTCATATCTTTATGGGGACATTAATATGTTTCCACAGTCACATCATGGAGACCTCTGACACTATAGGGACTAAAATTCAGGTCCCCATGAGGGTTAAATATAAATAAAGGTCCCCACTAGTAAATATAGAAATGATGTGGCCTTGTAAATGCATTCATTTGTTTTTGGTTTTCTGGAAGTCCTCATAAAGCATGGGGGAAAGGTTTGAAGATGTGTTTACTTTAAAAATAATCATGTATTTTTTTATGTATTTATTTTATGTATTTTTGTATTTAATGTTATTCTTATTCTTATTATTGAATTTTTTTTTTACTATTATTTATTCATTAATTTATTTTTTTTACATTTAATTTTCTAATCATTATTATTATTTTTAATTTAACTTAACACTATGGCTACTTGATTACAAACTTGGTCCTCATGAGACATGGAATCGAATATGTATGTGTGCCTGCGTGCGCCTTATACAAATGTGATCTGACTTTAAAACACCACAGTCAGTCCTTATGGCAAACACACATTTTATTATTATATATGCACTGTGGTGTGGAAGGAGGCTTGTGATGTGTCTTTGTCTGAAGAGTGACATTCCAGACTGTTGTTCTCCCCTCTGACCAGGGGATGGTGCTTTACTATGTACAGTATATTTCTAAGGGGAGACACCCAAATAGATACAGTACTGTCATAGTCCTGTCAAGACAACATGGCTACGTGGCTTTTCCAGGGATTATACTCCTACTGTAAATACACATACACGCACACATAGACAGACTCTTCCCTTTTTTGTCCTCTGATGTAATTTTGGATCATTGTGGTGAGATTGGAGCGTAGGTTGACGCCTGATTGCAAAACATACTCCCATAGTGTTGAAATAACCGTCAAACACAGGGTTAAAAGAAACAGAAAGTACCCAGCTGGTGAACAGGGTGGTTTTCTCACCGTATCTCCTTAAAACGAGGTCACAAATGAATGGCTTTATTTTTTTACCCTGTGCCCCTATGTGTGAATATTTTTGTCTTTTGTTTTTTGGTATGTTAAACAGTTTTTATCATCCTTATCTCAGGATCATCGTGAAAATAACATCATTTTATAGGTCATTAAACAGACCTGGATGGTATATTGATGTATCATACCATGGTAGGAAAACTTCTATGATTTCATATTGTTCTGTATTGTTTTTATTACTTAACAGAGCTTCAGAATGTATATTTATTTTATTTTTGTATAGACATACTGTTTTCTTTCAACCGACTTCCCTATGAGCCATTGTATCAGAATCTCATTTTAATATGTGCTTTAAATGTCTATGATATAAAAAAAAAACATGTTTATGTCAAACACAGTCAGACTCGTTTGTTATTTAGTGGTTACACTGGTCTACAAGTAAAAAAAAAAAAATGTAATTTGACCATGTGTGTTACTGATAAAGAGAAGTCTTAAAAGCTGGTTGGCTCAAGTTTCCAAGATAAGTCTGTGGTCAAAATGTGAAATTCTAAGAATTAACAAGAGAAAATGTGTTACTCTAAATGGATATTGGTGTCGGATCTACTTCAAAACACTGTCTGTACATTATGATCCATTCACTTTACAGGTTCTTTCTAGTGGAATATTTACAAATCCATTGTATACATGTACATAAACCACCATATATGTGGAATAACACACCATCATATATATTAAAACATGAGCTAACCAACACTTGTCATTTGTTTTCTGATTCATCTCAGTAAAGTATGTAAGATTTAGGAAATTTCATGTCTGAAGCAGATACTTTCTATTAAAAAAAAGGAGAGTAGTGTTATTTTTCTTGAATGAAAGCAGAAAATTAACTAAACACGGAAAGAGACTGAATGTAAGTGAAAGTGACCCTATGAACTTCTGGATAAAACATGGAAATCACCAAATTTAATGAAGTACTGTATTATTCTATATAGGAAAGGGCACTTATCAATAATAACTAGGCTTTTGCCATTGGAAGCAATGGTTATGGGTATGTCCCTGAACACCCCAATCTTTAATGATGGTCCATAATATACATTGAGATGGAAATCATGTTACTTGTAAATTGAATATCTTTATATTTTTGCATCAATATGAAGGTTATCTGCTGAGCCGTCAGGGCAAAATTTGGAACCAGAGAGCTATGACTTCATGACATGAGGCATCCCCAGGTCACGACCTCTCATTTGCACTTGATTTGAAGTCATTACACAAATAGTTCAAGAGATATAAACTTTTGAACAGGTCCTTCTTATGGGTGAACTAGAAATTGTAAATCATCAAAAATTTAATCAGTTCTTCCTTTCTGTGAGACTCATTGATATGAAAAACATGGAATTTCTAAACTGAGTATTTTTCAAGTTAGGTAGCAATAGTCAGATCAAAAACCTAATATCCACAAAACTATAATAATGACTTATTTTGCTAGATTTGTTTTATCTTGTCCGTTAAAAGACTTAAAAATTATTTTAATGCTGAACCGACTATATAATTTATGTCAATACCAGATAATATTACTTATCATATAAATATAAATATTCCAATATTAAATTTGTGTAGACCACAGATCACACCTAGTAAAATTAATTAGTAATTTAACATTTAATTCACTTCAATTTTATTTGTAGAGCCTCATGGACAAAAACAAACAGCAGTTAATCACGCTAATTAAAAATGCTGAGTTGTTTAGTAATATTTGTCATAACATTTTATTTTTATCCATTAATTTTAATATTATTTTCCATTACGTGTACATGTCACTTTGTCATGATGATGTTACTATAAAAACAACACCTTTTTTTTCTCCCCTTTATTCTCTATTGAACTGCTTGTTATCATTCCTCAAAGTCTCATGTGTTGTATTATGTATAATTCAAGTGGAATTCTAACCATTTTTGTCCCACTTTCTGTCCTTTCAGATGCTTGATGGACTGCGGCGGAGACACGCCTCTCGGGCCTCCCCCCGACCCCTGTCACTCAACTTCAGCACTTTCTCAGCCCCTCCCCTGAGTCCGGATATGGATGGCAGCAGTGAGCATCCAATCAGGAGGTGAGGATCAGTTCCTGGGATTGACATTTCAGAACATACAGCATCCTGGAAAATACATGAAATATTCATTAGCATTCATAAAAATCCCACCATCTCTGGTCCCTGAAGATTTCATTAACTAGTGGAGCTGTGTTTGCACCACATGTTGACCTGATGGTAATGATCTCCTGCTGGGATGTTTGATTGACTCATCTTTTTATGTGTGTGTACATCTTATCAGCTTATATATATATATATATATATATATATATATATATATATATATATATATATATATATATATATATATATATATATGTGTGCATGTGTGTTGGTTGATGGACAACATATTCAGTGTTTGTGTAAGTATGTGGGCGTTGAAGGGGGTCTGTTGTTTAACTGTTGTGCCGTTAGTAGAGAGTCCCTGCATGCGTTTAAACTCATATTTTTTCATTTTCTCTTATGGAAATGTACAAACAGCACTTTATTTTTGTATGATAAATAGGCCATACCTACAATCAGACTTATACATTGTAATCTAATCTATAAAGATACTATGTCAGAATTTGGATTAGATTTATTGTAAAACATCAAAAACACTGAGCTCCTTGTCACATAAACCTATGCTTTTTTTTTTTTTTTTTTTTTTTTACCAAACATAAAAAATATAAATATCCTAATGTAAAGCTATGACTAGAACACTTAGCTTAGCATTAGGGCTGTAGAATATAACTCTATATTGTAAACTCAAATGTGCCTTAACCTATAAAGATCTAACCAAATGATCTGGGGCGGTTGTGGCTCAGTTGGTAGAGCGGGTCGTCCAATGATCAAAGGGTTGGTGGTTTGCGTCCCGCCTCTGGCTGTTCACATGTCGAAGTGTGCTTGGGCAAGACGCTGAACCCTTAGTTGCTCCTAGTAGGGTCAGGTTAGGTAGCGCCTGTGTATCAGCAGTGTGTGAATGGATGATTGTGAGGAATTGTAAAGTGTTTTGGGTACCAACTGGTGTATAAAATGCACTATATAAGTACAGTCTATTTACCATTTATAACAAGCTTATTTCTTGACCCAGTAATCTTATCAATACATGTAAATAATTGGTGTAAAATGCAGCTTATAATCTTTTCATGGTCATCAAATATGATCCATTTGAACATAATTACCATGGAAACACCGTCATCTTCTACAGCATTGGTTCAACAGTAAAATCCTTGGAGTTGGATCAATAACAGTGGATGGTTTACGTTCAGTTTTTGATATATTTGGTGAAAAAGTCAAGTATTTCCGTCAGTTTTTCTATATACAATATAATAGCCCTCAATTTTAATTTGAGCTTTTATTAACATCTACATGATCAGTGAATTAAATATAGGAATATACCAAATATTCACTTAAAAACAACTAAATACAGAGGATAATATGGTACTAAAACACTTAAGGAAGGTTAAATAGAGAGACATAAAAAATTTGGAAAATGCCACAAAAGTAATGTTGGGTCTTTATACTTTAAATGTATGTTGAATGTATGCTTAATTTTAGTGTCTGTACATACTTCTATTTGGAAGAAAAATGTATCATATCCTCACTGATATGTGATCAGAATGAATTTCTCTGCATTGTAATGAATTCAGTTCCTCTTTCTGTAATTCCATTTCACATTTAATTCAACATCTTGTAGGGTGGACTCACTTCAAATTCAAATTAATTCATTGAATTTAATTAAATACTGAAATTTAGAATTTTGTACAACCCTATCAAACACAACATGAAATGTACTCGTGTCTGCCACATGAATACTATTGATTTAAGGGTCAGCATATAAGATTTACATAAATGAATAATAATATTATGAATTCTGTCTGTATTAGCATATACTCATCTGAAAGTCAGAATTATTGTGCTATTAGTCACTTCTAATGAGCTCTTTGTGTCTACAAGGGGAACAAAGTGCACTATGTTTTTACAGTATGTCAGAATATGCTTCCTTCTGTTATTTTTCACATTTTCTAGTGGTAGCCAGTGTAAAAGTGCATGACCATCACCCACTACTTTTCAATGTAGACTATAATTAATATCCTGTTCAGTATAGAGCCCTAAAAAGACAAACCAAACAATGCCTTTTGTATTTTTCACAGCCACCACACATGAGGGTGAGTGGGACATTCATTTAGTTGTAATCTCATCATTAGAAGTCACTAAATATCACACCTTTAAAAACTGTTGGTGATGTTGAAAAGCAAAACATTGTCATGAAACAAAGAATAATATTCAATGCTTTATTAAACCCTTATTGGCGTCAAAACTGCAAGTAAATGAATGGTGTATCAGGTGTGCTCACTTCATAAACACAAAACCATAAAAACAAAGATTTACAGTTTTAGATTCTAAACTCATCCTATTGGGTTTGTGTTGCTTGGCAACAAGTCAATGACACAGGAAAACTGCAAAAGCAGAGCACAACATAAACCCACTTCAAATTACAGCTGTAAGTGTCAGTGTCTGCAGGTCTTTAAACCTATTCATTCAGTTTAATAAATATTACACCTTTTAAGTCACTGCACTCTTACCACAGCAATGTCATTTAACTTAATTTATCCATATATTTATTCTTTTTATCTGCCTTATTCAAGCTGCTCTGTGTGAAAGTCCATATTTCTGCTATTGCAAAGCTTAAACTGAACCTGATTCTGTTATTTTACCCATTGGAAAAAATATAGATGTACCTAATTCATTCCAGTACCCACATTCCTCATCAGAACACAGGTTTTTCCTTTTGGAGATTATTTTTTTTTCCCCTCCTCACTGTCACCTTGTGTTTTGCTCATGGTGGACTTTTTTAGTTTCATCTCCATGCAGTCTAGACCTCGATCTGTGAAATGACTTAAAATGTATTGTGATTGGCACCATATGAAAAACCAAAACTGAATTGTATTGATTTACTTTCAATTTATCTTTCATTAATAGGATATTATTTGTCCATACATTGCGTGTAAACATGGTCAATAACACTTCCCCCTGGTTAATTTTTTGCCTTGATCAGATGATGTAAAGTTGATGTTAGTCAGTGTTGGTTGCTGACAGGAAACTTTGGATCCAAACTTGCTGTTTCAGCTTTGTGTTTATGATAGTTTAAGCTAATTATAGCCTTTAAATTAACCTACAGAGATGACATGGCATTTGAGCAAATAAGCTCCTTTTCTGAGGTGTTTAACTCTTCCTTTAAATCCTGTAGAGATGAGGATCAGACTGTAGTTTCACAATTTATACTACTTTTCAGCTGCTTTCTGAAAGTACTCTGTTCGTCAGCAGATACACTGACAACGGGAAAGCAGGAAAACCTTTTTCATTGTCCTGTATTGTGTCAGAGCTTCCTATCCCTGTTTTTGTTGTTAATAAGCTGGACGACTTCCTCCTCCACCTCCTCACAGTACAGTGACAAGCACAACAAAGTCCTAACTGCTTCAGTCTGCTTACCCTGCAGTTCCTCTGGCATCTGTGCTCTGCATAAATATTTCTTTGCATCAATGGTTGTATTGTACTGAAAGAAAGGCAGAGAAGGAGGAAGAGCATGCCCCCCATCAGTGCATGTTCTATTGTTTCCTCCTCATATGAGACCTCGGGCACTGTGGTGACACTGTGGCCCACCTCTCTACTTGGCTCCGCCCATTCTGCTCTTAATGTGCTGGCCCTCTCTTACCATGCATCATTCTGTCCTACTTCTCTCCTCCACTGTCACCAGCCGCTCTTTTTTATTGTCATTGTGCTGTTTTCCTCCTGCTCTCTATTGCTCTCTCAGCCTCGCACACTGCTTATGTTCTCCTCTCCCCCCTCCAGCCACCGCCTCGTGTTTCCTCCTCTGTCTGTATATCAACTCACAGACTGACCTTGTTTCTCTGCCATCCCGTACTTAGTGCATACTCTGTTTCTTTCCACCCCTTCTATATCTCCCTCATGAGGACTCTGCACCGGCTGAAGTTGATGAGCTCCCCCAGCCTCAGTGAACTGGGGAAAAGTGAAAAAAGTTCACCAGAGGACAGAGGGGAGAAACAGAAGAGAGCAGGAGCAAACGCCACCTGGAACAGGTAAAGAAAACACAACTGTCGTGCAAAACAAGAAATAGGAGTATGTAAATACATTTTGGACAGATGCGTGAGTCAGCTTGTGTGTGTTTTGCTGTTGCAGCATTCACAACGCTGTTATTGCAGTCTTCCAGAAGAAGGGTTTGGCAGATAACGAACTCTATGTTCTCAATGAGGGGGTCCGGTAAGATTCACAAGCACCCACGTGTACTCACACAGCACAAAGAAGAACTTCATGTAGATCAATGTCATTCACCATATGCCACCATATGCTATATGTAGTATAATTACATTCTGTTTTATTATGAATGAATGTTTGTTTTTTGTTTTTTTTGTGAATGAATTTGTTTGTTTGTATATTATACAGGATGTGGGCCTGAAGAGTCATGTGACCAGTAATGTCAGATATCACATTATCTTTTTGAACCAGACTCATTCCTTCTACCACATCATCTTACATTTAAACACAGCGAGGGCATTTTCATTCAATTTGGAACACCTTTTTGCTACACAGAAATGATTATGTTGTGTTTGTAAGACTGGGTTACTTCTTATTGTTTTATATTATGTAACTGCACAGTGATATGTTACAAAATGTGATTGAAAACTGGAGGTTCATAAACATATTTTCCCACAATTATAGTTGAATGTGAGATACTTTATTCTTGTTTTCTAGTCCAGTGTGTAATATTCAGGAGGATCTAATTGCAGAAATGAACATGACATTCACAGTTATGTTGTCAGTGGTGTAATAATCAGTCAAAACAATAATTGTTCTTATTTGACTAAGTTCAAATGAGGCTTATTCCACAATTCCACAAAGTCCACTATGTTACAGTTGCTTTTTTCATAGTTCTATGAAATGTAACGTTGTCACTTGTTATGTATGTGTATGCACCAAAGTTAACCCCCCCACCCCCCACCCCCCTCACTAAATAGCCTCAATGGATTTAACCACACTATTTTTCTGAAGCAGACTCAAGGATTTTTTTTTGCTTTGCTGCCACTGTATGAGAGGGCGATTAAGGGCACAACATTTTATACAATGAACCTTTAAATGAATCATCTATTTCTTATTTCAGACATCTCCTGAAGACAGAGTTGGGATCATTCTTCACAGAATACCTTCAGGTAATAGTTTGTTTTGACTTATTATGACTAATTCTTTTATATCACAGCATAAAATAGGATGGAATCATAATTTCAAGAAGATTTGTCTATTTAAGACACACTCATTTGTACCTTAGATGTTTACATTTAATGCTATTTCTCACCTTTTCTCACAGAACCAGTTGCTAACAAAAGGCATGGTCATCCTTCGGGACAAAATAAGGTTTTATGAAGGTGCAAATTCTTATTATAGTGTAAATTCATTCTGCTTTGTTCAGTGTTGTTTAAATGCAAACAGTATTTATGTTTTTCTCTATTGTGATTTTTGCAGGTCAGAAACTACTCGACTCACTGGCAGAGACTTGGGACTTCTTCTTCTGTGATGTACTGTCGATGCTTCAGGCCATTTTTCATCCAGTTCAGGTATGCGTGCAACCATCAACGAAGTGTGATCGTTTTTGTCTTGTGTTTACTTTAACTAAAGGCTGAAAACCATCCTGACATCTTGTTAATCTATCCAAATTTATCTACGTTTCTTTTCATTTGAATATTGATCATTTTTGTCTAGTACATATATTGTCCAAATTACTGTTCTGTGTTTAACCCATAAAGACCCAGTGTTACTTTTGTGGCTGTTTTCTCTATGTCTAATCTTTCTTAAATGTTTTATCACAATGTATTTATAATGTTAACGTCTGTATTTTGTATTTCATCAATATAAATCAGGTATTTTTCAGTATTTAATTTACTGATCATGGAGATATCCATAAAAGATCAGATTAAAGTTGAAGGAATTTATCTAAAACTGGGGAAAAAAGTCATTTTTTCAGCAAATCTACCAATAACTGAACATAAACCAAACATTTCCATCCACGTCATTGCTCAAACATGGGTTTTACTGGTGAATCAGTGTTGTAGAAGATTACGGTATTTCCACATTGACTACAGAGCCTCTGAACATCCAAAAGGGTCATATCTGATGACCATGAATAGGTGAGGAACTGCATTTTACACCACTTATTTACATGTATTGATCATTTTAGTGGATCAACAGGTATTAAACAGTTTAGATTAATAGGTGCTTTTGTTCGATGATGGATGTTTGGGTCTTTATGGGTTAATAGTGTTTAAAATGTGTATTTAATATATAGACATTTAGAGCTGTATATACAGTTTGTGTGTATTTTTTTACTGCTGCTTAATTATGTTTGTAGGGAGCACTTGTACCTCATAGGAAGTTCCCCTGGAATTAATAAATATTGTGATTGTGGTTCTGATTCTGTGTCCTTGTGTGCAGGGTAAGGAACCATCTGTACGACAGCTTGCCCTACTTCACTTCAGAAACACCATCGTTCTGAGCGTAAAATTAGAGGATGCACTGTCTCGACCTCGGGCCCGTGTGCCCCCGTCTGTTACACAAATGCTGCTTATTCTACAGGTACACATTCAGACACACACATTGTTTTCTCACATATATTCAGCTTGTATTTGAATTTCAATCTATGCTCTGCCCATTTAAATTTTCCATTAAACACATATCTCTATGTTTTGTTTAGTTTCATGAGATGCTTATGATGAAAAAAAAAATTAACATTCTAGTGAAAATAACATTTGAGTACATTTTAGTAGATTATGAAGTCCATATTTTCTGAAAGCAGGCATTATACTCTATGTCAGGTACACCTGCAGATCTGAAATCTGAGGTATGCACGGACTGCACGGACCAGGGGGTGGGGTGAATGAATTGTTAAGACTGGGTAATGGGGGTACGAGCCTAAAAGTAAAAATGAAACTTAAGACACTTTACAAATTCCTTCAAGAATCAGGGGGTGGGTTGGGAGGTGTCATTCATAAGACTGGAGGAGGAAGTTCTCCATTAGTGCTGCGACATACCTCTCTCTTTCTCTCTCTCGCTCTCTTTCTGTCTCTCTCTCTCTCTTGCTCGCTCCCTTTCTCAAATTTCACTTTGTATGCACAAGCTGTACGGATGTACACCTTCTGGCACCAAAGCTGTATATGATAGTGTTTCACACCTAATACACAAAATAAACCTGCATATTTTTTTTTTTATCTATAATCACTAAAATCTCCAAATTGGGTTTGGACTTTACTCATTCATAGACTATTTGTACAAAATATGTTAAATGTGTGATTATTAACCCAGATGTACACTTTAATTGTTGTGTTTATAGGGGGTCCATGAGTCACGAGGTGTAAATGAGGAGTACCTGAGGTTAGAGTCTCTGGTTCAGAAAGTGGTCTCACCTTACCTTGGCACACATGGCCTTTACTCTGGAGACGGTACAGAGGCCAATTGCTGCATTTTGGGTGAGGGTTTGTGTAAAGGCTTTCATAACCCAAGAATATAACGGTGTTTGAAAAGTAAAACATCTAAATCAACCATCCCTCTTGTAACACAGAGAAGCGTTTACCATGGGGTTTACCCAAGGCTGGGGATCAGTCCTCTAAAAACCCAGTAGTACGATCGAAAAGCTACAATATCCCCCTGCTGCTGACCCCAGTGGCTGAGTATGACCCAGATGCCAGCTCTGTTGGCAGTGGAGGAATTCGCCGTCACTCAGCCTGTGAGATTATATCATGCCTGGAGGAACAAGGATTGGCCTACACTGACCTGGCTTCAGGCTCTGAACTGTCTGGCCCCTCCTCTAACAGGCTGTGTGTGGGCTCCCAGTTTAATGGTATGATATTTCTACATGAAACCAATATGTTTGCTTTCATTGTTATACTTGTTAATCCATAATAATCTTGCCATTATATTCACAGGAATTGTACAAGCAGGAGCCAGTGCCCTGGACCTGCCGCTTTCGTCTTCTTCAATCCTTCCCCTTCATTCCTCTGGACCCCTTCACGGGACTGAGGCCACGACAACAATGACTGATCTCAGTAAGGGTGCATCCTCTACGCCGCCCAGCGAATCATCCAGCCCTGAAACCATAATTGGACAAGTGCTAGAGTCTGCAGACTCAGACTCAGATGGGATATTTATTGATTTCCCACCTCATTCCTCAGAGGCTATTGGATACAGTCGTGAAAGCAGACAGAGCACTGTGTAGCTGTGGTTGCCTTAAGGAACCCAATCCCAGTCCCAGTCCCAGTGTGTACTCAAGTAATCTGGGACCAAGTTTTAAGATATGTTACAGTTAAATGGGTACTATTTTGCTTTATAGTGTAGTACACTGAGTTAACATGACTCCATTTCAAGTGCATTTGCTGATGTGTGAAAACTTTCTAATTCTAATTGCAAAAGATAAACACTTTATATTAAAATACAAAGCAAATTGCATTGATGTTATTGAAATACTGATGATGTCCTACTGATTGTTTTTATCAGTGCTGTACAACTTAATCACATTTTTTATAACCCCAAACTCGTCACATAGTTGTCTTAACCCATCAAACAACTCTTTATTCTTCAATACAAAACATCAATATTTCCAAAAATTATAATTATGACGTTTTCACACAGCAGTAGTTTCTACCTGAGGAGGTTGACTGACTCAGCCACATGTCAAACTGGAAAACAACAGATTTTAAAAGTTAATCAAGTTTTTTACATTTTTTTTTTTCATAATTGTGAACCACACTCCAGTTTTCTTGTTTAAGTAAATTTTTTTGCTGTTTTGTCTGCTGCGTCGCAGTAACACAGTAATGAGGTCTTCTGCTCTCAGTTTTGTACTACGTTCAATGAAATGTTTTTTCTTGTCAGTGCTCATAGAATCAATACAAAGGTTTCTCTTCAGAGAAAGCATCAGTGTGAGAGCATTTGCTTTTCTGTATTAGCTTTGTACAGTGAGAGCAACTTTATTGTTTACATTTGACAAAGACATGAACTATTTGACTGAATGTTGTCTCACACTGTATTTTGCACGACCACTAATTTGTAAATAAAAGTGCATTGTTGGTTTTTAGGACAGCTAGATGGTGTAAAGTGAGCTTTTACCTTGAAAAGAATTTAAATTTTAATAAGGGCTTTTTAAATGAATCTTTTTCAATGATGTTTTACCTCAAGTGTTTTGTACTTTACTTTTTTTGACAATCTCTAATGTCTACGGAGTTGTACTTTGTATTAATTTGTTATACTAGCCCAGTAAAAATTCAATAAATTTGAATAATATATCAAACTTGAGTTATGTCTGAAGGATATTTTGAGGATAAAATGTTCCTCCTTCATGGGCTAAATAAACACTTTAAAACCCTCTGAGCTAGGTAATACATCACTAAAAAGGTGAAAATGGCTGTGTTTGGAACTAAATTAACAACACTGGATGACCAGCAATGCTATGAAGGTGATAGTTATATTGAATAGACTAGCACAAGTTAGTACATTCAGAATTATATTTTGGTGCAGTGACTCACCATTGGATACACCCCAAAAATAAATGGGTATAATGTAAAAAATAAAGTATCTAAAAAAATGTCAGCAAACAATAAAAATGTATAGTTTGTTATGAAGAAATATTTTGCACAGCAATATATCAGCAAACCAGTGTACTGTTGTGTACAGGTGATATTTTACCATCCTGGCATAGTTTATTTAATGGTAAAAATATAGCACAACGTGCATTATGTGGATGTGGGGAAATTTTTATATAATATATATATATATATATATATATATATATATATATATATATATATATATATATATATATAAAAATTTCCCCACATCCACATAATTCTTTGTTTTTAAACTCACCAGGTCCCAAGCACCCTAAATGGGGAGGCTAGGTCACGCCCTTCTACTTCCGGTCCATGGGGTGCTTAGCTCACAAAAAATGGAATGGGAGTGAATGGAGCGAGTCAATTCTGATTCTGTTTGACAAGTGCTCTGAAATTCACATATGATAGTGGTTAAGAAACATTTGATGTGGCATAGGCAGCCCACCTGTTTTTGATGGAATACAAACGGTTAGGTTTTATGTGGGCTTGGTAGGAGACTACAGTGCGTTGCGTATGTGACGTCACATTCCGCTCTGCTGTGGTGCGGCGTCTGTGGTGACGTCCACATGCGCGCCAGGCAAATTATTAACGGGTTTTAATTCGCAAATTAATCAGCCGTTAGTTAACAGAAACAGTTGAAACAGATAAATGATTCTCATTTATTATGAGGTACAACATGGGTGCTATTCGTGGCACATGACAAACCAGCATTATAAGCATTTTATTTCCCATTGAATACCTGTAATAGCTTCTGGTCATAATGGTGTGTTCAATAATACTCAGGTGATAATTCCTGTGTGTCTTTATTAACTTCACATGAGCTAGATAGAACATGAGCACTCACGTAATTTTACATCAGTAACTCCCAACACCTAATACAGTCCCCACCGTCCTTGCGCCCGACCTCCAGTGTATTAATGCGCGGCACTATATACTACAACACCATTCATTAATTTTCCGATCTCAGGCCCCATGACCCTCCAGGAAGAAGAGCATACTGAAGCTCCCCATAGCCAAGAGAAAATAAAAATGCATGCCATACAAGAGTTCGGGTCTTAGAAGTTGAAAGTAAAACGTCTAAAGCAGCAAAATGCAACATGTACATTAATGCTGCAATACATTTAAGAACATCCTTTTGTCAAAAATAAAAGTCCCCGTTGATAAACACTGTGCTTTTATATTGAAAGAATAAACCGGAAATCTTGTAGGATGACGACCAATAGCAAATAGCTTTAAGCTAAAGCTAACTACACAACACTGTAGGAAACGAGGTGGTCTGCTGAACAAACTAAGTCTTTCTTCAGCAGTGATAACCTTTGCCTGTGTTTTTTGGAGTCGGTTGTTGAAACGGGACCCTAACAAACCGGTGGAGTGAAGTGGTGAAGTCGGTGAGACACCTCTGAACAATTTCTATTAAGTTAGTGTTATATTTCTTAAGTTAGCTCCAAGTGTGTGAGCTAAAGTACTGTAGCTTCAATGTGCATTAATGGAAAAGGGAGGAACAAATACCCAAGTCATGCTTGTTATTATTAGACCCAATGTGTGTGTGTGTGTGTGTGTGTGTGTGTGTGTGTGTGTGTGTGTGTGTGTGTGTGTGTGAGTGAGGGGGGTACATGATGATGATGATGATGATGACGATATTAGATTAATCACGTCACCTTTTTTTTTTTTTTTTTTATCAAACCTGTAACATTTTGATGTCCAATTCTACATATAAGACAGCAGCATTATGGTCATGTCCATTTTTATCTGTGTATCTTAGATCTGTGTGACTGCAGTTCTCAACCCTCTCCTCAGTCTCCTGGGTGTGGATGATCCCGGCTCTGTGCCAGTCCTCTGTAGATGAAGATGTCACTGGCTCAGCGAGTCCTCCTCTCCTGGATCTTCGCTCTAATTTTCCTCATCATGCTGGTCCTCAAGCTGGACTCTAAGATCCAATGGAACTGGTTTCTCATCTTCCTCCCAGTCTGGACTTTTGACACCATCCTTATACTCATGCTGGTAGTGAAAATGGCAGGTCGCTGCAAACCAGACTTTGACCCTAGGGATGGGGAGCAGAGCCTGAAGCGCAGGTTGTGGTACCTGGTGGCCCTGCTCCTGAAGCTGGCCTTCTGTCTGACTCTGTGCTCCCGCCTACAGGGCCTCACTGATATGTGGGTCAGTGTGGTGTGTGTTCCTCTGTGGGTGCTTCTGGGTGGGGCACTAGTGGAGCTAGGACACAGTGTTTTCCACTACAGGAGGGACTAATATGGACTAATACCTGCTTTTAAAGTGAACACTAGAGGCATAAACTGTTAATGTGTTGAGAAGCATAAATCTGATCCGGTGTAGTGGAGTAGTTTTATTGTCATTTCTGACTTTATTCAACACATCACTTATTGATCTAATATAACTTATCCACACTAAAAACAGTCACATTGTCAGCATTTATGCATTCTTTCAGTCATGGAAGGTTGGGATTTGGGGAACAGAAATGGGAGTTTGAAAGTGGATCCAAATAGAATAAAGGCAAATATAGGTCTGAATGTCTACACAGAAGTAGGTGGTGTACCTTTAGTTCTGGGATTTCCAGAACCAAATGAATTGCTTCGGTTTTGTGTTTTGGCAGCAGAAGGAAAAGAAAGGGTGAACCAGGGTTGAGAGGAATATGTTTTTATGATCTGAAGTACTGTTAGTTATCTTCCTTTTTGATTAACTTTTAGATTTCCAAAACCTAAACATGTTTTGTTGACTCTCCTGCAAGCTGAAAAGAGAAAGCTCACCATATGAACTCACTACATTAGTTGTGACATCGCTAATCTTAAGCAATGAATGTGCACCAGTTCCTACTGTAAATGTTCTCGATCACTATTTTATTCATTTGCACTCGCATTCACTGTGTGCCACTAATCCATTCAGTGTATGTTTGTAAATTACTGATGACATTTTAAACAAACCCCTGTTAAACATTCCTTTCAAACCCTTAAAACTGAATATGATCCACAATGTGTTACACCTGTTTGCCAGACCATCTTCTGCCACTGACATATTTTGAATGTAAAACCAATGTGTTCTCTATGTTTTTGGTTTTCTTAATCCTTGTGCTTTGAACAAAGATGTATTTTTATGTTACTTGTATGAGTTTTCGTTTTTATCCTTGGAGCTAAGAACTTAAAATATCTTGACTCTTTCAAGTCTTGAAGATACTGTCATCTTCATGAAACAAACATGATAGATAAAATTAGAGGCAATCTTGCATTTCTTACATTGCTACCTGTGACACAGCTACCGTGAGATGTTTTAGGCTGCATTCACACTGAAGACAAAGTGGTCCATATCTGATTTGTGATGGGGTTTTTTACACCGCCCACCAAAGGAGAGGCAAGGGGTATTTTTGGTTCAGTTTGTTTGTTTCTTTGTTTGTTAACACTCCAGCAACAAAACTATTGGTTGAATTCATAGCAAATATGATTTGATTACCAGTGAGTGCCAGCTGGATCGATGTTATATGTGCGAGGGGCGGGGCTTGTTGTGCCCGACACCCCTTATTTTATTTTGCTTATTTGTCTGTTTTTAATGACAGCCTTTACAGGATAGTTATACTGTATGTGATATTTTCAATTTTGAGCCATTTCTATTTATGGACAGATTTTCTGAATCTGAACCTATGTAACTAACAGGTTTGTCACTACTCTGTGCCAGTGGAAGAAATGGCTGTCATCTGTACTTTTATTATTACCTCCACCAAGGAGGTTGTTTTTGCTGACGTCAGTTTGTTTGTTGGTTTGTGGACAATATAACTCAAACATTTATGGATGGATTTTGATGACATTTTCAAGAATGATAGACAATGGGTCAAGGAAGAAGATTTTGACCAATGAAGGTCAAAGGTCAAGATCACACCAAAGGTCAACAGCTAAAACACATAAGTGGTAATATCTCAGGTTCAGACAAAATAGATTCGGGCGTTTTTTGCATTCACATTGTCTCACCTTCGGACATCAGATAGAACACCTATAGCTCGATCCCATCACGTTTTAATGTCATATGATGCCATCTCAAACCTTGGCAGAGGTCTGCCATCCCTGCTACCTTGTTGAATATGAATTCTTTGGCATCAGCTGTAGAAAACTGTATGTATTGACTTCAGTGGCCTCCATGTTTACTTTTAAACGGGACTTGACAAACACCCACAACAAATCCCTTCTTCTATTAGTGTAGATCTAAATGACAATGACACTCAGCAGACTTCCTTCACACAGGTGTTCAGACCACCTGCCTTTAGGTGTTTGGTGGTGGTCTCTGCCTTGGTATTCAAACTTTTCAGACATATATCCCGACACCCTTGCCAACCTTTGTAACCCTTCTGTTTAATACGTTTATGACTTGTTTGAATGCGCTATATTACACACTCCATGCTGTGATCCCCACTTTTTGGCCAGTTCTATAAACACTACTTTTGTCCTAAGCTTGCAGACTTCCACTCTTGAGATGCAAGTCAGTTCTTTGTGGTGACTGTGACCTTTGATCTACATTAACCAAAACCACCTTTCCTGAAAATTTCATAGAAATTGGTCCAGTAGTTTTTGCGTAAACCTGCTTACAAACAAACCGACTCAAAAACTTTTTTTTTTTTTTTAATTGTTTTTGAGTCTCCACATGAGGGGTAAAAATCCAAATTGAGCACAAGGGCTAGCAGTGTGAACACACTTTAGATCCAGCTTCATATCTCCATTCATCAGTCTAAGCTGTAGCACCGGATTTAGATCAACATGTCAGCAGCAGATACACTTGATTAAATATATGCAGTGTCAGCCTCAGCTGTGTATGTAGCTTAATGCAACATGAGATTCCTGCCTGCTTGTTAACATGCTAACAGTCGTTAATGCCCAAGACGTGACATTGGCAAGAAATCCACATATAGCCGAGATCCTAAGCGTCCCAGCTGATGATTAGAAACATTTCAAGTGAAATTTTAGGGGGCTTCAAAAATTGTGTCAAAACTAAATTTGGAAACATATGCTCTTTCTAGGTTAATACATGTCTTAGCATTGATACCAGCCTTTAAGTCCATTTGTGTAAAACTGACAGCCATGTGATTTAAACCATGTTCCACCCCCCACACACACACACACATAAACACACACATACACACACACACACACACACAAAATCGACAACACCATGCATTAGTACATACTGAAAATGCAGATGAGACATTGACTAAGCCAATATTTCCGTATTTTTCAATATTTCTGTATTTATTGAGAGGTTCTGATCAGAGTATAAATCACACTACCAAGTCTTATCTTAGGAAATAAAATGTATTTACAACAAAATTTTCACATACATTGGTTTCAAATAAAAACAGACAGTAAATGATATAAATAAGTTCTATGGAAAATAAAACTTGTACAAAAAATATATGCAATTTCTGTATACATTTTCTCACATTGGTGCTAATAACATCTATACTGTACAGTTTTGGTACATACAGTATCATTTACAGCCCTGTGAGTCAAATAAAGTCCAGTCTGAAAACAACTACTTGCTCTAATTTTGGAGTGCTAAAAAACAAACCCCCTCACCTAAACCATGGAAAAGAAGATTTCAGTAAAGAGCTCACCATGTTGCTCACATTCGCATTTTAGTGAATATAAGCACTGTATTTCTTCAAGCAGGGAGGGAGGAAGGATGGTTGTTTTCAGATTGGCTAGTCCAGTACCTAAAATAGGTGCTTTAAGAGCGAAGCTAAGTAGTGCACAGGCACTGACACACAGGTCACGTAACATTTTATATAGAGCCTACGTACATTCGCTAACAAACGTGAAGTGAGCTACTTAGCTTACATTCTTAGGCACTGCTAAAATACCTGGAGCATGCATCCTCTTCACTGGTGAAATTTAATTTAGAGTTAATAGTCCTGCTTATCTGTGGACAAGTTATAGGACCTGTTCATGTTGGAAGGAAGAAAGGAAGGAAGGAAGGAAGGAAAGATGCATTGTCAAATATTTTAACAAAGCCTTGGCGTAAGTACAGTAAAAAAAAAAAAAAAAAGAAGAAGACTAGACAAGACATTCATATTACGAAGTCTTTCTGTGTTTGGGGGGGATGTGTTTTGAGGGGCTGTTTTAACGAGTGCTGTTGAGGCCGAGTGTCCTGCAGGGGTGCGGCAGGCCTTCCCTGCACAGAGTCCTTTACTTTTGGTCCTTTAGAGGGCAAAACAGTCCGGCTGTCTGATCCAGGTTTTGAGGAAGTGGTTCGAGAGTCACTGTGATGGTGGGTTTTGGGTCTAGTGTCTGTGAAAGACAGGGCTAGAGTTTGGTGAGCCTCCATCGGCTTAAAGAGGTCAAAGGTGATCAGCGTCCGTGGTGGTTTATGTTCTGGTGGTGAGGGACCAGAGGTGGACTTCTTCCTCTCATCCTTACTGTCTTTATCCTTCTTTCCTTCCTTCTTAACTGGAAGGCTTATTGGCTTGGTAATGCCTGTTTTTCCATCCTCTCTCCCAGACTTCGCTTGTGAAGTGCTGCCCTCCCTGTGCCCGCTTTTCTCCTTTTTCCCGTGTGATGACTTGTGTTTATGCGTGCAGCCATCCCGTCCCTCCTCTTTGTCCACGCGGGAGTGAGACACTGCCTGTGAGCCTCCTCTGTCTTTGTCCTGCTCCTTGTCTCTCTTGACGTGGGGCTGCGTCTTTGAATCGGACTCCTTGGCCCACTTCTCGTCTCTCGGAGCAGTCAGGGAAGTCTGAGAGGCTTTACTGCCCTCTCTTGCCCGATCCTCGTCCTCCTTTTTCCTCATCTGCGGCAGCGGTGTCCCACCCTCTGTCTTAACCCTGTCCTGTTCTCTCATCCTGTCCTTCTCTTTATCCCTGTCTTTCCCTCTCTCCTTTTTTTCCCTCTCCTTATCTTTATTCCTATCTTTGTCTTTCTTTTCCTTCTCTCTAGTCCTGTCCTTTTCATCTTTCCCCTTTCCTTTTTCCTTTTCTTTTTTCATTGGTGTCATGGTGCATGTGCTGGTTATACCATCTCTGCTTTTCTCTTTTACTTGACCTGGCAGACTTGTCTTGTGCTGCCTCTCTTCCTCCTCATAATTCTCCTTCTTAATTTGCTGTAGTGACTTTAAGGATGTGTTGTCCACTCCTCCCTCTTCATAGCCCTTCTGTAGCATCTGGTCTGCGCTTGCACCTCCATCTACCCCTCCCTTACCTTCCTCTCTCTCATCTTCCTCAGCCTTGGGCTCCATTAGTGTGTGACTCACTACATCTTCATCTCTCTCCTTCCTGACCATAGGTGGAGGCACTGCAGTTGACAAGTCCTTCATCTCAGTTTTTCTGTTGTCCTCCTCTTCTTTAAAAATCTGCACTGGAGCTTGTATAGGGAGCCCCTCCCGTTTTTCAGCATCGTCTTCTTCCAGCTTTATCACTGTCTGAGCTCCTGGGTCATGCTCCATCTCCTCTATATCGTCACGGTCCTCCTCTTCTTTGATATGAAGTGCTACTTCTTTAAGGTCTAATTTTTCCTCCTCCCCTTTCATTTCCTCCACTTCCTCCTTCTCTTCCTCTTCTTGTTGGTGGTACTGTTTAAGTCGGATATGCCAGGCCAGACTGCAGACAGCAGACACAGTTTTGAACTGGTGGACGACTCCTCTGGGAATGAAGTAGATGTCATCGTGGTAGAGCTGGATGCGGGCATATCGGATCCCCTCCCTCCTAAGCTGGTTCAACTTGGCATCATCGATCCACTGTACACACTGTAAAGGCAGGAACAAAGTGTTTATTCAATGTTGCGTGGAAAACACTAATGACCTTTGCAAGTTTCTCTTAATGAATTACCCCATGTAAGTCTACATGTGCAAGATGTTTGAATTAAAAAGCAAAAACACTAAAAAGATATTTATACCCCACATGTATTAGTGCATTGTTCCAGACAGGATGAAGACCTCGGACCCACCTGAGACAATGGAGGTTCATGGAGATCCAGCTGTAGCCTCATGACCACATCTGGGAAATCTCCAGCGTGGAAACACACAACATCTTTGGTGATCCGTGCAGGAGCATCACTGCTACAGGACACACACAAGGTCATTATCAGTGTTTGTTTGTAATTAAAGCCTGAACACAACAGATAGCTCATACAACACAGCTGTACAGCATGAGGTATGAGAAGTATCTGCCGGTCCCTAGGCCTTTGGACTGAACTAGTGCAAACTGCTGCCCCACAAACAAGAAAACAATTTCAAGAAGCATTTAAGCATGCAATGTCCCCAATCCTTCTACTGAGTCTAAAGACTGCAGTAACCTTTAGAGACACAACCATCATTTAGCATTTTTATGTCACTACTGAAACCTGAGCCCCTCTCTCTGCTGTCCCCTCTGGCTGAATGGTGAATAGTTCTGATTGTGACCGCTTTACGTGCGACAATGTTTTGAGTTATTTTAAGCCAGTCTCAAAGCTTGCTTAGCCAACAGGTCTGAATGGTTTTACACAGACCCAAATAGAAAATCCCCCAGTTATACCCACATTTTTTTTGAGTGCAGGAAACAGTAGTGACATTTCTTGAAGCGACCTTTTCAGATTCTTGAACACATTTACTACAAAATAAGCAACTTACTCAGGCAAAGGAATGTAAAGTAGAATGAATAATAATAACAATAATAATGAAAAGCAGAACATCTTTCATGTGAGGATTCACAATTAGCAAACATAAAACAAAATTGCTACTACTGCAGTATGCACCAATTCTGTAGAATGTGTCTTATAGCCTGCTGGTGCAATTTGGGTAAAAAAGTGTCAAGTGTACTCACTCCTCGCCACAGCGCACAGCCTTCAGCACACCTACAGCAGCAGTAGTTTGCCTCTCAAACCCCTGACCGATGTGGTCAGCATGGGCCCTCGTCCGATCCTCAAACAGCATCTCCCTGGGCTCGCTGGCTCTGGGTAGATACTGCAGGTTCTTTATCTCATTAGTTGACCTGAAATATGTTCGATAGCAACAGTCAAGATATATTCAGAGCATGAAGTGTATCTGCTTGTATAGTAGCATGTGAAGGTAAGAGATAAACTGAAAATATCTCAGATGTGGTTTGGCTCATGTACAAGACTTCAAACGTGTTTTTTGGGTTTCATGAGGATGGTAATAACACCTGGGCACTGCAACACACTTTCTATCTGAACACACCTTTTCCTTTTGAAGGGTGATTTTGGCATGTCTGCCATAGGGATCATCTGTTCTCCAGGTCTGACCCACATGATGGGGCCATCGTCGCTCTCAGTAGGGCTTTGTAGCCGCAGACTGGAGAATGTCCCCCAGGGCAAAGTCCGCTGCACAAACATGAGAAAACAAAATTCATTCAGACAACTTCAATAGAAATGTACATGTCCACATGGTTTCACAAGCACAGGTGTTAAACACAGACTTACCTCAAGGAAAGGAGAGTCCTGTAACATGTTGATGAACTCTGGGAAGTAATCTCCAACCTCTTCGTCCACAGCTCCGACAAGGCTGACTTGCCGCATGGCCCCGGCTCGGTATGTTCCCTGGGAGTATGTCCGCTTCACCTGCAGCAGGAGACCCAGGGCAGACAGATCAGACCTCCAACCAGCAGGTATCACTAAACCACACTTTGATTACTCTAAAGTAACACCGTGTCCACAGTCACAGCACAGTATGAGCTGCTGCAGCAGACACAGTATGTAGGATTCTGGCATTGGACAATATACTGTACATCATATCATGAAACAGTAGACAGTCTATAGTGACATTGTATTTCACAGGGTCACACATTGCACTCTTTATGGCACCATTTTCAGTTGTTTACACGATGCTTTTTGTTCTTCTGACAAAGCAGAGAACCATTTCATTTAGAGACATTGCAAAATCATAGCTGAAACAACAGCTATAAAACTAAAAAGGCAGCAAATTATTTAATATACTGTCATCTTTTTACTAAGACTCTATATTTCACAACAATTAATAGAAGACATTGTTTTCAAGAGAAAACAATACTTAAGTTGGCATAACTGTGTCATTACCCTGCCCCAGAAGGAGAGGAAAGGAGTATTGTTTTTGGTTTTTTTAGCCATCTGATTTTTAGAGATAAAAATAATATGGAAGGTTCATCTCCAGAAACTATGTGGACAAATCCTACCAGTAGCTTTGGGAGATAATAACCAAGGAGCCACTTTTCAAATTAAAACAGACAAATAAGTGAATATTTTGTTAGAAATGATGATTCACTTCCCAAACTATAACTTTGTTAGACTCTTATTTATTGTTGGTAGAATACCCTACATCTTGTGTACATTATGATCATTCTCCCCATATTCTATGATGTTTATGAAAGGGGATTCTCAGCCCAGAAGAGGATTAAATGTGGTGTTAGAAGATCCCTGCATGTGGATACAGTAGAGGACCTGGTTACAATATGTCTTGAGGGAAGTAACTTGGAGGAGTTTGATGCCAGTGGGGCTGTACAGATGTGGTTCCATCAGGGTAAACGAGCGAGAAGGCCCAAATACAAGGGCTGTCCAACAGAACTGCCTCCTTGTGGCCCACGAGGGGGTGTTGTCTAATAAGAGGGCACACAGAGGTCTTTTGGCATCTATATTTTAAAAAGCTGTATTTAACAACTTTAGTTATTTGATGTTGTGAATTTTTCACTGACAACAAAATAAAACAGGACATTGTTTAAGTGTATATTGTTGTTAATATAACTCAAGCATTTATTAGTAATACACTTAAGAGGGAAACTAATATGAATGTGTTGTGTGTCAATTTAAATGTTTTATATTCATTATACTATTAACAGTAGAATAAGCCTTATCTTAAAAAATACTGCGGTCCAAACGTTTGGCTCGACAGCTTGGCACTTGATACATTTTTAACACGATTAATAATCATTTAAAGTTCGTACATTTCTAAATAAGAAGGTGAGAAAAGAAAACGTGTTTACCTTTACTAGATGAGTGTAAAAATAACCAATGTGGTAATTTCACACAAACACAATTATTTGCCGAATTAACACCAAATGCGTTGTACTGTGTTATGCATGATGGTGTGGACATACATGGGAGGCATTCAGGCACAATATTTCCAGTTGGGTCATCTGTGTTTTCACAAGATTCAGAGCCCAACGCACCATCACTGTAATCACCAAAGTGTGACAGACAATGACAACGTCAGAGCTCATGTTCACAAACTTCCCTTGTTTGTGTTACAGAGGCTGAATACCAGACGTCAAAACACAGTTGAATGAATGTCCACACAACCGTGTCCACTTCAATGTAGCTTAGAGCATGTCAAGAAGCCTACAGGTGATCCTCTACATTGACTCTGAAATGTTTGTGTGTGTCAGATATGAATTCCAGGATTTGTGATGCTTTACTTTGTGTTTCTATTACAACGACTTCCATTATACACAAAGATCTAATTTATAAAACATATGTAGCAAGCCTCGTGTCCACTACAAGTATCCTTCAGTTATATTGTCTTATATTTTATAATTCATGGTATATTGCATTTTAGTTGTGATCACAATATGAAAATACACAGATTTCCATTTTTACTTAACCCAATGAATAAGACATTTTAACAGTGTCTCTGCACATTTTTAACAAGCAAATATAATGCTTTTTAAGACCATTTTAAGACCTTTGAGTATAAAAAACAAAACTACTACCACGGAACAAATACGAACAGTAAAAAAAAAAAAGAAAAAGCAGACTCTAGGTTAAGTTCAAAGCACATCATCTGCAGAACCCACAGTATTTCTGCCTTTAGCATAGTGGTTGGGGCAAATGTGGAGACACTAAAGGCAAAGCTGGCGTTGCACTTCCGGGAGTTGGAGTGAACATTGGCATGGGGACCGTTGTTACCTGACTAGCAGCATAGCGTGTATTCTTTTCCCCTTTCGTGTGAGCATCAAGGCCTTTACAGCCCATTGTTCTTAACGTCATGTCTTTACCACATACTTTACATCGCGCTTCATATTCCCACCTTGTTTTTGATAACCAACTGTTGTATTTGGGCTCCTCAAACACACTTATCACACTGAACATACACTACCATGTCTGGGTTCATGTTCATGTATGCCTGTTCCAACCACTTCTTCTTCGTCTGTTCTACTCAATGACATAAATGCTGGCTAAAAAGACACACTGCCACTGTAGTGCGAGTCCTGCGCTATTAGACACACAATGGCTCTATGATAGAGCTTCCATCTGCTTTTTCTGCATCTTAAGAAGAAACGACGCGAGCAAAATAAATAATTAGCGCGGGAAAAAATCCAGACATACGTTTTTCATTCACCATAGGCTACCCAGATTAAAATTAATACCTCCTATGTGAAATTTAAAAAATAGCTAAATATAATGCTTTTTAAGACCTTAAAAAACACATATTGTAAATAAGACTTTTTAAGAATCCGCAAAGACCCTCTTTAACAATATGTGCAATGTATTCACACTCAACAGAAGGGCATTTGTATATGGCACTAACCCGCCATCAGTGACCCCCAAATATTTCTGTATCACAAGTCAACATCACCATTGTACTTTTCAGACTTTTCATCATGCATGACTATTATCTGCAAATGAATAATAGCATTTCAAAGTCCATCCAAACTAAATTATTAATTTGTGTGTTTTTTTTTAATTAATGTTTCTGACTAGCTGTGGACAATTTTTTTGCCTTTTTTACATTTAACATGAGTGCACTGCAGACAGAGCTAGATCTATGTAGTATTTCTACTTACAGATGCACACTTATGTGCTCAAGTATTCAAAAATAATTAAAAGTACCAGTAAAATGTATGCTGTAGATGCCAATGTATTAAGTTGCAGATATATGTGGTTTATTATCACAGCCAGTCTCTATGTTACTGTGAGTGTATGTGACCACTAGAGGGAGTAATGAGTCAGTCTGCTGGTCTCCCAAGGTCATGGAAATTAATAAGGCTGGGTGGATGAGTCTGGCTGAGAAAAATTACAATAAAGTGATAAAAGCTATATTCACACTACAGGTGTTTATGCTAAATTATGATTATCTGCTGAAATGTGTTTTGTTTGTGTGTGTTGTGTGGTTGTACACATAATTTAAATGAAACAGCCAACAGCCTTGAAGTAAGATGCATGTTCAGAAAAAGATGTCGCATCACACAGCATACTGTATTTACAGAAGTAAATATGGATCATGGTCCCCCCGTGATGTGTATTGCATTTCAGCAACATAAAAGTCTGATGAAATGTGAAATAACCGTTCAGACTCAAGTCACGATGTATAACCTCAGATATGTGTCCGATTTACGACAACATGCGAAAGTGTCCAGGGTCTGATATGAACAACATAGGCCTGATGTATTTGTATTGTTCAGACTGTGATAAAAATAAATAAATAAATACAATGTAAAAATCAGACATGGGTTACATATGAGCAAAAAAGATTTGGGCCACGTTTGCCTGTGGTGTGAATGTAGCGAAAGTGATACGAAAAAAAGCATGAACACTATTTTCACTACTGAACACAGACTGAAGTTTGATTTTGGAATCAGAGAATTTTTTAATCCAACAGTGAGTTTAATTATGAAATTAAAGACTTCTTGAATTATCTTTGATAAGTTCATCATTTGCTGATGCAAACTGTAACAGGTCTGACCTTGTTCAGATGATCCCACACAGATCTCTTGTCCAGCTATTGACAGCACAAACTGTACAGAAAACCGAGCTATTTTTTGATTTATTATGGCTGTATTTTGTCTAAAAAGAGTGCTAATCTAACAAGGAAGGGAAACAAAAATCATAATACAGACACACAGCGAGATTCACACTTGTATCTAGTCAGTTATGTGTTCATCTGTTAGTGATTTTGGTAGCCAAGTGTCTTCTGGTACACAACATCCCCTCCTATGCTGATGGTTTGAAATATCAATACTAAATATTATAAAACCTTTAACTTAAACACTTTTATGTCTACTTTGCTATCTTTAAATTGCTGTCTTTTGTCACACACCAAAATAATATGATAACTGCCTGCCTCGCTTTTTAATTATCTGCATCATCAACAACTGTATTTAAATGACTACTCTATTTAAGCAACTAAAAAGGAAAAAGAGGGAGTCAAATCAATAAGCATGACAAGATAAAAACATGTAAGATGGCAAAGTTGTTGTTACGGTCTATTAAATGCAGAGAAACTAAATGTACCTGTAAATGTATGTACCCTTTTAGCTTTGTTTATTCAAGGAACGCCCTCATCACACTACCACCTGGAAGCTGCCCAGTCCAACCACAGTGTGATGTGACCACCACTGGAGCAGCTGGAGATGCAAACAAACCTATGACCAGCAGACTAGTAACAGAAAACTAACAGAGGCAGCATGTCAGCCTAACTTTGATCTAAATGTTGCAAATTACATACAAAGAAATACAAAGTTTAAACTACATCAACAGTGAGAAGAAGCACAGCACACTGAAGGAAATGTCTCCCTTTTTAACAGCAACAGAACTGCAAATAATAATACTTCATTCTGGTAGGTGATTATTATAGCACCCAAAGATCTGCACTAAAGCAGAGTAGAGCAAATTAAGATACTGTAAATGACAAAAAAGATATAATAAAGGTTACCTGATAAATAATTTAACTTTTTCCAGAGTATAAAAGCATCAATGCACTCACTCTTTTGACATTTCTGCAGGTGCAATTATTGCATTCAATGCTGTATCCATTACTCAGTTTCCCACAAGTAAAGTGCCAGGAGAAATTATTCTGACACGTCTAACAGTGAACGCAGCTATGAATCAATCACTTCCTTAACTCACAGTGCACCGAACAATTCTGCAGATAAATCTAGGCCCTCTTTATCTTAAACATCAGGTTCAGTCACCATCATCAAGTGCCACTGAGCCCAAAGCAGCTAAATTAAGAAAATAAGCTTATAGTTATTATTCTACAATTGGTTTTATTGAGAACAGCAACAGGATGAAATTCACCATCGGCCTTAAGTTGGTAGCAGATGAAGTCATGATGCCATACAAACTGAACCAATATCTGATTACAAAGCACTTGGAATATCACCACAATCAACAAGGAGACCCTGGAAATTTGTTTCTTCCCAGTAAGGGGTTCCTGGCCTGAATTCTATTATGTTTGTTGTATTTAAGTGGATCCTCATGATCTGTGTTTAAAGGATGTTACAATGTAAGATTTGACCATGAAGTGTACATGGAACATAATTTATGACTATAAATGCTCTTATCCTTTTGCTGTAGAAATATTATTTATCCATCTGCTGCCTGGGGTAGATCAGATGTCATAACAGTAGTTGGATGTGATTGTGGTTAAATAAATAGAAAAAAAAATAATACTAAGAGATACAGAGTAATTAGCCTATTCATATAAACAGTTCAGTGTGCACTACTTATTCAGACTTTTGTCGCCTATTAACATTTTCAGCAGGATATGATACTGAAAATAAAAAAATGAATCAAAATAAATATTACTTCAGAAGAAACAAATATGTCTTTGTCTTTTGTTTTTCACCAGTAAAAGCTTAGTCTGTTCATCAATTAAGACACAATCTTAGCTCATTTTTAATTTTTTTTATGCAAGACTGGAAAAAATATATTGAGAATATCTCTTGCTGTGGATTAATTAAAATAACGTTACACTGGTTAGTACACCAAAATCCCCGACTGTTAAATGCAAAACCATTTAATTAACTTTTGGGCAGAATTTTCTTTGACTTCCCTGTCAATTAATTGTATGGATATTTAGGTTTGTTGATCAGTTAAATATGCAGAACACAACACAGGCTCTGACCAATCACCCACCGTTTTCTTTATAATTTGAAAGAAGCAACCAACAAAATCTCTGACAGATTATTTTAAATAAAGTAAAAAAATAAAATAAAATCTTTCTTCTTCCTTCCCTTATTGACAAGAAAAACACTGCAGCAGCGAAAGTATGCAAAACATTATGATCAAACTAACATTTTATGGCTTTCAGTTATACCGTCTAACACTGTTGCACCTGCTGCATGCAATGTGACTACTCTCTCAAAAGTAAAAAACAAACAAACAAACAAAAACCAGCACAAAAATATAAAAAGAACCAACAATACAATGAACCTCTCACACCTACGCTGCTAAAAGGTGATTGCTACAGTTAACTTCAGACATACAATTTAGTCCCTAATGAGCTGATCTGCTATATATTTACCTCTGACTGACAGATTATTCCACTCTTATTAGAAATTGGTTCTAGTAACTGCTGCACAACAGTCTTATTGTCTGAAGGTGCTATAACCACTATCAAGCAGTCAAAGGAGACCATTCACATTACAGCTAAAAGCTCCACAGGCCAATCTGAACTCTGCAGTACTTTGAACATAGGATCAAAGATGTCTCAGGACTAACCGGCAAATCTCAACCTATGAACTGTCTGAAGAAAAAGGTAAGTCAGAAAACAGATGAAAACCTGCAGCTATGTTTGAGCTCTGATCTGTGTTGGTCACACATCCAGACAATATAATGACACTTCACACCATTGAAGCAGACAGCCGAGTCCTCTTATAAGACGGTCTGAAAAAAATGTAACGAAAGCCATCTCACCTGAGAGTGGAAGTTGGCCATGGTCGTCGTCTCTATGTCCTTCTTCCCAAGCACCTCCATCTTCACTGGTGCATTGGGGAATTTGTAGGAGAAGTAGTCCAGGAAGTCTGGGAGGTAGGACGCCGCTCCGTGGATGATTCCCATCACAAAACATGCAGCTTGGGCCTCGTCTTCACTGAACGACAGGGTGACAAACTCCTCTGCGAAGCGCTGCATGTCGGCTGGTGCCAGGCAGGAGAGCTGCTCGCTGTAGGCGTGCACCACAGACGCTCCCCCGTTGGCCTGCTGCTCTATGTGAATCAGATGGCCAAACTCCAGACCAGGCAGACCCGGCACTGAGGTGCAGTGGAGCGGGGAGTTGTAGCCCAGCCTGTCCCTGACAATGGAGGGGATGGAAGTGGAGGTAGTGGCAGTAACAGAGGGATCCTGGTGGTTTTGGGATGCAGAGGTGTGAAGCAGACCGCTGCTGCTGATGTTGTTATTGTTGTTCCCATTTACTCGACCCAAGAACTCAGGCAGAGCCACAGACACCCCTGAACATATGGTTTGACACGAGCGGTGATACATTTTGGGTCGGCTGTGTCTCTCTTTCACTCGCTCCCCATCTTTGTGCTTCTTTTTCTTCTTCTTTTTGAGTTTCTTCAATAAGAGGTCATCTTCTGAACCAACTTTGGGCTTCTCCTTCAACTCTGTAAAGGAGGATAATTTTTGTACACATGAGTACAAAAGGTGTGTAGGTCTTAGATTTACTTCCAAAATGAAGAACACTGATTACCTGAAGCAAATGTATTATGTTTTATGTATTATGTTTTACTAATTGACGTCATTAGAGCTGTAGATAAACATGTTTCATATATATATATATATAAATTCACCTCCACCTTTACTTAACATAGGAGTTATCTAAAAAATACCATCATCATTTTTAAAATTTACATTAAGCAAACACATATACGTTTAATAAAATTGGGCGTACATTAATACGGTCATTAATTACAGCAATGTAATTTTTTTTAACTCTTCGCCTCATACTGTTTGTGTTGTATTTTATTTATTCTTACCTTTCTGGGGAGAAATAACCTCTCCGTTTTCTCGTCCAATGTCATGTACAGGTGGCATTTTGTGATTTTTCCACTCTTTATTCTTTTCTTTTTTCCTCTCTCTTTCTTTTTCTTTAACACGATGATCTGAAAAAAAGTCAATTAGAGGACAGCCTTCAGTAAAATGCTGCTATATCCATGCTCAGGTACAAGACTGACGAACAAACATTTCCACGTGTATACATCACCATCTGGGCCTAATAAATATTGGGGCCTAGGATACAGCAAAATATGTAATAATTTAATAAATCGTCTTCCGGGACTGCCTCGAATAGTAATTAGATATATTGGTAGGTTTTTTAGCGGAGTGCAATGCAGAGCAGGCTGCCTGTGTAGTCCTACCTCTCTGTAGCATTTTCACGTCGCCGTTCTCCGTCTTTGTATGGCAGCTAGCGGGGCTGACTTTCTCCACACCAACGGCCGAACTCCGCTGCGCTTCACTGCTTTTCTCCTTTTCCTTGTGTCGTTTCTCTTTAGCCTTTTTCACTTTGGGAGGAGAGGCGAGGAAGTTGCTGATTTTAAAGATTTTCCGAGCGGGAGCTGGTGGCACCGCGGCGGCGGAGGAGTGACTCGCCTTGGCCGGGCCGAAACTCCATTTCGCTGGGCTCCCACAACTCTGCTTCCCGTTGTGTTTTTCCCCTGCGCACACCTCTCCGTTCAGTTTCCTGTGCTTCAGGCTCTTCTCCTCTATGCGGACCTTCTTGGGAGGCGGAGGACAAATTTCGCTGGAAGACTGTGGACGACTCTCCGGTGGCCGTTTAGCTGTCAAGGGTTTAGGGGAATTTGTTTTGCTGTTTGCTGCGAAATGCATGGAGTCCACGGACTCGGCCATCTTGGAAGTTTCTATTTTTTACGGTCAGACGTAACTGGTGCGTGAGAGCCAAACCGGGGGCGGGGTTTAAATAGTGACGTATGACGCACGAAGGAGGGAGAGCCTGTTGTTGGTTTAGAGCAGGTCTGAAGCTGCAGGACTAGAAGCACTGCACTGACTGTGCAGATAGACTGTCTTTGTTTTTATTGCAATCCCCATTAGTAACACAGCCGTGGATGTTCACAGACGCTCTCAAGCGCACTTTACACACACACACACACATATACACTCTTAACCAAGTGTAGCACAGGGATTTTAAATTATTTTTAATTCAGCTGACATATACAGCCCAACATGTTCCAAAGCAGAAATTAATTACATAATAGCCAGGGGTTAATTTGAGCCGGATACTAACGGAACAGGATCCGGGACCTCTTGGTTTTGACCCCTCTGTGTTCCTGGACTTATTTGTGGGCATCCAGCACCTCTCGTGAATAAAAAACATATATATTTATATGAAAAACGTTTTACATGTACAAAATTAATTGATACATTTAATTTAAATAACACAACTTAATACGCCCATGTTATTTATTAAGATTCAACTTTATTTGAGAGTCAGAGATTCTGTTTGAAGATTGCTTGGCGCACAAACCACGCCCCAAAACAAGGAATAAAAAGGAAACCTCGAAAGTTCGCACGTGAGGAGAGGCTAAGTCACGCCCTTTTACTCCCGGTCCATGGGGTGCTTAGCTTGCAAAAAATTTAATGGAGCGGGTCAAGCTAAATTCTGATTTCTGTTTGACAAGTGCTCTGAAATTCACATATGCTAGCGGTTAATAAGTTTGTTGATGTGGCATAGGCAGACCACCCGTTTTTGATGGGAAGCAAATGTGAAGGTAGGTTTTATGCGGGCTTAGTAAGAGACTATAATGCGTCGCATATGTGACGTCACACTACACTCAGCTGTGGTGTGGCGTCTGTGATGACGTCACATAAGCGCCAGCCGTGTAGTCCAAATTATTAATGGGTTTTACTCGCAAATGAATCAGCCGTTGGTTAACAGAAGCAGTTGAAACGCACGTCAATAATTGTAATTCATCATGAGGTACAACATGTGTGTGATTCAGGGTACATGACAAACCAGATAAGATTTTAGCATTTTATTTCCCATTCATTAATTTTCCGATCTTCTAGGCCCCATGAGCCCCCCCGGAAGGGGCGGAGACTTAAGATCCCCATCGACTGGAATGTGTCTAAACGACAGATGGGTTTGATCTCCTTTTTTAAAAAGAAGGAAAAGGGAGATGCCTCAAAACGACTTAAAGCAACAGGTGATGGGGACAGCAGCATCGCTGGTCATGCTAGCAGTCACAACGCAAGCGATGAAGCTAGTACAGCCGCCGCCTCTACAGCTACCCTGCAGGTTCATGGACAGTTAGCCTGCGGGTTCATGGACAGCGAACAACACGACGAATCCGGTTAATCGTACGTGAGGTTGTGGGTGTCCAAGGGACACGTAACTGTTACGGACACACACAGTAAAATCCAAGACTAGGAGAGAGAGGAGAATTCTGATGAGTATACTTTGCATTAATAGGCTGCTGTGCCATAAACGTTTTTAACATGGACCTGTTCGCTCCTGGTGCTTACAGTTACTTGTGCCGTGCAGAATATAGCTAACCTAATTATCAGTTAAATGTTGTCATAATAGCATATAATAAAGCTGTTGTCTGAAATTGAGGCTTTTAAGTGCCACAGCACAAGTGTCCACTCACATGCCGTTTTACATTGTGTTTTTATGTGTGTTCCAGGACCTCTGTCCATTTCGTCATTGGTGTGCTGTCATATGTACTTTGCATTCTGGTACCTTATGATTTACAAATTAAGCACTGATAATAGCTTATAAATAATGAGGCCTTTAAATTTTTCTCTTTATTTTAATGCAAAAAAGAAATTAAATTATAAAAATTTTGACATTGACAAACAAATGCCAATAATATTTTTAAAGGAAAAAGGTGTGTTTTTAACAATATTAAGCCTCGTCTTATCCTTTACGTAATGCAGTGTATCTACAAAGGCACAAGAAATTTAGTGTCAGGCAGAATATTGTTAAAATGTTGGCATTTAGAACTAAAATGAGTTTGATACCCTTGACTGTTAATGTCATCGGTGTAATTATTGTATTTCCCAAATTCATCCTGTCGGGCCACATTGGAACCCGTGGTGGGTCAGCTTTGGCCCACTGGCCATATGTTTAACACACCTGGTTTAGCACACAGGGTCATTCAGAGTGCTTTATAAAAATTAGGAATACATCGACAAAAATAAATATTAAAAAGAGTAAAATATAGAATTTTAGATGCTGAAATAAAAAAAAGAGAAGAGTAAAATGGACTTATACACAAGCAGTGCTGTTTTAAAGTCTTTTCTGTAAGTGCTGATATGTGTGGGCATACCTTGTGCCTCTAGTCAGGATCCATGCAGTGGCATTCTGAATGTGCTGCAGCTGTTTTAAAGCATGATTTGAGAGCCCTATGAGTAGACCATTACAGTAATCTAGACAAATGCATGGAATAATCTCTCCAGGTCTGGTTTAAATAGTATCCTTTTCATTCTGGCAATATTTTGAGATGATATAAGGCTGAAGATGTTACTGATTTACTGTGGCTCTGAGATCAAAATAATCCCCCCATGTCATATGTCTACATCATCATTACATGCAACCATGTTGTAAATATATAAATAATATGTACAGAAAAGTAACATAAATAACAGATATGCTTTTATATTTCTTGTTTTATTCTTAAATCATTTATCTTCTGCACTTTGTTTTCAGTTTTTCACAATGAAAAATCACCAATATTTTTAAACATTATAATTTAATATTTATTCCTCATATTTTCATATAACCAACTTTCTATTTATTATTCTTTATATACTGTATAGTATATTTCCTCTGTAAAGTTTAATGAGCTCAAAGCTATTAAGGTTATCAAAGGCTATTATTAGGTCTTACAATTCTTCCTTTATTAAATAACATTTTACTATACTGATGAGGAGGGCCATGTGACTACTATAACTGAGGAATTTAATGTCATACTGTACATTTTCTGCATTGCAGTCAGTTGCCAGGAATGAACTAGTAAACAGGGAATATCATTGTGCAAATAAGGAAACTGGACTGTGGTGTTGCAGCTCTCCTGTAGGGGGCTTCCTTGTCCTGTCTCTGCTTCCTCTGTGGGGACACCCTGATCATTGTTAAGACCTCATATGAGCGAGACCCTTTCAGAGGAGAGAGTTTGGCTTGTAAAACCACAGGTGTCAGTGGTAATGTTAATGATGACTCTGTTCCATTTAGTTGAACTCACTAGTCATTGCAGTGTATGTGAAACTGGCAGAAGTTGTAAAAGTACTCACATTCTATAAGTAGAAGTACAGCTATGTGTGTGACAAAATATTCTGATAAAAGTAGAAGTACTGAGTCAACTCCTTTACTGAAATAAAAAAAAAAAAGTATAACTTCTCAGTTGTAATGAAGTAAAACTGCATTTTTGTTTTGCTATGGATGCAACAATAACTATTTAACTAGGACAATTCAGAAAGGTTTCAAAAGTATCTCAAAATAAAGCCTTTAAAAGTGGGTTACTGTGTAGATGATGTGTTTGATCAGGTAATGGTACTCAGTTTTGTGGGTATGGGCAGGAAATTTAGGACAAATTGGAAAAAGAAGTCACAATCATGAGATGAAAGTAATAATTGCCATAAAAAGTCACAATTTTTCTCAATTTTCCCTCTGAAGCCACTTATTTTTCGCACTTTCCCATCGGTTTAGTTTGAAAAAGTAAAAAGTCTATTCAACAGCAATTTTCATTTATTAGTCTATTTTTTATGGAATGTCCTTTGCAATACACATAATTTTTTTTAAAGAAAACTATGAACTTTTTGTCCACCGCAGAGGACAAACATGTATTGCTGGGTCTCAGGAGGATATGTAAAACTGATCAGTGTTGGTCAATTTCAAATGTGCACAGAATCTGTATTTTTGAGACTGTTCTTGAAATGACCACTGGGCGGCAGTAAAGTGATGTAAATGTAGGAAGGTGAGGTGACTATTATCCCCTGTGGAAATGGAAATACTTATGCCCATAAATCAGTTTCATTAGTGTTTATGAAAAAGAAAGCCTTAGAACACATTTTGGGAGGGGTCAGTTAATGCTGCATCCGAATTGCACAACACTCTGTTATTCCCCGTTTTATTGCATTTATGATCTATCTACTATTACTCATCTCTGTTAAGTAACATTAAACAATTAAAATTCACTTCAGTTCATGAATTCTATCTATCATAACATCATAATATTGAGTAAATGTTCATTTTTGTTATGACACGACAGAGAAACAAATCCTATAACAATGTGGAAAGTTATGCTTCTCCTACTATTCTGTCAAGCCGAGCTTTGTCTTTCAGTTGACATCTATTTATACGTTAGTCTCGTCCATATTTGCAACGTCTAAAGTGGAAGTCTAAGGGATTGGAAAGTTAATGTACACAGTCTACATCTGAGGAGCATCTGGCTTATTCTAAAATGAGGTTTGTTTATTACTGCTGAACCAAATTGTTCATTTGGTAAATGTTAAACAAGATCTGATCCTTTAACAGTTGCCATAGGGAAGATAAAGTTTACACAATAACAAAATAAAAGTTATTTTTAGTCTCTTTAATACAAAGCACTGTAAATGTTTCATCACAGCACCTTCAGAAGGCCAAGAATGTAATAGTCATTGTTACTGAACACTTAGTTACAGGGTTTTTTTTTTAGCTACCTCTTAAATATACATGATTTGTGTAAGAAAAGATAAGCACATTTTTAAATACAGATGTCTGAGGTGCTTTTAGTATTACCTTATAGCACATTTTCTTCCCGTCTACTTTGCATTATTCATGGTTTTTATTAAGCACATCTGGAAAATAAACAGAATGCAGCACAAATCCACTCAGTATGAATCTTACTCAGGATATGATATAATATACCAAACAGCTACAATTTAATCTTTTTCATTAAACTTCTTTGAAGATTGTTTACTTCAAAACACACTTAATTTATTTCACTTGTGGTGGAAAATACCAAATTCCTTTCTAATTCTCCCTGGGTTGTCACTTTCACCTCTCAAGACACTCCCAAAGGTGACCAGGGCAGATAACCTGTCCCCACATTACGCCCACTTTTCCATATCCTTCACTGGGATGAGGAATCTTAAAATATAAATTTCTAACATTGTCTTAATGAAGTCCAGGTTTTTGGATGAGGCACAAATTGACCTGACGTTATCTGGTGTTGGCTAGCTGTAGAAAATCCATCCCAGATGTGAGGGACACTTGGTTGTTTCGTTTTTAAGAATCACTATCAGTCAATTGAAGGATGAAAAACACTCTCACACATGGCAAAGGAATGTATCGGTTACCAGAGAATTAAGGAATTGGCAATGGAAAATTAACATGAATATGAATCGGTGTGGTTGACGAGTGACAGAGAGAAGGAGCAGTAATTAGATTTTGACTCGGCACGCACTGATCTGCAGGATTAAGGCAGGTGTTGTATCATATAACTGCTATCCTAAATTAATATATTTACTTGGATCGTGGCATGCAAACATTGAGTCACTACAATAATATGGTCGAGGTAGGTTTATACCTTCAGGCAGGCAGAATGAGTGTGGTATTACAACAGGCTGGCGTTTCAGTACGACAGTCATTGGGTTCACTCCAGTACAGCTGGAAATGGGACACTTATGCACATAACAGACATGACCAATGACAATGGCTCCTCTGCCCAAAGTGGATGGAGATGAAGTGGTCTGCCAAGAAGCCCAAGCTGCGAAGTTGGACTGATGGTCAGATGTTTGTTCTAGTCTGTGTGGAAAAAAACCTTAGTGTTTACACAATCCAGGACCAAGAGTGGGCCAAGCCAGCTCACTGAGGGAATTCAAAACACTATCCCAAGAGGGCACCCTGTGGAGAAAAAACCCCCCTGCTCTCCATAAATGGGTAAAGTCAAGAGTGCGAGTCTTATCAGGAGTAATGGAGTTACTGGCTGTACACTACAGTTGAAGAGAAGAAAACAGATTCCCAGGCATTCATTCACATAATAATAATAATAATAATAATAATAATAATAATAATAATAATAATAATAATAATAATAATAATAATAATAATAACTTTATTTATATAGCACCTTTTGAAAACAAAATTTACAAGGTGCTTTTACAGCCAAACAGAAGGGCACAATAGTAAAATAAAACACAACACAAAGAAATAATTAATATTAATTAACACAAGTATAACTAAAGTTGAGTGAGGTGAGGTAAAGAGGCAGAAATAACAGAACATGATGGTGTTAGATCCATGTAACATTAGGAAATGGAATAGAATAAAACTGCATCATGTACTATCACAAATATCATATTAACCTAACTAAACTGCATCCACAATGTGATCATTAGAGTTTTTCTTTCATATGCTATGTCAAGTTAATTTGTTGTGGCTAAGTGGGGGCTGTCTGAGCTCTCTGCTTGGCTGCATTGTAAAAGATTCAGGCCTCCTGATAATAAATCAATACGGCCTGGTGTTCAGACAGAAGTCTCTAGGGACTGTAAACATTTCTCTAACACTATTTCCCAGTCTAAGTGTTGATGTACTGAAGTGACTGTGAAAGGTGAAAGGATACTTATTCCTGGCTTTTATCCCCTTGGCAGTTGTCGTGTGTCCAGTGAGCTCACAACTGCATTAGCAAAGGAAGATAGGTCTGCGATCTGCTGTTGTATATATTTACTCTGTATATGAATTATTATCCACAGACTTTATATGTAAAATAAAATTAAACTCCTTAGCATAGTCTACATAGTTTTTGCAGGTGTTCTCTACATGAAAAAGTGAATCAATGGGATCCATTTACTGATCAAAGCAAGTGGCATACTGATACAAGGTGGGATTTTTGTACAACTATGTATTCACAGGCCAGACGGTGTATACTGAGCCATCCTTTTACCTTAAGTCGTTTGTCATTTCCAACCTAATGCTTCCCACAGTCCTCTTGTTAAACAAATGGTTTCCTTTGTCATTATTTGAGAACAGCTGAGAAATCTCTTCAGCTTCATGGACTCAGTGCAACTGGCCAGCAGGCAGAAAGAAAATGCACAAGGGTCACGTTTCATCACACTCTAAAAATAAGACTATTTAAGTGGTATAACACACATTAAAACGGACACATCAAACATGGACATTGCATGCTATCACTCATCTGATATCCTGTGGTGGGACTGACATTTACACCCTGGGCATGAGAAACTAAAGCCTCATTATCTAAACTCCCTGCCAAGCAGATGCCTCATTTGGTTCATGTGACTTTGTTTCCTCTCTCGATTTTTTCCTCACTATGAGTGGACAGAGTGAATCAGATTAGAATCAATCTTATATGAAAATACAATTTGGACAAGTGACCTTAAGCTCTCACTGTGCTATAGTCTTTTTCCGGAGATTGCCTGACATTTCTGTAAACTTGTTGAGGATTAGCACTGTTCGGGTAATGTCAATAGTACAAGAGTAATTTCTCTCCTGTGGCATTGCACTTGACTGAAGCAGTCCTCTTGGATAAATCTGACATTCCTGACTTTCATTACTCAGGAGCTGAACTAAACCACATAGCTTACAGTAAAATGAAATATGTCTGAGTTACAAACTCTTGGCTCCTGCCCAGAGGCAAACATTGTGCTTCAAATGCATATTTTGTCTTGTTGCATCTGTCACTCACATGTTTGTGGAATCAATGACAGGAAGCATTGATAGTGACTGCCAAAACAACTGTTACACACATGCATATTCAAAGCTACAGTCCTCTTATTATTACAGCATGGAGTGAGAATGCATTGCAAGTGGTATTCATTAAATGATGTGATTAAAATGAGGATAAATTGGAATGTAATGATAGGATTAAGATGAGGCATGTTTCCTGTACAATTGTAAAGTTTGTGCTTTTTCACTGTCTTGTTTAGAACTGACACTGCTAATGATGCTTATATTACTTTTAAAAAGATTTTTTAGGAGTTGTAGTGTATTTATATATTTTTATATTATTAAAAATGTTAGTCATTCATATTATTCAAGCTTCCTGATCTCCCTTCAAAATATCACAGGTGCCATCTGCAGAGATGTATATGCACATAACGCCATTTTTTCAGTTGTTTGCTTTTTAAAACGTCTTACTACCCACTCCTTTCACAGACATTCTTAAACTTTAGAGCTCTATCAGCTCTCCCTCTCTCCTCTTCTCCCTCCCACCTTACCTCCTCCTCTCACTGTCACTGAGCTTCACAAACTGAGGTGGGTCTTTTTAACACTGTCTGCCCTCACTCCATTTGCTCTTTACTGTCAGGACGCAATGAGGTTAACAGCACGGTGCATTTTTGGGACTTTGCTGGCTGTCTCTAGCCTCTCTTGGGTCACAGCTGCTTCTGATGAAGGAGACGTCCTGAAGGATAAGGGAACTAAACCTTGTACTGCAACTGTGACACTTGAAGGTCCATGCAAACATGGGGATGAGACCGTGTGTCCTTACGTATTCAGCATGCCACCACTGACCATCAATTTGCCAATGCGGCTCAGAGAACTGGAACAGATCGTTGAAGATCTCCAGAAGCTGAAGGACAATGTGGATCAGCTGAGGAAGATGTGTGCAGATTGTACAGTAAGCCAAACTGAGAGAGAATGTGGCAGTCAAACTGAAAAAGAGCATGAAAAGCTGCATGAGGATATAGATACACGTGAGGATGGGATGCCTTTGATGAATGAGACCAACATTGAGATACTAAAAGAGAATGAAAGAGATTCAAAACATGAGTGTGGAATAAATGGGGTTAAAAATGAAAACACTGTAAAGAGTGATGATGATACTACATCTGAAAAAAGAGACCGTTTGAAAGAGAGAGAAAGAAAAATATGGGAGCCGAAAAGGGAAACCAATAAAACAGTCATAAAAGAAAACGAGAAAGAGGAAACCCTGAGAGAAGTGCCTGAGAGGGATGGAAAAACCCATAGAAAGGTAGAAGGGGTAAAAGGGAAGGGCAAAGTGGTACAACCACAGGTGCCAGCTGCTGGGAGAAATGAGGGAAGAGTGGAAAGAGAAGAAGTTATTGATAAAAATCATGAGGAGACGGAGACAGACAGAAATAAAGTAGAACATTCAAAGGGATCCCAAGAAGATACGTCAGAGAAAAAACATCCAAATACAGAAAATACAGAAAAAACAGAAGAAAGTAACCATCACGTGCGGCAAGATGAGACAACGGAAACAGAGAAAAAGACACAGACTGAAAACAACAGGACTGGAGATAGAATAAAGATGTCAGTGGATGATGAGGATCATACAAATGATGGCCGAGGGCAACACAGGGAAGAGAGGAAAAAGGAAATGGGAAAGGAAAAAGGGGTAAAAACAGAGCAAAGTAAAAAGAAACCAAAACATACCGAAAACATTCGGCTCACAGAGAAAGAAAAGACTATAAAAGAGGGGGAGGACAGGGAGAGAGAAAAGAAGACCAAAACAGGAGGAGAAAAAAGTGTCCAGGGTGAACAGAGCAGCACTGATGGAGACTTAAAAACCACTAAAACAATTGAGAAGACAGACTTGACTCCTGACTCTACCACTGATTTAACTTCAAGCCCTGAGTTTACGAACTTGGAAAACGATGTGGCCTTTACCTCATCTCCATCCCTGTCATCCCCCATTTCCCATTTTAACACAGATGTTGATCAAGAGGTGAAAAAAACACCCGATGGGCTAAACTCCAAAAGCACAAACTTTATGGATGCTGGAAGTAGTGAGTACCCAAACTTTGATTCAGACTCTGGTTTTAGGATCACAATTAAGATAGCTACACCTACACCCACGATAACTCCACTGAAAGACACAGGACAAAAGACAACCGGTGTGACAGTTGGGCTAAATACTACAAGAGGTAAGGATAAAGGTAGTGCCACAAAGACAACATCAATTACTGCAACTCCTCGACAGACTTATACTACAACGTTGTCAGCAGTCACACACCAGAGGCAATGGACATCTAAAAAGAACATTAGCTCAATCACAAAGACTGGCGTTAAGCATACACAAAGCCAAGGACCAGAGCATAGTGAAAAGCATAAACCTGGAATTAAGCCTGAAGCAGACCAAACACTAAAACATCCTAAGAATGACCGTAAACTTGTCCAAGCACCTTTACCTGACAAAAAAATAAATAATGACCAAAGGCAAAAGACCCCTCACCAAAAACCCACAACTGATCAAAAATCCACAGCTGTCAAATCCCCTAAGCCAGTCCAAATTCCAAAGCACAACCAGAGACCTGAGCTTCATAATTTACCAATTGATGAAGATCAGAATAATGAGCAAATACTTAAAAATGACCAGGTGCAACCAAGTGGTCAAAATGAGTTACCAGCCCAAAAGCCAAAATTTCATGACAAGGCATTGCCTCCTGTGCAGACACCCACATCTCAGAAGAAGCCTTTTGTTTTGAACACAACAAACTACAAAGACCCTGCAACTGAACAACAACCTATATCTGATGAAATGACAACACACAGCCCCGGTGCAGAGAAAATCACAATCCACCCTCCTAAGATAACCAAGCCTGACCAAAGGAAAAAACCTGACAAAAACCTGAAAAGTGAAGACAATGCAAAGTCTGATGAAAGGTCATATGAATATTTGGCACCTGTTGGAAACACTGAATCAGAAATGAGTCCAATGAGTACTGTCACGCCAAACCCAAATGAAAATATTTTGAATGAACTGAAAGGCAATTATCAAAATCCATCACTTGAGCCTAATATGTCTGTTCAGGTGTCAACACCTGGACCAAAGCCTATTCCTGATCAGACTGATGTTAAATTAAAACCTAAACCAAAGTCATATGTCCCAAAAATGAATCAAAAACCTAAACCTGGACAAAATATTACCAAACTCAACCAAAAGACTAAACCTGGACAGAATATCACCAAAATTAACCAAAACCTTAAGCCTGGACAGAATATCACCAAAATTAACCAAAAACCAAAACCTGGACAAAATATCACCAAAATTAACCAAAAGCCTAAGCCTGGACAGAATATTACCAAAATTAACCAAAAGCCAAAACCTGGACAAAATATCACCAAAATTAACCAAAAGCCTAAACCTGGACAGAATATCACCAAAATTAACCAAAAGCCAAAACCTGGACAGAATATTACCAAAATTAACCAAAAGCCAAAACCTGGGCAGAATATCACCAAAATTAACCAAAAGCCAAAACCTGGACAGAATATTACTAAAATTAACCAAAAGCCAAAACCTGGACAGAATATCACCAAAATTAACCAAAAGCCTAAACCAGGCCAAGCCCCAAAAGACAAACTTAAAACCTCTAAAATTGATCAAATTCCCAAAGCAGAATCCAACACAACACCCAGACAATGGCCATTTCCTGGACTCAGACCTACAAAAACTCCAAGTGCAACACCTGCTCAAAACCTCAAACCAGCAGATCAGTCAGAGTCAACTACAAAAACCAAAACAGATCTAGATCCAACGTTTATCAGTGGGGTGGCTTCAGAAAGCACCCATCACACTGAAACAGGTATACAACCTACATCTGGTCCTGTAAAACAGAGTAGTGGGGTGACTATTTCCCCAAGGGGCACAGAGTTCAGTCCTAGTGATAGGAAACCCCGTCCTCTGGGTCCAAAGACTTCTATCACTCTGGACCCTGATCTCTTTCCTCATCCTAATACTCTCCCAGAAGGATTCACAATGACTCCAACAGGAAGAATTAAATCTGATCAGAGAACACAACCAACCACTCAACTACCATCAATCTTATGGACAATAAGACCAAGAACAGTCATTAGTGAGAGCTATAAAAGTCTTATGTCTAGCACCACTCCAGGATCCATAAGTCTATCTTCTAATACTGACTATAAATTACAGTCTAAGATATTTGATGATATAGATGAAATAGAATCCAGCCAGACTACATCCCCAGACAAAATAACAATATCAGTCCCTTATTCTAGTGTCCAAACTACCTCCACAGTCAGCTCTGACTTCAGGTCAAACCAATATTTCATACCTATTGAAAAGACTGAATCTGAAACAAGTAGCGTCACGCCAAATCCAAATGAAAACCATGTGAGTGAACTTAAAGAAAAAGATCAAAGTCCTTCAGCTGAGTCTAATATATCTGTTCAGGACTCAACATCTGGACAAAAGCCTATACCTGATCAGACTGACACTAAACTAAAGCTGAAACCAAATCAGAAAATCCCAAAAATTAACCAAAAGCCTAACCCTGGACAGAATATCACCAAAAGTATCCAAAAGCCTAAACCTGGACAGAATATCACCAAAAGTATCCAAAAGCCTAAACCTGGACTGAATATCACCAAAAGTATCCAAAAGCCTAAACCTGGACTGAATATCACCAAAAGTGTCCAAAAGCCTAAACCTGGACTGAATATCACCAAAAGTATCCAAAAGCCTAAACCTGTACTGAATATCACCAAAAGTGTCCAAAAGCCTAAACCTGGACTGAATATCACCAAAAGTATCCAAAAGCCTAAACCTGGACAAAATATCACCAAAATTAACCAAAAGCCAAAACCTGGACAGGATATCACCAAAAGTATTCAAAAACCTACAGCGGGCCAGGTACCTAAAATCAACCAAAAACATCCTAAGTTGGACAGAGACCAAAAAACAAAGGAAAAGACTAAACCTAAAGAAGAACCAAAAGAAACTTCTGAAACATCTGACCATTACCAAATCCCTGAAGAAGAATCCAATGCAACACCCAAACAATGGCCTTCCCCTGGACTGGGACCTTTAACCAGACCTGTATTCAGTCCAGGTGCAACACCTGCTCCAAAGCTCAAACCAGCAGATCAGTCAGAGTCAACTACAAAGACCAAAATAGATCCAGATCCAACTTTTATCAATGGGGTGGCTTCAGAAAACACCCGTCACACTGAAACAGGTATACAACCTACATCTGGTCCTATAAAACAAAATACTGAGGTGACTCATTCCCAAAGGGGCACAGAGTTCAGTCCCAGTGATAGAAAACACAGTCCTCTGGGTCCAAAGACCTCTGTCACCCTGGGTCGTGACCCCTTTCCTCTTAATACTCTCCCAGAAGGATTCACAATGAGCCCCACAACAGGAAGAATTAAATCTGATCTGAGAACACAAACAACTACTCAATCATTATTAGGGACAACAGGATCAAACACTATCTTTGGTGGGACCTTCAAAAGTCTTATGTTTAGCACCGCGCTACGATCCACAAGTCTAGCTTCTAGTACTGACTCCAAATTACAGTCTAAGATATTTGAAAAAGTTGATGAAATAGAATCCAGCTGGGTTACAACCCCAGACAAAACAACCTCAGTCCCTTTCCCCAGAGTCCAAACTACATCCACAGTCAGCTCTGACTTCAGGTCAACAACTACTCCCACCTCTGCTTTCAAGTCCAAACACACTTTTACACCTACTGGAATGACTGAATCTGAAAAATTTACAAGTAGTGTCACACCAAATCCAAATGAAAAGCATGTGAGTGAATTTAAAGAAAATGACCATCATCTTTCAGCTGAGTCTAATGTATCTGTTCAGGACTCAACATCTGGACAAAAGCCTAAACCTGATCAGACTGACACTAAACCAAAGCTGAAACCAAACCAGCAAATCCCAAAAATTATCCAAAAGCCTAAACCTGGACATAATACCACTAAAATTATTCAAAAGCCCAAACCTGGCCAGAATATGACTAAAGTTATCCAAAAGCCTAAACCAGGACAGAATATCACTAAAATTATCCAAAAGCCTAAACCAGGACAGAATATCACTAAAATTATCCAAAAGCCTAAACCAGGACAGAATATTACTAAAATTATCCAAAAGCTTAAACCAGGACAGAATATTACTAAAATTATCCAAAAGCTTAAACCAGGACAGAATATCACTAAAATTATCCAAAAGCTTAAACCAGGACAGAATATCACTAAAATTATCCAAAAGCCTAAACCTGGACAGAATATTACTAAGATTAACCAAAAGGATAAACCAGGACAGGTACCTAAAATCAACCAAAAACATCCTAAGTTTGACACAGACGAAAAAACAAAGGCAAAGCCTAAACCTGAAGAAGCACCAAGGGACACATTTGAAACATCTGATCATGACCAAATCCCTGAAGTAGAATCCAATGCAACACCCAAACAATGGCCTTCCCTTGGACTCCGGCCTTCAACCAGACCTGTATTCAGTCCAGATGCAACACCTGCTCCAAAGCTCAAACCAGCAGATCAGTCAGAATTAACCATAGAGATTGCAACAGATCTAAATACAAATATTATCAGTGGGGTGGCTTCAGAAAGCACCCATCACACTGAAATAGGTATACAACCTACATCTGGTCCCATAAAACAGAATACTGAGGTGACTCATTCCCAAAGGGGCACAGAGTTCAGTCCCAGTGATAGGAAACCCAGTCCTCTAGGTCCAAAGACCCCTAACACCCTGGACCTTGACCTCTTTCCTCATCTAAATACTCTCCCAGAAAGATTCACAATTGCACCAACAGGAAGAACTAAATCTGATCAGAGAACACAATGGCCTCCTCCCAGTCTCAAACCTTCAACCAGACCTGTATTCAGTCCAGGTGCAACACCTGCTTCAAAGCTCAAACCAACATTACAATCAGAGTCGGCTCCAAAGACAAAAACAGATCTAGATCCATCTTCAGAAAGCACCCATCACACTGAAACAGGTATACAACCTACATCTGGTCCTATAAAACAGAGTACTGAGGTGTCTCATTCCCAAAGGGGCACAGAGTTCAGTCCCAGTGATAGGAAACCCAGTCCTATGGGTCCGAAGATCTCTAACACCCTGGACACTGATCTCTTTCCTAATCCCAATACTCTCCCAGAAGGATTCACAATGAGTCCAACAGAAAGAACTAAATCTGATCAGAGAACACAAACAACCACTCAACCACCATCAAGACCAAGAACAGTCATTGGTGGGACCCTCAAAAGTCTTATATTTAGCACCACACTGAGATCCACAAGTCTAGCTCCTAGTACTGACTCTAAATCACAACCTGTATTGGATAATGACAAAGAAACAGCATCCAGTCAAACTACAACCCCAGACAAAACAACAACCTCGGTCCCTTATTCTACTGTCCAAACTACCTTTACATTCAGCCCTCACTTGAGGCAAACAACCACTCCCATCTCTGCCTCGGAGTCAAGCCAATTTTTCATACCTATTGAAAAGACTGAAATCAAAATAAGTAGTGTCACACCAAATGCAAATCAAAATGCTGTGAATGAGTTACAAGAAAATTATGAAAAACCATCATTTGAGCCTCCTGTACCTGTTCAGAACTCCACATCTGGACAAAAGCTTGGACCTGATCAGACTGACACAAAACTAAAACTGCAACCAAACCACCAAATTCCAAAAATCAACCAAAATCCTAAACCTGGAAAAGATGTTACCAAAGCTATCCAAAAGCCTAAACCTGGGCAGGATGTCACCAAAATCAATCAAAAGGCTGAACCAGGACCAAATGCCACCTCAATTATTCAAAAGCCTAAACCTGGAAAGAATGTCACCAAAACTATCCAAGAGCCTAAACCAGGACAGGATGTCACCCCAAGTATCCAAAAGCCTAAACCTGGACACAATGTCACCAAAATCAACCAAAAGCCTAAACCTGGACAGAATGTCACAAAAATCAACCAAAAGCCTAAACCAGGACAGGATGTCACCCCAAGTATCCAAAAGCCTAAACCTGGACAGAATGTCCCCAAAATCAACCAAAAGCCTAAACCAGGACAGGATGTCACCCCAAGTATCCAAAAGCCTAAACCTGGACAGGATGTCACCAAAATCAACCAAAAGCCTAAACCAGGACAGGATGTCACCCCAAGTATCCAAAAGCCTAAACCTGGACAGGATGTCACCAAAATCAACCAAAAGCCTAAACCTGGAGATAATGTCACCAAAATCAACCAAAAGCCTAAACCAGGACCAGATGCCACCTTAATTATTCAAAAGCCTAAACCTGGACAGAATGTCACCAAAATCAACCAAAAGCCTAAACCAGGACAGAATGTCACCAAAATCAACCAAAAGCCTAAACCAGGACCAGATGCCACCTTAATTATTCAAAAGCCTAAACCTGGAAAGAATGTCACCAAAATTAACCAAAAGCCTAAACCAGGACAAGATGTCACCCCAACTATCCAGAAGCCTAAACCAGGACAGAATGTCACCAAAATCAACCAAAAGCCTAAACCAGGTCAAGTACCTAAAATCAATGAAAAACCACCCAAGATTGAGGCAGACCAAACAACAAATCTGAGACCTGAACCTGAACAAGCCCCGAAAAACAACTTTGAAACATCTGACCTTGACCAAATCCCTGTAGGGGAATCCAACAAAACGCCCAAACAATGGCCCCCTCCTGGACTCAGACCTTCAACCAGACCTGTATTCAGTCCAGGTGCAACACCTGCTTCAAAGTTCAAACCAACATCACAATCGGAGTCGGCTCCAAAGACCAAAACAGATCTAGATCCATCTTCAGAAAGCACCCATCACACTGAAACAGGTATACAACCTACATCTGGTCCTATAAAACAGAGTACTGAGGTGTCTCATTCCCAAAGGGGCACAGAGTTCAGTCCCAGTGATAGGAAACCCAGTCCTATGGGTCCGAAGATCTCTAACACCCTGGACACTGATCTCTTTCCTCATCCCAATACTCTCCCAGAAGGATTCACAATGAGTCCAATAGAAAGAACTAAATCTGATCAGAGAACACAAACAACCACTCAACCACCATCAAGACCAAGAACAGTCATTGGTGGGACCCTCAAAAGTCTTATATTTAGCACCACACCGAGATCCACAAGTCTAGCTTCTAGTACTGACTCTAAATCACAACCTGTATTGGATAATAACAAAGAAACAGCATCCAGTCAAACTACAACCCCAGACAAAACAACAACCTCAGTCCCTTCCTCCAGATTCCAAACGACCGCCACACTCAGCTCTGACGTCAGGTCAACCACCACCACCTCTGGCCCTGAGGCTCCTGCTGAACTTTCCACTCCCACAGCACGTGAGCTGCGAGTAAAAATTAACCAGGTGGCTGCTTTCCTCAATAACAGCATGAATCCAAAATTAGGATCCCCTGACACGACATCCAAGGATCACCCTGAGGTGGATGGGAGAGGCAGCACCTTCTCAACAATCACACCTAAAGGTAACACTTTTTACCTTCACAGTGCTTAATATACTTTTGTGTTATACAGCACAGAATAATATAAATATCATGTTCTTCACTCAATAACAGATCTATGAGAGCAAGGGGGGGGGGGGGGGGCAAGTAATTATTTTCCTAATTTGCTGGTCTGATTATATTTTTATTTACTGGTATTACATCACTGTAATTAAGGAAATAAACTGTTGAGCATTGGTATTTTAGTGCTTCTGATTATATTACTCACTCATAAAGTAATCTACCACAACCTCAGTGCCAGAAACAACTCAACAGGATTAAAAGACCAAACAGAACCTCATTTATTATTATTTTTTAATTAATTATGTGGTTAGAGATCATTTTTGTACCATATATCATGACTATTATTTATCAAAGAAGGAATCTGCATGTGTGTGCAAAATATATGTGTCAGTAATTATTAGCTTTAAAACCACAACTATGTATGGAGTACATCTTTAAAACATCCTTCAGTGGAATGTGTCTGGCAATGCACAAATAATTCAGCATTAAATCAATCTTATGAAAGTGACATACTGTATTAAAAAAACAACGACCTGACATATCATGCATAGGCTGGAGTTTCTTGTCATCCTGTAAAAGGGACACAAGTTTGCTCTTAAATGCACACAATACAGCTACACTATTGTAAAATAATAAAATCCATGCTTTATACTGATCCATTTTCAAAATTTCTATCTCTTTGTCTTGAAGGCATCATTGAAATACACAGCAAAAACTATGAAGACATACAAAGAATAAATAATGAATGCGTATGTAGGTCTTTGAATATCTGTTGGGGCTAATTCTGGGCAATAGACAGGTCCCAACATGCTAATACAAAAGATGATTCATTCAATAAATGTATGATACAAAGTTGAAAACATTACATTTTCCAAGTGCACACATAAAACCATTTAATACAACAGAAATAAACGTCATATATGATTTTGTGTCTCTTGAACCATGCGTAGAATTAACATTGCCTTGAAGCTGTTGTGTCTCTGACCTAATCCATTTGGCTTTTATCCCATAATTCCTTAGAGGTGATCATTTCTGCTCTAGTCATGTAATACACACATAAAATAATCTTTAATCACAAAGCATTTATTCCAAACCAATCACTGTTTCAAATCTATGTTTTTTAAATCACAGTTTATTCAATTTATCTGATTTTGTGATATTTTATATTTACATGTGACATTATTATTTTAATGAAGTCAAAAAATTAGTCACGTGAAATATCTATAATAAACTTCAGCACCAAAAAGCAATCCCTCTGACAGTTAAGACACAGTGTGTGGGCCTTGAAACCTCACCAGAAAACAACTTTATGGTGGAAAAGCACTGACCTCTTTTGCACTATCCACACCCAATACTGACGTCACAGTTCATGGTTTCATCCCAGCTGCAAAATGGTAATTTCACCTGCTAAATGTCAACAAAAAAGCAGCATGTATGAAACTTCATTTCTCTATAAATGAGGGAAGTTCTACTTTTTCAGGGAAAAAAAATCAAACAGATTGAACAAATTATTTTTTTGTTTATTTCTATTTATGTTGCAATTATGTAGGGATTGACAGAGGTTTAAACTTCTTTTTTATTGGGTTCTGAACTTCTTCAAACCTTGGTCTTACTTCAAGTTTTTTTTTATCCAGTGTCACAATAATTATTTTATTGGTCCATCTCTGTTATGCTTTATGTCCTCGGGGACTCTTATGCACTTGTAACATACATACAGTACATACATACACACACACACACACACACACACAGACACACACACATATATATATATATATATATATATATATATATATATATATATATATATATATATATATATATATATATGTACACACACACAAACACAGTATATGCTCTTTATTCATAAACTGTAAATCACCATGAGCATCCAATACCAGTAACATTTCATTTTGTTTTTCATGAAATTTGATGGAAAGATAAAAAACAGTGACAGATGACTTCTTTCCAGAGAATTTGAAGCAATGAATACAAAACTTAGACAGCAAAAGAAGGAAATTCATCAGATAATGTGAATTACTTTTTTTGCAAGTTCTCTTCAAATAAGTCAAACAAGACTTACTTGAAAAGGGAACAAAGTGATTTTCAATGTTTTTTTTTTGTTTTTTTTTTAATTAAAGTTGCATAGTTTTTTCCAAAAATGTTTTTACAGCAGGGCAATCCCAAAATAAATGATTCTGGATGTTCAGTACAAAAACCAAATCAGTATTTTTTTAGAAATTTATTTCTTATGTCAGACTTTACAAGGTAGAATCTGTGGATAATTTTAAAGGATGTTTCTTTTACTTTATTTGTAATTAAGTACCTATTTGACAAAAGCCAGACTTTTACCATGGTACAAATGCATCCCAGTAGGAAACTGATTTTGGAAATATAGTGATGTCCTTGTCAAATACAGTGGTGGAAAAAATAATTAAACCACCCTTGTTTTTTTCAATTTCTTTTTAACTTTAATGCCTGGTACAACAAAATGTATATTTGCTTGGACAAATATAATGGTAACAAAAATAACTCCTAAGAGGTTAATTTACGAACAGATATCTATTAATTTCCTATGTTTTCTTGATAATAAAAATCACTGCAGTTCTTACGTCAATATACTGTACATGTCATTGTACTGACAAAAACAGTCTTTTTAGGCATTTCATGTTTTCTTTACTGTCTCTTTTAGTCCCATGAGTCAAAGCATGATTCCATAACCATTGTTTTTATGACTTTTGAGGATCTAATAATGTTTTTGCGACTGTAAATTACATTATTAATTACTGTGATGTTATTGTGTTCTCTCACATTTTGCTAGAGTTAGTATTTGATTGCATAGCCATTGTTTTTGATGGTCTAATTATTTTTTTCCCCGGGATATGATTCTTATACATTTGTTGACTGGAGAGGCTATATTGGGTTAATAGTTTTGATAGTTTTAAATTTGGTTTTTAAATAGTGTGCATGATGTGACCTAGAAATATTAATAATAAATTCCTAATTCATTACTCTGTGAAAAGATAAATTTTCAGTAAGAGGTATATTATTATTATTATTATTATTATTATTATTATTATTATTATTATTATTATTATTATTATTATTATTATTATTATTATTATTATTATTATTATTATTATTATTATTTCAGTGTATATTTATGTTGGGACATTTTTTTGTGAATTTTTCTTATTTTTGGCATTATTTAAAGGGTTTGGTGATTCAATTTTGGTGAAAAAAACTAGAGCTGAAAAAGTGTGTTAGTGTGTGGTTAGAAAAAAAACATCATGATAGTATGTAACATAACCTCCAACACTGAACTGTGGGCAATAAAGTTGCCAGAAGGAGTATGCAGTTATTGTCTCTTTGAAGGTACAACATGCACACACCTGAGGGAATGAGAAAACCTTTGACTTTTCCTGTATAATGTCTATAGTCATCTCATGTTACGTGTCATTATGTTTGGAGAAAATGTCAAAGGAAGTTATCATCTGACTGCTAAATACATCTATAGAGGTATAAAGTAGGGATCTCAAACACGCGGCCCTGGGGCAAAATACAGCCCACCAAAGGTTCCAATCCGGCCCATGGGAACTAATTTTAGTTCAGGTTCCACATACAGAGCAATATGATCTACAGTCAAACAATAGCAGAATAATCTAAAAAAAAAATAATGACCCCATCTTTTCTTCTAGGATTGTTGTAAATGACTAAAGAAAATTAAGCACAATTTTAACAATTTTCTGCTTCTGTTACTAAGTACATAGTGTCTTTGTAGATCTGATCCACAATACACATGTTTAAACTAGAAAAGCACCACCACCACTGATCAACGCCAAACTTTATCACTTGTTCTTTGGAGAAGCATCAACATTTTCTGAAAATTTCAGCCAAATCCATCCATAACTATTTGAGTTATCTTGCTACAAATCACACACATGTGCCACCCCTCCCCCACATACCTCCATTTATAATTATAGGATAGTTTGTAAATATATATATTTTCAGAATTTAATATTTTTGCAGTAAAACGATGACAAAAAATTAGAAGTTGTCATCATTTATAGGCAAAGAAAAAACTGAGACAAAAATATGGAGTCATATAATAGGTTATTATGTTCTTCTTCCCACAGGCCACATTGGAACCATTGGCAGGCTGCATTTGGCCCCTGGGCCATATGTTTGAGACCCCTGATGTAACCTATTATTATTATTACCTCCGCCAAGGAGGTTATGTTTTTGCCAGTGTTTATCTGTTTGTCTGTTTGTTTGTCTGTGTTCAAGGTAACTCGAAAACTTATGGACAGATTTTGATGAAATTTTCAGGATATGTTGGAAATGTGAACAAGAAGAACTGATTTAATTTTGGGGGTGATGGGGGTGGGGGGTGAGGGGATCTACCTTGACGGAGGTCTGCCCTCTCAGAGTGCTTTTCTAGTTATTATTATTATTATTATTATTATTATTATTATTATTATTATTATTATTATTATTATTATTATTATTATTATTATTAATAATAATAATAATAATAATAATAATAATAATAATAATAATAATAATAATAATAATAATAATAATAATAATAATAATAATAAAATGTGGTCACTGATGGAAAATGAGTGTGAGGCCTCTGGGTATAAAGTAACCTGAACCTGAGCTCATTTTCTGACCCATCCACAGTTGTCAGAGACTGCTCGGACCATCTTCTGAGAGGGAAGACAGATAGCGGAGTGTACCTGGTGACCCCTGACCTCCACAGCCGCAGCTTCTCAGTGTTCTGTGATATGGAGCTGAACGGAGGAGGATGGACCGTCCTGCAGCTGCGCAAAGACGGCAGCGTCAACTTCAACCGCCTGTGGGACGAGTATAAGGAAGGGTTTGGGGACATAGACGGCGGGGAGTTCTGGTTGGGCAATAATCTGATCCACCTGTTGACCCGGGAGAGAGACATGGGGCTGCGGGTGGAGCTGGAGGACTTCGATGGGGTGATGGAGTTTGCAGAGTATGAACACTTCAAGGTTGCGAGTGAGCGCATGCGCTTTAGACTGATGGTCAGCGGATACTCGGGCACCGCGGGCGATGCCCTCCACTTCAGCAAGAGATATGATCACAACAACAGGGCGTTCACCACACCGGACCGGGACCACGACCGATACCCATCCGGGAACTGCGGGGCCTACTACAGCTCCGGGTGGTGGTTTGATGCCTGCATGGCCGCAAACCTGAACGGGAAATACTACACTGGCAGGTACAAAGGAGTGCGGGACGGGATTTTCTGGGGAACGTGGCACAATATCTCCACAGAATATTACCCCACTAATGAGAGACAGTCTTTTAAAAGTGTCAGGATGATGATCAGACCAAAGGGCTTCATGCCATAAGATGAGCTCAAGGAACATGCAGTGACTTTCAGCCAAAGAATGTTCAAAAAGAATTAACTTCAAACATCAACCATAAGCTCCAGAAGATGCTCCTTTGCATTTTTAATATAATAGTCCACACAGTTACTGTTGCCTACACTATTAACACAATGCTGCCTCCTTGTGTTTGGTTCATTAATAGTGGTTTGTTTACAGGATGACGCTGAGGGTGTACATATGTTGCTTATTTCTATTTGCAGAGTATCCATCCATACTTTTTTAAAATATGAAAATGTCATAATATTTTCTGTTGATGATGGAAATTGTCCAATGACAATAGAGGGAAATTGTCTTCTGAATATTTTTTTTCTTTTCAGTGAAGATTTGAACATTATTATTATTATTATTACTATTACAGTGATTGAGTCCTGTAATAATGGTTTATTGCGAATAATTGTGATGTTTTTAACATGGTTTTATAAAGACAAATAAAATATACATATATTAAAGCTTTGTATTAGTTCCTCTTGTTTTTCTGTAGAAAAAAAAATCCCAAATGTTATAAAACTCAAATACCCATAATCCTTTGTGCACACACAACAGAACTATTGATTGGACGACACCAAAAAAAGAGGCGGTACTAGATTTATGCAAGTCTTTTACTTCTGGTTTGTCAAGTTACAATGAAAACAGAACAGTACCGGAACCCAACAAAATGAGTTTCCTTCAAAATAAAAGTTTAGCAGCAAGCGGTTGCCTGTTATTTTTGGTAAGTGAAAAAAGTGTTGAGAACATACATCATACAGGGGAAATAAAATGGTTTGATAAATGTTTCTGTATAATTGAGATATGTATACTTTACTTGAGTAACTTATACTTTACTTTGGTAACTGCATCAGTTAGTATAAAATGTATTTATTCATAATTAATGTATTTATATAGTACCACATCATTTGCATAAATATCCATGTTTTGTGCATATTTATATTTCACTAGTGGGGACCTACATTAATATTTAACACTCATGTATTTTGGTCCCCATGGTGTCAGAGGTACCTATGAGATAATTGTGTTAACATATCAATATCCCTATTAGAATATTAATACAAGCATAAACACTCACATTCACATTCTCAAGGAAAAAAATTAGAAGAAAACCAGTCTGACCTGACTACATTATAACACTATACAATTTGGAGGTGGGTACATTCTTTATATTTTCATCCAGGTCGTACCCTTTACTGTAAATGTTTTGACATCTGTTATCAGTTTAATTTTATTTAATGTTGGGTTCCAGATGTGACTGCCCTTTATGGAATGAGCGGACAGTCCACATGTGGTTCTACGCTGGAATATTTTATAATTATTGTGACTCTGCTGCCGTCCTGTGGGACAAAACCTTGAGGTGTCTCTTTAACTGTTTGATCAATATCTTTATGAATTCTGCAGGAAGCAGAAATAAGTGACACTTTCAAAACTCTACAAGTTATATTTTTCAGCATATGACAGTGATGCCAGTGAATTAGATTTTTTAGCAATAATTTTCAGTTCATTCAGTGTTAGTGTCATTTAGTGCAAAACCCCCCCCCCCAACCTATTAAATTATAAAAATCCTTTTATAAATTATCCAAATGTAAAAAAAAAAAAAAAAAAAAAAAAAAAGTTAAAGTTCCTAAGGAAAATGAGTGCAATTTTAACAATATTCTGCTTCAATTTATCATTTGTACATGTGTTTTATTATGGATCAGATCTACAAAGACACTAAACTCTTCATAACAAAAGCAGAAAATGGTCCAAATTCTGTGTAAATGTCTTTAGTTGTTCACATTTGTTTAGGTTATGGACATTTTATTGATACAAGATAGTTTGTACATGTAAATATTTTCATAATTTAATATTATTTTTTTTTGCAGTCAAACAATGACAAAAATTTGAAGTGTCATCATTTATAGGCAAAGAAAAACCTGAGAAGAAAACATGGAGTCATTTGATAGGTTATTGTGTTCTTCATCCTACAGGCTGCATTGGAACTGTTGACGGGCCACATTTTGCCCCCGAGCCGTATGTTTGAAACCCCTGCTTTAACATCATTACGTCCATATGAGCTATTTTTGTTGTTGTCATTATGTTTGTCCAAACCAGTTCTACCCATCATTAAAGTAAACAAGAAATTAAAGAAAACAGGAGTGGTGTAATAGTTTTTCTGTGACTTAATTAATTAATTTATTAATTTATTAATTTATTGATTCATTCATTTATTTTACTGTAAACCATAACATTAAATTTCAGTCCAAGTGCTTTCACTGTGTTTCAGTCTGTTCTCGTATTTTGTTATTTTGAAATTCCACTTGACCTTAAACCGGAAGTGTGTTGTTATCTGAACTACAGTAACTTGACAGTGTTATGGTCTCGTGCTTTAGATTCATTCAATGCCACATTATTCCATCGTGTTTATAGTACAGTGTGTGTGTTTGTGATGTGGAGCAGCTGCTTGTCCAGGTGACAGACATGTTTTGGACAACTGCAGGTCCAGTCCGCTCTGTCAGTCCCAGGCTTTTGTCCAGACTCCTCTGCCCTCTACACACCCCACGCTCCTTTTCCACATCCACTGGTGTGAAATCCGGGACAGAGGCGGAGTCCAAGCCTCCTCTGAGGCAGTGGGCCCTGGCTGTGAGCCCCTTCAGTTCGGTTCGGGCCCATCTGGGCTGCAGTATCTCTGTCCGCCCGCTGGACCTGCATGCCTTCCCTGAGGCCAACCGAGCCTTCATCACAGTCCACGGAACTGGCTCCGATCAGGACCAGGAGCTGTGCGTGGATCAGTGTCACGTCCTGTATGATGACCAGAGCAGAGAGCTGCAGATCTCAGCTGACAGAGTCCACAGTGGGGTGTCCATTGATCTGAGAGCACCCATCAAAAGTAGTGAGTGGTAAAAGTACTCACATTCTGTATTTAATTGAGTAGAAGTACAGCTACTTGTGTAGAAAAAAAATACTCTTTTTAAAAGTAGAAGTATTGATTCACCTCCTTATCTTAAGTAAAAGTTAAGAAAAAAAGTACACTTCTAAATTGTAATAAAGTACAAAAGTAAAACTACTACTTTTGCAATGGATGCAGTGATAGGCTACTTATTTAACCAGGAAAAATCTGTATTGGAAAAATAAAACCTTTACAAGTGAGTAACTATGTAGATAATGTGTTTGATCAAATCACAGTCCTCAGTGTTATGGGTATGGACAGGAAATTTTGGAAAATTTAGGGTGGGTGGGGGTCACAATTAAGATAAAAAGTCATCATTATGAGATTTTAAAAAAGTAAAACATATGAGATGTATATTAAAACAAAACATAATTCTAAGATAAGAAGTAAAAATTGTGACAGTCACAATCATGAGATAAATTATTCACAATTATGATATATAAAGTCACAATCTCCTTCTGATGACACTTATTTTTCATATTGTCAACATCTCTTTCATTTAAAAAAGTAACAAGTCTATTTGGCAAATGTAAGGAGTATAAAGTACAGATATTTATCCAAAAATGTAGGGAGTAAAAGTCAAAAGTTGCAAGAAAAATACTCACGTAAAGTACATATATTTAAAAAATCTATTTAAGTACAATAATGAAGTACTTCTACTTAGTTACTTCCCACCTCTGGTTACAACTACAGCAAATCAGAACTATTTTAGAATGTCTACAGTGTAAAATAATCAGTTAATTATTTGGATAAGATTCATTGAAAGTTACAGTTTCTCATTATAACTTGTGTTTTTGTCAGATCTCTTTATTACCACTCAGGGAGAAGGTAACGTCCATGTGAAGAAGATGGAGTGTGATATTTGCAAAGTGCAAACAGAGCAGGGAAGCTGCACCCTGCACTCTGTCAAGGTGAATGATGACATGACTACTTCTTTAACTTGATTGAAAAAAATTTTGTCAGTTTGTTTTCTCTGGTTTTCCCACAAAAATGCAGAGAACAAATATACAAAACATGCTAAAATCCACTGAAATGCACAAAAAATAAACAAACAAACAAAAAAGAAAACTCCAAAATATATTCAAGAAATTTTCCAAAATACATAAAAAATACCAAAAAATGTGTTGAAATATAAAACATGCAAAAATATGAATATGTATGTAATTAAAATATTTATTCAACAACATTGACAGTTTCAACAAAATTACTGTAAACAACTGTTCCATTTAATTACGTTCAAAATTTTAATCAGATTAATCATAATGATATACATGTATATAATTTTATATATATTAGGGATATTGAATGATGACATGGGTGCTTCCCTAACTTTTTTTGTTGTTTACAGAAATTAATAGCAGAATAAACTATTATTACTACTACTACACCTCTACCTGTTTTTTGTGTTCCAGGGTCACCAAGTCCAGGTACAGACTAAAGGAGGGCAGGTCACAGCTTTGGGCACCATCCATGGTAACGTGGACATCATCACAACTGGAGACGGTGTAAGCAGTGTTTAATGAGTGGTGAAGCATTTTTGGACACCTTTGGATTTATGATTTATTGCATTAATAATCATTCTGAAGTCATTGAACTGTGCTATGTTGAAAGTCTACATGCTCTATAATATAATACCTTTTTGAAACAAAGTATTTCATGATAATATTTGTGTAAAATTTTAAAGGTGTCTAAATGCTTTTTCCCCACTACTGTAGTCTGTTCATATAGTCAGCCAGTAGGGGGCAGCAGCAGCACTCAGTTAACATTTTGGGCCACACCTGAGTCTGTTCATTCTGCTTCTTTTGGCTTGGGCCCAGTTCAGTGATCAGTTTGTGTGCTTGCAGGTAGTGGATGTGATGAAGCTCCAGGGAACCAAAATGAATGTTTCAACAGAGCACGGTTCTTTGAAGGTTAAAGCTATCTATGCTGAGAGCAGCTGTGTATCCTCCTGCTCTGGGAGAGTAGAACTGGGCCATGTACACGGTGAGCAAAGAGACAGATCTATAATCTACATCACAACATATCATGTGTTTATTTATATCTGTGCTAGTTATAAATGTAAAAGCAGACCAATCTTTACATTCATTAGAGTAATCCTTCTGTATTTTTTTTTTTTTTTTTTGCACATGCACATCCACATTAGAGGCCACTTGTGATCCACCATCTCATCAAGGACACCTCAGTGTGTTTGAGGACAGTCCAGATGCTGAAATACCAACAGTATGAGTAATAGGTGACCTAGATGTACAGCAGCCTGTACTTTGGTTGAAACTAAAGTGAATAATTATTATACACACGTCCTACCCCCACAAGGCAAGGGGTATTGTTTTTGGTTTGTTTGTAAGTTTGTTAACACTAGTAGCAACACTATTGGTTGAATTCATACCAAATGATCCAGAATAGATGTGATTACATTTTGGGAGAAGTAGGTCAAAGTTTTGATTAATTTTTAAACCACTTCTACTTATAATGAGTGGGATTTCAAAATGTCTGCAGCAGTAAAACTATTGACTAAATTGATACAAAATTTAGTTTATAGATAACACTGGTCTACAAGTAAACTGCTTCTGGAATAAACCAAATGAAAAAATACCACATGTGTGTTATTGATAAAGAAAACTGTAATATTAAATGCTGGTTGGCTCAAGTTTCCAAAATAAGTCTTGGTTCAAGATGTGAAATTCTTAGAATTAACAAGAGAATAGGTTTTAATCCAAAGGAATATTGGTCTCAGATCTACCAGATCTACTTCAAAACACTGCACATTATGATCCATTCACTTTACAGGTTCTTTCTAGTGGAATATTTACAAATCCATTGTATACATGTACATAAACCATCATATATATAAAAAAAAACATGAGTTAACCAGCACTAAAGTCATTTGTTTTCTGATTCATCTTATTAAACTATATAAGATTTAGCACATTTAATATCTGAATTACAGTAGCTACAATATGTGCGAGGGGTGGGGTTTGTTGTACCTGCAACCGCTTGTTGTTCATCATGATATTGGTCGGCCGCTACATCATGATCATCACAATTGGCTATGTAATATTTTTCCCTGCCATGATTTACTGAGAGATGAAGGAAAAATGGGAGGGGGGGGGGGGGCATAAACAAAAATGGAAAAACAGGGAAAAAAAAGAGAAGGTGGACATTTGGTAATATTTATCAGATTACAGTCACAATTTTTATTTTATATTTGTCAACAAAATGTTCTGACATTTGGTGTCATTTGATAGAATCTGATAGAATCTGTATCGGCTACAAATATCAGCTTAGAAATATCGGCAGCCTGTACCAGTCATCAGCTCAGGCTGATGTAAAAATTGGTATTGTATCAGCTCCCAAAAAATCCATATAAGTCAACCACTACTAGTTATACTAGAATTTGTCTTTATTTATGTACAATATAATAAGCCAACATGATAAGTGTCTGTAACCTTTGACAGCTACATTCCACAGACTTAACTAGTGTTACTGAAAGAATCCTGTCACAGGCTTCCATTTGGTTCCTATTAATCACAAATGATGAGCCTGTTGTTTGTGTTGGGGTACCCATAAAATGTTTAGTTGTAAAACTTTAAACACTCTTGGAAGCACATACTGGACAACAAAGCCTGTAGTTTGAAGTGTGAAAATAAATGCGTCATTCAAATAGAATTTTTATTTGTTTTTGTACAAACATGAACCACTCCTAAACAAATAGATGGAAACAATTATAACCTTAGTGACACAGGTTAAAGATATGTTCACAGTGACAGCCCCTGACCCCCCCCCCCCCCCCCCCCCCCGCAACGATAATTTATTCCACCTTTACAACCTCAATGTTAACTGGCAGCCAGCTTTATTAGATTACACTGATCCTGTGCTTTTGTTGATTTTAAAAGGTAACGCCACCGTGAAGAACGTGTCTGGAGATACAGTCATAGGTAAAGAAGCTCATTCTCTGCACAACGTACGGTCTCTGTCAGTGTCTAGTAAAAGAAAACACCTGTGGGTTGTTTCGTTATACAGATGGTTCTAATCGTTTCCTGAAGGTTTCCTCTCACAGCGGAAACATAGATATCTACGTGGGAGATGGTGGCACCGCTGAGGTCTTAAATGAGGAAGGTAAACCTGATGTTTCCACATTCATCCTATGCTTCAGCGTTTCTTTCCTGTAGTTTTTGCTTATTATATTGACTTCTCTAATCCTACACCCATATTTAGGGGCTGTGTGTGTGCGTGTGCCCTCATCTTTAAGAGTAGGGGTGGAGCTGTGCGGAGTGTCGGTGGACGTCAGCCCAGAGGTTATTCTGCACAGAACAGAGAACAACACAAATGAAGGCCAAGCCACAGTTACTGGTGAGCAATAAATTATCATTACACCACACTGTAGTCAGTCAATTTACTACACCCAGAACTGGGCCCAGTTTTCATTCCATGTGACACATTCCCATAATTCTGCCATGTTTCCTGTTCTGTGTCTCTCAGGGTTTATAAATGGAGAACCTCTCCATGACCAGTGGGTCAGAGCTCGGGCAAACAGAGGCTCTGTCAGACTGAAGACACAAAGCTGGTTCGAGTCCTTGAAGCTGGGAGGCTGAGTTGTAGATGTCAGGATAACGACAGATATATTGTTGTATTTCTGCACTAAGTTTTGTTCACATATTCAGGTAAAGAGTGGAATAGATGTATAAAGAGAAGAGATGTATAAAACCAGTGGCATTTATAGTATTAAATCCTCTGTATGTTCTAAAATTATGAAACATACATTAATTCTGCTAAGTGCATTGTGTAAGTGCCCCACAGTTGATGATAGTAATAAAAAACCCATTAGGCTTAATTAAAAAAAAAAAGATTCAATATCCGTCTTGTGTTAGCAAAAGTTAATAATCAGGAAATCACAGGATATTAAGAATTTTAAGTACTTTTTTTTTTTTACATTCTTCCCTTTTCATTGTAAAAAAAAAAAAAGACTATATTATTATTGGATCGGTCCTTGTCTTCATTCATTTCACTAGACTCTATACATTTGAAGATCCTGCTGAAGAAAACTCTTACATAAACCAAAGGTATTTCAAGATTGAAAAACAAATCAATGAAATAAAGAACAGTATGCAGACCAACAGACTGACACTCTGGAGTGATGAGCAATTAAAAACATGCAATATAACCGAAAATTTAACAGTTTCATTCACCAGGTTGTTGAACTACAATCAATACAATGCCATAATATTCAGTGCATTGTAGCTGCCTTGTTGTGTATTTTATTTTTTCATAATATAAAGACAACAAACAGGTACCAACATCTATCAGAGGCCTTTGAGTTTGGCTTTTGACAGAAACGTCATACAGTTAAAGCAGAGTTTGGCTGTTCACAATTTAAAGTATTGGTTATTTATTATGAAGCATGCACTGATTGTAAATTTAATTTTTTTTTTGTGTGGATTGTTCAAAATGTTCTTTGTTGAAAAGTAAATGTTATATTTGGAATTAAAGCTTACAATACCCCTCCCCCTTCTACCAAAATAAGAAATCTGCATGTTGTGATTTCTTTTTACACTGCAGTATCTTGATTTCTTTTGTTATTTTTCAACCCTCACTGTACTTTCTGTTCTTGTCTGTATTATTTGCTCCTCCTCTTCTTCCCTAGTGTCCTCAGTGTTTATAGGTCATTATATTCAAACTAGTAGGGAGGGTAAACGCTGTTGTGTTCCCAAGAGTCCACACGTGGCTGCAGCTTTAAGGCAGCAGATCTGGAACAAACACACATGGGTCATTAAAATTTCCATTTCATATTTCAGTGCGATGACTTTGCAGAGCTCTGTAATGTTTGTGTCTTACTTGGAGATACCACTGCAGCAGGTCATGGTAATGGAGCAGAGTGGAGGGCAGATCCTTTCTAAGTAGTGGGGAGTGCGATCAGTGAGAAGAACGCAGCTGCTCACATCGAGTTTCCTTAAGTGCTGAGCTCCAGTTGTCAGATACTGAATGGACATGTCTGTCATCTAAAGGCAGGGCAAAAGAAAACAGGAATCCTTCAAGCTGCTGTGATTAAATATAGTTAGTTTTGGAAATTCAGCCTGATAAAAAGTGTGCGTGCATACCTTGGTACAACCTGACATCTGCAGTGTGATAAGGCCTCTGCAGTAAAAAGAAAGAGCTCTAATGGCAGAGTCAGACAGAGCTACACAGTAAGACACGTCTACATGTTCCAGATCTCTCATGTTTTTGCAGAGCTTCTACCCTTGTGAAGATGACAAGTGAAAGTGAGAAGAAGATGTGGAGAAAAAAAAATGACATGAATTAAATTGGAAACTACAAGTAACTACTTTATGGCACAAACTGCATATAGAAAATGCTTGGTATTGTTTTGCACCAAATGTAGTGGGGATTTTTTTAGATTTTGGACTATATTCCAAAAGCTGAAAAATCCCCATAAAAACCCTCCCATTCACGGCTCACATTATGTATAGCCCAATTATACGAAGCTTGTTTTTGACTAAGTAGATGTTGCTCTCTCCAGCAACACTAAAGCCACTGCCCATAGGAGATAATGCCCCTTAAATGTGACATAAATTTAGAGGGATAAAAATTCTGCCCTCTTAATTTTAATGTCTAATCTTCAACTTTTGGTCTGTGAAACTATGGACTCTATGCTATATAGAAATATAAAATTTATGTCAATAGCTTTAACAGAATTATCAGGGTAGCCATCGCAATTTCAGTCATTTTTAGATAGAAATTGTTTGATTTTCAAGGGTCCCAGCGGGGCGTCCCAGAACTCTGTAATGAAAAATAGCCAAAGGGCTTTAATCATATGGCTGTTCAAAGTTGCACATACCTATTATACAAACAAAGTATGAGCCGATTTGACCGACCCCCATCTTCTAACCTCTGCCTGGTTTTTAAGAACTTAATATCAACAGTTTAAGTGCATGCACAAAAAACAGTAGTAAATGGGCTGGAATATAAACCACAGATTTGTCTTGTCATGTATAATATAGGTTTATTCTTTATTAAAATGGGGAAAAAGCTCTGTCTACAAAAAGGTGATGTTTGATTGTGTCCATAGATATAAAGGCAGTCACACAACTGGGAAATGTTAATTATAAATGCTGTCCTAGAGAACTGTTTGGGTTTCTGCAAATACTGGGATAACAAATGAACCCAGAACTACTGAAATTATAAACTGTTAAAACAATGTCACATCTGGTTGTTTCCTAAACATTGGATCTGGAGTTGTACCTCTATGCCAATGTCTGTGACAAAGACACACTCGGCCAGAACTAAATTCTTCAAGGGAAGCCTCTTCAGAGCAGCAAGACCCTAAAAAATATGATTACCAAGTTACAGGGTTTTCACCATTAAGATTTAATTCAGCTATTTATTTATTTATTCATCAGCATTCATGCAAACACAACCTGATCCTGGATGTTGCAACCACTGATGTCAAGCGAGCAGATAGAGCTGTCACTGAGCCACTTCAGAGCCATGTCAGTCAGTCCTTCACAGTAACTCACGTTAAGATGGTAAAGTTTACACAACCTGATAAATGTTGTACACACCCATACACCATTAAGGGACACAATAAGGCGGCACTATGGTAATGATAACTTTAAAGATGATGGATATATTGGAGTGTGTGTGCAGTAGTGTATACACCTCTGTGCAATCCTCTTGACAGATGTGTCACTGATGCGACTGCAGTGACTGATGTTCAGCTCTCGCAGTTTGGCTGATGAGGCACCTTCAGTCAGGTACTGGATCCCTGCATTGGTCACACTATAAACACGTTCAATATCGCAATATAGTCAGGGTAACACAATACAACATAACTGACCCTGACTGTAAAAAACACATACTTGTTGCATAATGAGATATTAAGGTATTGCAGGTTCTTGAGGGTCCCCACAGATCTGAGGTTGGGGTCAGTCATTTGGAGGCATTCTGTGGCATGAAGTGTGCAGAGGTCTGGGGAGCTGCTGCACAGGGTTTTCCAATCTGTAAACTGATTGTTGCCTAAAGCAGACGATAAGTGTGAACAGACGGAATATGTGGATTTTTATTAATGCATGTAAATGAAGAGCTGACCAAGTTACCTCACCCTCTGTGCTAAAAGTCCTGAGTTTAGCTACTTTAGCAATGGCTCTTAGAGCAGCATCTGACAGATTAGGTGTATCCAACAGAGAAACAGCAGAAAGACCACGACATTCAGCAATCAGGGCCTGTTAAAAGAAATAACGTTTCTGTTATTCAAAGAAATGTAGTGTCTGAAAGATCTGAAGTGATTTGATATGTATGCTTTAAAGAAGTGTCTTGAATATGTATGTTTAAAGGAAGTTGTGTCATCAGATAAGGGGTAATGAGTAGAAAATGAAGAAGGTTTTGCTGATACTATCTTCATTTTATAACTATTTATTAACAAAAAGATCAGTATCATACAGGCACCATGTTCTGCCTGTGGGCCAATATGAAGCTTCCTCTGTATGAAGTTTCCTCTTTATTTGAAGATTCTCAACAATATCTAACTTTCCCCTTATATAGGTTTGGTTGTTTACCATAAACATTTGGTGTCCACACAAAGGCCATTTGTTCCTTCACAGCTTCACAGAACTCACAACATTGTTGAACCAAACTGTTAAGAGCTCATTAAAGCATGCATATCAAAAGCACTTTCTTCAACCATACATATTGGAGACACTTCTTTTAAGCATACATATGGGATCTTTCAGACACTACAAAGTGCTCTGAGGATTTTGGGTCAACAATATTGCTGGTTCTGTGAAGCTAGGAAGGAACAAATGGCCTTCCTACAAACCAAACCTATATAAAGAAAATGTTAGATATTGTTGAGAAGCTTCATATTGGCGGAGGGAGCGTCATATTGGTTAAGAAGTCCACCAGGCAGGTCATGGTGCCTGTATGATACTGATCCTTTTGTTATAAAATTAAGATGGTGTCAGTGAAGCCTTCTTCATCATGCACTCATCACCCCTCATCTAAAAACGCTACAGAAATTGCTGAAGTACCTTGAGAAATTCCTTCATTCATTATCTGAGTCTGTTTTACCATCACTTGGGTCACTGGAGCATATCCCAGGTACTTAAGGGAGAAGGCGGGGTACACCCTAAACATGTTGCCAGGGCTGATAGCCTTGAGATATAACAAGCCAAACGTCTCACAGGTTTCATGCAGAGTCAGTATCATATCTTTGCTACATTCAAATAAGACACAGACCATCAGGAATGAACTCCAGAATAACAAGTATTCAGAGAATGCCTATTCTCACGCCTATTTTGTGCCAATCTCAAGTTTCTATGACAACCCGTTCTTCAATTAGAGCCAATAATGTGATTTTAACCTTTCTGCTAAATACGACCATGACCTTTGACCTTTTGCAATATTGATAATTTCGTTATATGTGTATATGCATCAGGGTGTGTAATATTATGATAATATATCCAGTATTGATTAAGTTATAGCGTGATATGTCTATGCTTGACACACACAGACAGTGTTACAGAAGTTAATATTGCAACATGTCACCTTTGACCTCCAAAGGTCTCAAAAACTGTTGGTCGTAGGTGATAACACCAATTATGAGAATTGTGAAATCTTCATTCTGCATTGTTTGGTACCAATCTGAAAGTTCTGTGACCTTGAGTTCTTGAGTAATGATGTGATTTTGACCTTTTAGTTAATTGTGACCTTTACCATTGACCTTTACTCAAATGGATCATTGCATTTGATACGCATTAGCTCTATGCATATGCCCATGTAATTTCATGGTGATATCTGACGTATTCATTGAGTTATAACATGATATATCTTTGTGGATACATACACACAGTGATTACAATAAAATCTCCCAACCAACATTGGGTTAGATTAATAATTACTCCACCCCCTGAAGGGGAGAGGGGTATTGTGTATGAGTCAGTTTGTTGGTCTGTCTGTCTGTTTGTAAGCAGGTTTATGCAAAAACCCGGGACCAATTTCTGTGAAATTTTCAGGAGAGATCATCCAGAATAGATCCTATTACATTTTAGTGAATGTAAGTCAAAGGTCACGGTCACCAAAATGTGTCTTTGCAATTATAAGAGATAGGACAAATCAGGTAAAATGTCTGCAAGGGGTGCAGGGATTGTTGTGCCGAGCACCACTTGTTTGGCTTGAGATCTAACCAACTAAATGATTATTCTTACATGCATTCCTATTGATCTGTATCTTATTGGAACATAGCAAACATATGACACTGACTGCATGAAACCTGTGAGAAGTGAATGGACTTACCATGATACAGTTATCTGACAGGGTGGGCAAGTCATTGAGCACAATCTCTGTTAGGGAGGGGCATCCAGTAGAAATGTACCTGAAGCCATTTACTGTCATCTAGGATGAGAGAAAGGAAAATATGTGTATGTGGAGTGGAATCTGAATCATTCAGTTGGCTCATATTGTCAGGGCCCCATAAAGTGAAGCCATACATGTGGAATTTAACCAATGCATATTCTCATGGGGAATTGTGTTTTATGTTGCAGTGCATATGCGTTGTGTTAGTTGTGTGTACATGGTGAGTGGGTGGGCCAGAGGTGATTAGACCCAACCCTCCATTTGGCCACAGCTGCCTTTTACACAACCTCCTTTGCAGATTTCCGTTCATTCTCTCTGAACACTTGGAGCCACAAACTCTAGAGAAACTCACATGTGCCAACAGAGAGGAGTGACTGCATTTATCCAAGGCGGACTTAACTAGAAAAAGCTGTGACGTGGTTACAGTGGAAGTTGAGTGGAGGTACTATAAGGACTAAAGGGAGCGTAAGACTGACCTGAGTGCAGCCGGACAGGTTGATGTGGATGAGTCTGTGGCAGCCCTTTCCTGTTGTCAGGTACAGAAAACCTTCATCTGTGAATTTATAGCAGTAAGCCAAACTGAGGTATTGAAGGCTCGGCAGGTTCCTGTACAAAACCAATAGTTTTATAGGTTTAGATAACAAACTGAGGATGCATTATTCATGTGCAAGGTATGTGTACTTTTTAAATATATAGTTTATAATCAAATCTAGCAGATCTAATAAGTGCATGCTCTTGAAGAAAAGTATCATCGTCAAAACAGCCTTAGATTTTTATATTTTTGTTGTAAAATATGTTTCTGAAAATTCAGTTTAATATCACTAATCAGTAGAGACACTGAATTAATTAATGAGCTAATGAAAAAGCTGATGGAAACTCAAATGTCTCAACAGAATAATTATATAGTTGAACAGCTATGTTGTGAGTGCTGCATCTGCTCCTCTAAACCATGGGCCAAAATGCTTTCAAACATGAAATGCATGCCAGAACTGTGCTGCAGAATTCTGGATATTTCTGGGAATTAAAAGGCAGGAAGCCATTAGAAAGAAGAAACAAAGGAAACTCTTGATCACTTGAACACTTTGGAATTTACATGAGTTGGATAATGATATAAAGCACATGACGAAGAATAACTATTATTTTCATCTGTATTTCATTTTACCTGGACAGTTCTCTGAGAGTTATGTTTGTAACAAGTGTGCAAGACAGATTTAAGTAGAGCAGGGAGGGACAGCCCTCTGTGATTCTCTGAACCATCATATCCTGTTAAAAAACATTGAGAAAGGTGGAGATGACACAAAGTACTTTAGGTTGTTAGTGCATGATATACAGTCAAAGAAAAGGTAGTAGTAGACCACTCTTGTTTTCTTCTTTGTTGTTCTTATTTGTCTATTTGAATGCCTGGTACAACTATAAGTTCATCTGTTTGGACAAATATAACAATAACAACAAAATAGATCATAACTGTTTAATGTAAGAGATAATATCAATTTATTTTCTAGGTTTTTATAATAAAAATCACTTCAGTTCTTACATCAGTAACTTGGGCATTATAGTAACAAAAACAGTGCTTTCAGACATTCCATGTTTTCTTTCCCGTTTTAGTCACACGATACACTAAGGAGTTAGTACTTGATTGCATAACCATTGTTTTTGACGACAATGTTTTTTTTGCAACTGTATTAGATTATTAAATATTGTGACATTATTGTGTTCCGTTACATTTGGTAGATTTCCATTTGATTAATGTGAAAATTCCATTTTCACATCAAAAGGATAATTGTCCTGTCAGGACACTTTGCTTTCTTTTCTCTTCTCATTGAAGATGAGCTCTTTGGGCTTTAGTTGCCGTAAATCATCAGGCTCTTCTAAATGTACAAGTCAGGATTGTGTTATCATTCACACACACACACATATTTTATATTATTTAATCAACTCAGTTAATATTACTTACAGTAATATTAGAACACTCCGACAAGTTGAGTTCCAGAAGATTTCTGCATTCACCTAAAAATTCAAAATGACATTTACCCACAGTTTGTGAAAAGTGGACATTGTATATTATAAAATACCACAGGCTTTAATAAGCAATAGTAAATTTTTTTCATATCTGTATATACATTCCTCTCTTATGTAACATACTATCTTCAGTTCATCTATAGACAGCTGTGTTTCAGCAATAATAACACATTTCCTTTCACCAGTTGCTTCTGTTTTCATGAGCTTTCATTCTAAACTTCTGCAGATTTTCATACTGAAAGAAGACTATCAGAGCGGTGGTCAGGATGCGCGGGTCCTCCTTCCTCCTCTTAGCCTCCCTGTTCCTCCTGGTGCTTCCATCAACCGAGATGAAAAAACCAGGTAAAGGCAGAGGCCTGAGAAGAGCAAGACACAAACTGACACGGGACAGGTATGGGTCTTATCTGTTCAGACTATTTTCACTGTCTAATGACTGGACAGGTTGTAACATGCCATGATATGTGGTCTTAATCCCTGTCAGAGTAAAAGTTGCTGGGCGCCACAGCAGGTCTGGCCCCTTCAACTTTATGGAGCCTAAATGCTCAGAGTCCACAGAATCAGGAGAAGTCTTTATAGACTGTCAGGACCAGCGCATCAACTCCATCCCTCCTGTACAGTCCTGGTCCAAAGAACCCAAGCACCTGCTCCTCGCCCGCAACCGCATCAAAGTCCTGCGTAATGAGGCCTTTATTGGTTATGAGACCTTAATTAGTCTGGACCTGCAACAGAACCAAATCTCTTTGGTGGAAGACAGGGCCTTCCAGGGACTCACACACCTTACGACCTTATTGTTGCAGCACAATCGTCTAAGTACACTCAGTGAGGAGGCTCTTATCCCTATGCCAAACCTTCGCTATCTACGTTTGTATGATAATCCCTGGAACTGTCTCTGCCCAATGGATAGTCTCATACGTACCATTCAAGTGCCAAGCAATCGAAACCTAGGAAACTATGCCAGGTGAGTGATCACATCTGAGTGTGATTTATTATTTAATAGGAAAGGCTTTTAAATCATCAATGAACCTTTAACCCTTCTGTTATGTTCATTTGTCAGGAACAGCAGTGGTGTTCCTGGGTCAATTTGACCTGACGCATGTTTAATTTTCCAAAAGATGTCCACAACAACAACAAAAAAATCCTAACAAGCACTATTCATATTTTATTACCAATTCCATTACTAACTATTTTATTGATATTTGCTGCAATAGTATTTCTTACCTCTAACAGGAAGAAATATCTCATTTTTCATTAAAATTTTTAAAAAATGTTTCATCACTTTATCACTTTTAAAAGACCAACATATAAAACATAACACTGAAACATAAAAGAACAGAATGTCTCACAGTTGTAGTCTGACATTTCCGACACCTTTTTACCTCCAGTTTGACTGCATTTTCAAATTATATGTTGATTACACTCATTAAGGCAAACAGAAGGAGTTTCCTACTGAAAAAATACATTTAAACTTTAATTAGACTCATAACATAACAGGAGGGTTAAGAAGTGACTCCTCTTCAAATATGACATCTACTTGTACTTTATTTTGATAGATGTGCAGAACCACTCTGGCTAAAAGAAAGAAAACTAAAGCAAGTTGACCCCGAGTTCCTCTGTAAGGAGAGAGACCAGACCAGCAACCCACAGGGGGACCAGACAGTTCCCACAGTCCCTCCAGGGCCCAGACCCATTCGCAGCAAACCAGATGCCACCACAGCTTGCCACACATACCTTTTCCCCCATGTTCGAACGGACTGTCGTGGTCGAGGTAATTTCACTGAGTCCAGTTATGTTTGTGAAACAGATTGATTTATAGTACTGTACTGACTCACCGTGTTTTTAGAAATTGAGCGTCTCTTATGCAACAGAGTGGTTAGAAAAAAATGTGTTGAGCAGACACAGACTTGTCAGAGGGTTTGTGTGTTCATGATTAAATGTACTATTGCATGCCTAGAGTGACTACACATCCAGTTCTTTAACAAATTTCCAAGGTTTGACACAAGCTAGTTGAGGCATGTCTGTTTTGGCAGATGTTTTTATTCTCCATTTATCGCCCCCTTACTGACCTTTGATGGATTCTATTTCATATATCTTTTGTCACCTTATAAAGAACTTGGGAAGGTTTACCAAAATAAAGCTGACATATAAATGATAATCAAGGAAAAACATTTTAAGCATTTTTAAAAATAGACTAGATGAAAATCTGCTTTATTTTTTTTGTTGCTCCACTTGCAATATTAAAAAAAATATATAAACAATGGAATAAAATGGCATCAATCTTAAAACATGCAACTGAATGGAAAGTAATATATTTGTAAAGACTGTAAAAAAATAACTTCATTTTAATTTCCATGTTTAGGTCTAACAGAGGTGCCTTCAGGGATTCCAGAGGATGTTGTTCATTTGGATCTATCCCATAATTCAATTCGTCATCTTAAAGCCAGAGATTTCCAAGGAGCAAAGAGTCTCAAAAGCCTTAACCTCAGTCATAACAACATGGAGCACACTGACACAGGTAAAGTAGTTTTATTGTGTCACTATAGTGTATGTTGGCATGAGTAAAGTAGATTTAATGTGCTATTATCACTAGTGTAAGAATTAAAACCATAAGTAAATATCCTGGCAAAGTCATAATGAACATACTTGAACTGATAAAGTTGTATTTTTCTTTGGCTGATGGAGAACATACCTACAGTCATAACGTTTCAAATGTGTTACGCAACTGTGTGTGACTCCTGTTTCCCAGTTTTCCTTAACTGCGGGCACTCTGCCAGTTTTCTGTATACAGTATTATCTGTATTTATACTGGAGAGAGCTGACAGGGTTATACACAGAATAATTATAGTGCTAAAATATTGCAGGCACAGGTTCAACTGAGCCTGTTTATTCTTATCTGAGCCAGACTGTCCACTGGGTTTTGTTTTTCCCCACTTAATAATGAACAACAGTTGCATTTCAATGTACATGTACAGATGGTGTACATTATGCACATGCATGATTCTTGCTTTTGTACTTTTAGCTTCCTTATCAGGACTTCTTCACCTACGAGAGCTGGACCTTTCTGAAAACCTCCTTCATTTTGTCCAGTACGGGGTGCTTGAAGATCTATACTTTCTATCACAACTAAAACTAGGAGGAAACCCCTGGGTGTGCGACTATAGGTTAGTATGTTGGCTCATGTGTTTGAAATTAAATGTTGCTTGAGGAAAATACGAGAAGTAATTGATGCTATTATTGGGCTTTTTTTTTTTTTTTTTTTAGTATCCACTACATGGTGTATTGGCTGAGGTTGCACCCAGGGGTGAAGCACACTGGCCTTGTGTGTCGCTCCCCACCTGAACATACAGATGAAACAGTGGAAGACTATGTGCATTCCTACAACAGAGGGTGCCCTAAGGACAGACAGCACAGCAGGACAGAGGACGACCAAACAGACCCCCAGCTTTGGGATACACCTCTGGAAGCACAGGGAGAGCTGGAGGAGGAGCTTGAGCCCCGCCATTTGAGAAAGCCAAAGAAATATGAGATCTTCAGACTGTCCTGATGTTTGTGAAAATGTGAGCTCACATGTGACTGTAAAAAAAAAAAAAAAAAAGAGGCTCTTCTCTCATTTCTTTCCATGTGTAAAAGTTATTATCAGATGGCGAGTCTATTTGCCAGATTTATGCTTTTCCAGTATGTTTATGAAAATATAAGATTTATGAAACTTTTGACCATTTTGATCAATTATTATCTCAACTTGAAGGTCATCTGTATGTTTTGAAACCTGGAATGTTATGCACCATAGAGACCTGAATACTCACTGATACATTTCAAGCTGTGCCACTGTAGAGAAGTACAGCCACGCAGGTTAAGATACTGAACAAATGGACGATAGCTCTTTAAAATCTGCTTCACTGTGCCGTCTGTTATCCAGTTTGCCTCTCCAGAGAGGTTAATCTAACAGGAACAAAAGCAAAGAACATTTAACACCTCTGTGAAACCTAACTTAACAATACTTTGCGTTAAGAAAAACAACAGTAGTGTACAAACCTGATTCCATAGTGTTCCTGACTGGACTAGAGCCTTCCATGTGCTGCACACCTCAGCACAATTTAACAAGTCTTGTAATTGGAGACACTGAAAGATCTGAGGAATACAATGACACATTCTTCATCATCTGCTCGACATACTTATGTGCACTGGCTTTGCATTGATAAGACTGGTCAAACAGTTTATTATATACAGAAGAATTGACGGGTCATTTGAAAGATACTTTTGGAACAGGACATCCCAGAAGCAGTCCTTAGCTTATAAATGAGCCTGTAAGATGATTCCATGCATTTTTTCCACAATGCTGTCCACGACAGGGTTCCTGCGGGTCTGTAAAAAGGCCTTGGAATGTCTTGAATAGAATTTGACACAGGTATGGAAAAAAGAAGAAGAAGAAAAATAATATATATATATATATATATATATATATATATATATATATATATATATATATTTGTCTTGACCTCTTAAAGCTTATTAAAATACATTTTCAGTCTGATGCAGCTTATGTGGAAAAAGTGCTTAAATGAGGATATTTGGACGTAAAGATCATAGTGGAACATTAGAAGTTGGAAAAGAAAAAAACATACACCTACTTTAAAAGGCAACTAGGAAACACCTGTCCTTTACTCATAAGGAGCGCTGCAAAAAACCTACACCCACTGTATGTGGATATGACACAGGTAAAAAAAATAAAATTATCAATAAGGGCCCTAAAATGTCTTCATTTTCAGAACATACTACTTTTAATTATTTTAATCCAGCCAGTTGTCTCTCTGAAATACTTGGTTAATGTCAGTGGGAATTTTTTTGCGGTTTTATATCAGAATTGGCAGGGTGCCACAGCCACTGTGCAAGGCAACATGATTTAAGAGTATAAGCGTCCCTTTTCTTTCTCCAAACATAGTCATGCTGAAGCAGTATTTATTGGAACAAATGCTGGACAGAACACCAGAGGAAATATGCCAACATTGCACCCACTTTTCCAACAAATTTGAAACAAAAACAAGGGCTACAAATATTCCAGCATTATAAGTAGAGTCAAAAACATAACAGGTACTTTTTTTTTTTGTTGGGTGGGGGGGGGGTGAGCAAATATTGACTCAATGTATAAATGTACTTAAGTAATTGCTTCACATACAAAGAAACACTATTACTATTACTGTGTGTGGAAATCCAGTAATACAATGAGGGTAAGTTTTCCCATAAGCAGAGTGTGTATAATGGATAACAGGTGTACCAGACCCTAATGAGCTACAAATGACTTAGTCAAGCAGAGAATGGCAGTATGTTTACAGGAAGGTCCATTTCAAGTCTTATACAACAGCTATGATCTCATCACTGACCTGAGAGTGAAGAGATATGTATGTGGGAACTCATCAGACTAATGAGCCATTAAATAAATACAGCTGAGTGACAAAATCAGTTCTGGGCATTGTCACATGACCAACCTTCAGTATGACAGGATGTGGAAGCTTTGAAACATCATCACATTCTTCCTGATGATGATCTTCACTGTCTTTTTCAATGTCCAAGTCCAGCTTCTGCAAAGTAAAGTTTGTACATTATTAGATTATGTTTGTATAAAATAGCTAATTCTGTGCTTATTAAACTATAGTTACCTTAAAATAATTGTTTGTGTTTTTTGCCTCCATGGTAACTTTATGCCATGCAGTCAAGATGTGTAGAAATGTTTTTCATATTTCTCACCAGCAGCTAGAATGAAAATACATTTAGCCTTTTTAGAACAGAATTACTGTACAAATAACAATAAACTGGTCTTAATTATTGAAACTTGAGTTTACGCTGACTCTTAAATTTAAGTTAAGTCTTGAGTTTAATGGAGAATGTTGCAGTGGGACAAAATGAGTCACGGCAGTGGGTGTATACAGTGGGGAAAAGAAGTGATTGTCAGGAATAATTTCCAGTTTGGACACATTTCTTAACCACACTATATGTTTTCCCTGGCCTCACATTTGAGACTCACAGCTTTTGAAAACAGTAACTTCACATAAGGGTAAATTAATCACTGTCATAACTACTTTTTCACTCAACGAGATGAGAGGTGATCACCTACCAGCTTGTGACTTCTTGTGTAATTCCACCCAATTCCTCCATTTGGAGATTGCAAACTATTCTGCAAGAACTGCAGTTGTACTGAAAATGCTTCTTGGGTATGTTCGACTTCAAACCTGGCTCTATGGCATCTCTGTTTGGTGAACCTCTTCCATGCCCCCCCCCCCCCTTCTAGTAAACAGAGCTCATCATTAATTCAGTGGACAGGTGCATATGCAGGCTGGAGATAAAGGGTTTATACCAACTAGAAGGGATGCAGCTCAATAGCACTATAATAATTAAAATGGACATACATATTACTAATTTTATGTTGCCTCAGACACATATTCTGACCATAATTTTATTTGAACATTGAATATAAAACTAAACCACTAGTGATGCAGGAGTTATAGTGGCAATGAACAAAGTGTAAGATGATCTGTGACCTAGAATAACCCTGTGAGAGAAAAAGTGCCAGACTTCTGTTTACATGGCTTTACATCTGTGTTGTTTATATTTTAACATTTATTTACAACTTGATTTTTGAACAGACTTTTGGTCATCTAACCAGTTAACATTCAGGCCTGATTTTAGTGATGTTTAAACCTTCATGTTGCACCAGGCTGACTGAATGCACCACCTGTATTTGTCTAATTAAGTGGATTTCCAAACCGCAGCAGATGCCCACAGTCTCCTAATTGCAATCAGTGTGAACAGAATGTTTTGTAAAGACAGAGAAAAGAAGCAATGATTATGATCTGGTTTGGTAGGTGCAAACAACAGTCAGCTGCTGTGGTTGAAGACACTGCCATGGCACTTCCACTTGGGTAAAAAAGATAATTGTATGAAGAAATTACTGACCAATTTTTATATATATCAAGAGTTCATTTGCAAAAACAGATAACTCAATTTTGTTTTTGTTTGTTTTTTTTCACAAAATGGCAGTTTTTACTCTACATTCTTGTTGATTTGATATATTATTTATTTTATTTGGTATGGTCCACTAAATTGAATAAATAATATACCACATTAATGATTGTTACCTGGAATGTAGAGTAAAAAATGCCATTTTGTGAAGAAAAAAAAGGAAAAATGGAGTTATCTGTTTTTGCAAATGAACTCTGTGTTTTAATTAAAGCTGTTCTGCTTTTCAGGGTGTGTTGGTTTTTCTCGCTGTTATTGGGTGGCTTTTGTTTATCTCATCATAAAGGTAAGAATGTTTTGTGTTCTGACTGTATGTTCGTCTTGTGTTTTCATCACTATAGTCTAAATACAAATATCCTAATCTGTTATGGTGTTTGTATGTTTTGTTGTGTGATTGTTCTTTGACTCAAGATCATTTTTTTTTTTATCTTAAGATGTGATCCTGAATAGTAAATGGTATCCTGTGTGTCAAATGTTGTAATCATTTGTCTAATGCATGCAGTAAGTGTCTGATGTAGAAACTTTTGAGGATCAAAAATGACTGCCCTTGATTACTATGAGCTCTGATCTGGCATAAGGCCTTGAAATAATGATTAAAAAAAATTCTTATGTCAGATTTAAGACCAAAAATTGCTATTTATTTGTTACTGTTTAGTTCAATCATGTACATTTAATGTGATGTAGATGTACAATATTTCTGTTCAGGTGACATCAGAGCTCATGCCTACTTCTTCAGGGAAAATCCACAGATCTCAAACCAGCATAATTCTCCAGCATCGTTGAGGATAAACCATGTCTCTGTTAGGCCAAGAGTTGAAACACAAGAAGCAAAGATGATTCAGAACCACAGTGATCACACACAAAATGAAGGTGACTCAGAACATGGAGAAGATGACATTGTAGTTTCCACTTCCTCTGGTCCAGTCAAGAAACCTGAGCATACACATATAGATCATCAGCACCCCTTTGGCATCTTACTAAAGGAGCACACACAAAATAAAGGTGTTGAGGGCATCAGTTTCCCAACGATCAGAGATCTAAAGCTGTTTATTGACTCTTTGAAGAATAGTTACTTGATGCCAGGAAAAGACTTAAGTCAACATTTTCAAACCGCACGGGAAGTTATGGCACAGCAGATGGTTCAAACTGCTAAGAATGAACAGTCGAATACATATAGGTCTGATTCTATGAAAGAAGGATCTGTTCATGGTAGAACTGGTAAGAATAAAGTTTGGAAAGGACCGACATATGTAACATCTGAGCAGAGTGAAGGCCATGCCAGGCACCACCAGATGCCAACTAAAAGCTTCTCTGATCCTGTCAGCTTTGCTAGTGTTTATGAAAACCCAGACTCTGTCCCTGCTCTCTTCCTACGCCCTCATTTAGCAGCAACAGACCATGCTTTCAGTAATCATGAAGGTATTGCCAATGCTGGTATTCCTGGGAAAAACCCTAAACTTTCCACAAGACCTCCTGATGTGGACAAGGAGGATAATTGGTTAACAATGCACAAACTTCTCGGAGTGGCACTTCCTCCTTTCAACAAACTCTCTGATCAGGAGTCTTTTCAAAGAGGAGGGCATGTGGCTGCGTCTCTTGTCAATCCTCAGAGCAAAACCTCTCAGGATCTCAACTACTTCCCAGGTAAAATATACAACAAGACTATGTTCACATTGCAGGTAAAAGTTGAATTGGTTTAATTTTCAGACATTTTTTTTCTGGCTACATGAACTCAAGTCAAAATATAACTTAAAATTTTGACACTACATATAGGCTATATGCCATAAATGTCCAATGTCAAATAACAATTACCAAAAACCAACACTTGCCAGAGAGGCAATACATAGTGTTAAATACTTGTAAAATAAAATAAAAAAATATATATATATATATAAACAGTGTTCATGGGATGAAAGAAGAAATAGAAATATTTGAATGATAAGTTTACAGAGACACTACAGTCTCATCTTGATTTTTTAAATGACTTTTTTTCTACAAAAAAGCACAACTCCTGCTTAATCAAATTAATTTAATATATTAACTCAAATTCTGGTATGTGCCACCATTGTTTTCTGCTTATGAATTTCTGAAACTATAAACATCTGAGTTGAACACTCTGATAAACATGAACACTCTGTGTTTCATGTTTATGTGAATAAACAAAACCATCTGAGTAATAAATTCTAACTGCACTCTGAACATAGCCTACAATGCATGTTTATTATCAGTGCAATATCAGACAAAAAAAAACTCATTGTACAACTTTTCTTCCTTTTTAGCATTTCACAAACCATCTGGGAACTTTGAGGATCATGGAAGGGCTCCCCAAAAACATCCTCTCAATTCTTTTAGAAATGTTTTGTATACCATTGTACCAGGTGGAAACTTTTACATCTCAGCTGTCAATCATCCTGTATTTATTAGTTCTGATCCACAGAAACGTTATGAGCATGTGGGTGTCAAAACAAACAGACCAAATGAAGTACAGAATGTTGCTTTTAAAGCAAACCAGCCAGTCAGATCTCATCTATTAACACTGAAATCTTCCAGTTCACCCCATGTTTCAAGCAGACATGGTAACCAGCACACAGGTGATCCAAACAGTGTGACCCATCCTTCAATTCTTGCAGCTCAGATGGCAAATTATAAGACATCAGACCTCTTGAATCAGAACCTAATCTACACCAATCAAGAGCCCAGACAAAGGACAAATAAGTACTATACTCCAAACCAGCACTCAAGTGGCTTAGATTCAAAGTGGAAAGGACTCTTATCCCCGGTCAATGAAGGTTATTTGGACTTCAACTCTCCAAATAAATTGTCCACACCCTCAGAAGTAAATGATGCATTTTTAGGATTAGGTAGAAATCGCATGTTCAACAATATGGAGACCCAGAATAATGTAGACAGGGCCACACCTAGTATATATAATGGTGACATTAAGTACTTTACACGTTCATTTATGCCATTCTCTTTACTAAAGCATGGAGCCAATATTAATGAGAAGCCTGCTTTAATGGCCTACCAACAACCAAAATTCATCTATGCTTCTGGACGTCCAGGTTTCTTCTGGGGAAATGAAGGCTACATAAAAAATGCAGTGTATCCCAACATATCACCATTGCCTGTAGATAAATATAAAATCAACAACCCCTATGTAAGAGACTAAATATCTTCATCAAAGGTCTAGTATACCCCATAATTTATGAGATGAAGCATTACAACTTAAAGGAAACCTGCTCCAAGATTACATCAGTTACATTCCAGAATATAAAGTAACATGAACAATTAAAAAAAAAAATTACATCATTTTAAATCAAAAATGGGAATTTTTGATGTAAAAATGTAAAGTTCTAAACTGAATTTAAATTGTATTTGGATCATCGCTCTTACACCAATATATAATGAATATGTGATTAGTATTTTTTTGTTTTGGTCTCATTTATTTCATGTTTTCTTACTCAATTAAAAAAACTAAAGGATGTATTGCTTCCGTACACAAAATAGCTGAAAATGCAACTTTAAGCTCTGACATATCTGTTCCGTTTTTATTATTTCAAGGTAAATCACTTCCTGATAGTAAGTACCCTGGTAAATAACTACATACATACTGTATATATTCTGAAAACTGATGAAGTCCAGAGATTTCAAAATTATATTTTTTCCACTAAAAGCTTTGCCATCTTTGACTGAAAAAAACCCACTGTGTTGTTCTACACATGCCAATGGAATTCAATAAATATTCTGAGATCGCCACATGAACAAGGTGTCTTCTGCTGTCTATAAGATGTTCAAATGTTTCAAATATTTGACCACATGAAAATAAATTTTTAAAAAAATAATTAATAATCTCATTAAGCAGGTGCTGGATACGTATTTGAAATAACCACATTCGCCTTTGATACAAGTGCAAACCTAAATACATGTAATATATACGACACTGTTAGATTATTATTTTCCGATTTAGCCTGGCAGCCTCCATCTTTACGTGGGAAATAAACGTTGCTAGGTAACGATGCATGTAATCTTAAGTAATTAGTGTTGGACAACTAATTCCGCAAGTTTTCAACTCTCAATACCAATGAAAAGTTGTGAATTTTGACACACGCGACTTTAAATTATTAACTGTGATAGTGCCTCGATCTTTGTATATCATACTCTAAAAACATGATAGAAACAAACGGCTAAAATAGTTTTTGTGATTTAACAACCGAAGTTAATAACTCAGTGAAACATTTGGTCGGCCCTAGACATTACGTACTCGAACAACGCCACAGAAGATTGTTGACAACTGTAGCTTGTCAACTTATCTAGTTTACAGGATAATGAAGCTGTCAAAACTAGCCTGGATGGGGTTTTTAACACTTTCATTTCATTGTTACCCGTGCTAGCTAACGAATGAACTAGGGAAACTGACTAAAAAGTCGACATTGTACTGAGTGTTTAACCTTCCTAGCTTACAGAACTAGCTAGCTAAAGATATAGCAGCATGGGCGATGGTAGCATCACTCCGAGGCTCGGCAACATGAAAGCATTGCTAGGAATAGTTGCCGGAGCTGGAGCCTCTTATGGGCTTTACAAACTTCTAAGCGGGGGGAGTTTCAAGAAAAACAAGAAGAGTGCGGCCAGTGAAAGCCCTGGTGTGCGGAGTAAGCAGCCCGGTGGAATTAGCCTTCAGCCGGGCAGCCTGTTGGCTAAAGTGTCTGGATTGGACGTAGTGTGTGCCCGACCTGTGAACACAGAGAGTGTGGATGTTGCATCAGGTTAGTATCTGAGCACCGTGCACAGCCTCCACTTATGTTTACGAATAAGGGTTTGAAGTTGAAAAGTATTTTTTCAAAATTTGGAGTTGGATATAGGCTCACTGGATGTACAGTGAGCCTATATCCAACTATTAAGTGTTTTCACAAAGTGCTTTTGGTAAAGTCATAATCATTCATTTGACTGAACAATGGCACAAACATTAATCTCGGATCATGTTAAATGGTGACAGTAATTTGAGCCCAATGAGTGTTATAGTAGACCCCATAGCTTTTAATTTGTCAGTATTCTCTGTTTGAACGCTAAAGGTACTAATTGTCTTTAATTGCTAATAATAAATTGTCACATTATGACACTGCTTTTTAAAACTGGGCAGCTTTATTCTGCTAGTAATCATAATGGTTAGATAAAAAATTGGTAATTTTGGACAAACATTAATGCATTGTTTTCTGGTAGTTACAAATCTTGTTTTTTATTTTTTATTTGTTCTATTACAGACATGACCCAGCAGTCTCCCGGCAGCTTAGAGCCACATCACTTGAAAATGCTGCTGTCATGTCTGCAGACCAGCAACAATCAATCTGACACATGTCGAATTATACTTACACTAGGAAATGCTTCTGCCTTCACTGTGAATCAGGTACAATAAAAATAATGTTGTTTTTTTTTCATTACCAAACAATAATTTCAACCATATTCTTGGAAGTTACGTAATTATGAAGTTATGTTGTTCATTTCATTATCTGCTTCAGAATTGTCTGTGCGTAACTGCCTTTACAATTTGTGACAAAGCATTTTTGGTTGTTATCTATTACCCTCCTACCCTGCCCTATTGATCCTCCAGAATCTAATACGAGAATTTGAAGGGATTCCTGTCATAGCTGGTTTCCTTTCTGATCCTGCTGCTGACGTTAGAGTGCACACTCTAAATGCTTTAAATAATCTGTGTATGAACATCCAAAACCAGGAACAAATAAAGGTATGTTGCTAACATGAAGAAATCTAGTGTAGTAAATGACATGCAAACTGGAACTTGGTGGTGGTTCTCTGTTGTCTGCCATTTTTGTTTTGTATTCATCACTACACATTTGCACATTTTAATAAAATGCATCTCGTTTTACAGATGTATGTACCACAAGTGCTGGAGGTAATTGAGACCTCACCAGTGAATTCTGAAGTTCAACTTGGTGCTCTAAGGCTGCTGACAAACCTTTCGGTCACAGACAAGCATCAACACTTGCTGAAGGAATCTGTTACACTTTTACTTTCACTGCTTGTTGTGAGCAATGAAGTCTTACAGGTTTGTGTCTTGTACAGAGTTGATTTTATTTTAAATAATACCAGTATAAAAGAAATAGCCACTCAAATGGTGGAGTGTGGATTCTAAATGTTTATGAAGGTCTTACTTTTTCTTTGCTCCAGGTTCAGGCTTTGAAAGTCCTTGTGAATTTGTCGTCTAATCCAGATATGATGGATGACATTGTTCAAGCTCAGGTAAGACTGAATGGATAAAATTTATCAGATCACTCTGTTGTGACAACAAGAGGAACAGAATTTCAATGAACATAACAAAAAAAAATGCTGCATAATCCATATGTATTAATTGGCACAGCTAATTTTAGAGACTACTATCCAGTATTTCTCTAAATCCACATTTAATGTATACATAGGTATTGATGTTGCTGATTAGTTATATGGAACAAACCACTGTAACAATTAAAGTTTTAACCATTATACATATGGTATGAACTCTTGCCATCTGGGAAGAGGTACAGATCCATAAAAACATGCACCACATATTTACTGAACAGCTAAAACCACACTGAACTCAACCACGAAAGTACAGACATTTTTATTTGAACTATTTCATACATTGGCACTGATCTGTGTGTGACATATTGCTCTTGAATAAATGATTGGATGTTGATGTGTGAGGAAATGAATGAATAGATGTTGATATGCAATTGATGCATATTTTTTTCATGAAAACAATTTGCAGTTATTATTACTATTTATTATTAGGGTTATTTTTATTTATGAGTCTGCATCCTCACAGTGCACCTAAATTTCATTGTACATTTTGTTTAATGATGATAAAATATCTTATGTCTATGAACTGACTCACTTCTACTTTAGATTTATGATCAGCTGCATTTCAGCAAGAGACTTAAGTATACATTTTTGACACTACAGCACAGCAAATCCTTATCATTAAAGAGTCTGCGTTCATCTGCACTTGTGTGTTCATTCTCTTAGGCACCAGCTTCTGTTTTACTGCTGTTCGATGCCAGAACAGCCCCTGCAGTACTTTTGCGTCTGTTGACATTTACTGGGAACTTAAAGGCCTGGAGGCCCTCTGCCCAGGTGGCTGAAGAACTGAGGCGGAAGCAGGACTGCCTCTTCCGGGTCATGTTAGACGAGTCTTCTCAGCTCCACAGCAGACTCATCCAGCTCCTTTCACACCCTGACACGGAGATTCAAACCCAGGTGGCCCGTGTCTTGACATAGTCATCTCTCTGCACTCTTTCAATCCATGCACAGCTTATGCTTCCGAATATTTGCCAAAGCTGTAAAACTCACACCCTTCCACTTAATCCTGTGATTCAGTTGTTAATCTTCTAGAAGAGCAGGCTGTGTAGTCTCGTGTGAGGATTCAGTTTACAGTCCCATAATCTCCATACCTTCGACATTATAGCCAAGCATATACTACATGATCTATACTACGTTACCAGCTATTCTCAATATTCCCATTAAATCTACAAGCAATGAGGAATAAGGATTAAAATGCAAGACACTGTTTATTTACTGTAGTTTAATACACATTTCCTCGCTTTTGTCTCATTGCCAAAGACTGTTTTCCTTCAAAGATCCACAGTGCCCTCTCTTCTGAGAACGTCATTATGTTTCTCTGAAGATGTGTTCCAGGTGAAATTTCTGAACCTAAACCCACTGCCAATTTTTTTTTCGAGAGAGAATGTGTCACTATGACCTGTGAAGCATGAAGAAATGTCCTACCCCTTTCTGTGACACCTGACCTGAGAGAGTTTTTAGCCGCATGCCTTGGAGACGCCAGTAAATGGATGTACATCAGCCCCAGTTCTCAATAATATATCAAGGATTTGGATGTTTTTTTTGTTAATGCAACAATTCACTTTGTTTGAAGCAATTAATGACCTTTGAGAAGACAAAATAAGGTTGTTTGCTTTGGATAAAAAAAGAGGAACTCGGTGTGTGTGTGAAAAAGACTGGAGCTGAAACACTGCCCCCTTGCTTTTAGAAGAGCTAGTGACTCTGTAAAAGTCAGTACATCTGCCACAGTAGCCTGAGAGAAACCCTCAGAGTTGATCCAGGATGTACTTATTACTTTGTATTTCCTAACTGGCCTACAAATATCTGCAGATTCCCCAGAGAGGCCAAGCTAAAGGAAACTGCTGGGTAAAGGATGCCTGCACTGCTATGATTGTTTGACCTACCACAAGTATCAGAACACAAGGGGTTCCGTCTTGGATTCAAAATCCTGCATACAGCACAGCGGTTTATAATATCGACAGTGATTGAATATTTAATGCAAGCCTTTCTATGTTCTTTTATGTACTTATTGTAATTAAATGAAGCAACAGAGCCTCATGTTGTCTTGGTGGAGGACTGAGCTGTGGAGCCACCTACTGAGAAAGCTGTAGGTGCACATGTATTTGCATGAAAAATGTGATGATTATCTCAGATTTATGGCATGAGCCAGTCCAGGGGTATAAAAAGTAATGCTGCACATTTTTGAAGTTTGGACACTGGCTTTACTGAACCCAAATCTTAAACGTCTCTCAGGCAATATGGTTTACCAGAACATATTCAGCAGGTGGCTGATTTACTTGTGATCTAAATTATATTTATTTAATAAAGTTAGAAATTTTGCCTCTAAAATTGGATATGTTTGTGTGTGTTTGAACTGTTCAATAAATACCCTCTATAAAATGAGTGTGGATATATGCATCTTGTTATTGTATAATCTCATTAATTCACAATTACTTTGACTTTACTTAGAGTAAAATTAAATAAAATGAAATGGAAAATATCACAATGGGTACAAATTATTTTTATTGAAATTAGTCAATGGAAGGTTTATTTGTACACAAATCATACACATTGTCATTCAAATGTCTTTTAAAGAATAAAAGACAAGCTATGAATACATATAGAAAAATATTAAAATCAGAAAAATTGCTAGATGTACTTTATTGATCTCAAACTGGGGAATAACAGTGCACCGGCAAGATGACAGTGACAGCAAAAAAAAAAAAAGAAGGAGCAGACACTTCACATGATCACTTTGAAGTAGGTATGGCAACAGACCTAAATTAAAAAAAAACCCTGCATGATTAAACTGAAGTGAAAATAAGTTGTAACATTCAGTAGTTTGACACAACATGTCAAACTATACAATCATTCCTGGAAGTTTCATCAAAATCCGTTCAGAACTTTTTGCGTAATCCTGCTGACAGACAAACAAACGAACCTGAATTTAATAGTTCCTTGGTCCATCCATCCATCATTCATTCATTCATTCATATTGAAAGTGCAAAATAACATATTAAGATTCAGAGTGACATTTAATTGAATTGAATTTAATTGTATTTTATTTTTTTATTATTTATTTTATTTTATTTTATTTTATTTGGTGTACAGGTACACTGTACATTAATGAAGATTTCTATAAACACACTCAATTGTCGCCAAAAGGTTAATTTATATTGGCAGTCCCCCTGTGACAAAAATAAAACAATAAAGAATCACAAACAAGAATTAATGGATGCATAACACTTAACAACCTTAACATAACACAGGACCAGGAGAAACAGAGAACATGCAGACAATATAGATAAAAAAAAACAAAACTAAACAATTACAAGTTGAGTGACATTACAAGTAGAACACAATGATGCTTTAAGAATCTTATACTTAAGGTTCCCAGAGGAGGGAGTGCTAACCATATGTTTGTATCTGTTGGAATAAACACACTTCATGCACTTTTAAGAAACTTAATGTATAATTTTACACAATGACTGGATGATTCCACAAAAAATATCATGGTGGCACTTTTAAATCAAAGTGTGAGTAGCACAAGGAATACATCCAGGCTGAGAACACATCGGATTAAATGCCTGTATATATTTTAACTGTTTTTTTCTGTGTGCGTTTTCTCTTGTTTGATGGGGTGGTCTGTTTGTGATGTGTTTGTGATCTGTTTTTATATAGATTTTATGTAGATTTTAAATGGGTGTCTGACATATAAACTGAATTTAATTGAATTGAAAACAAAAGACCCCCCCCCCCCAGATAAAATACATTATAAATATACAGATAAAATACAGAATATATTACAGATAAAATATAATATATTGTGTGGTCATAAACCTAATGTTTATGACCACATAATATTGAATATGAAAACATTAAAATAGTTACATTTAAAGATCAGAGAGTAAATGAAACCATGTCAGAAATATTTTCATCTTGAACTTAAACATTGTTGTCACAGTGCTGTGATATAACAGACTTTTCCATATTTTGCCAGCAAAAACACAAACACTGCTCACACTCATACCTTTTTGTGAAATTAGAAATTAGCATCTGTCAAAATTATGCAATGAAAATGCTAAATTATGCAATAAAAAGGCCCAATAATGAGATTAAAAAGTAAAAATTATGCGATAAAAAGCCAAATTGTGATAAAAAGTCAAAATTATGTAATAAAAAGGTCAAAAGATTATGTGATTAAAAAAGGCCAAATTTGCAATAAAAGTTAGAATTATGTGATATAGAGGCCAACTTATGCGATAAAAAGGCCAAGTTATGAGATAAAAAGTCAAAATTATTTAATAAAAAGACCAAATTATATGATAAAAAACCAAAATGATGTAATAAAAAGGCAAATTTATGTGATAAAAAGTATTTTAAGTGCACCTTGTAGTCCGGAAAATACAGCAGTTTAATATTGTTATTCTGTGGGATTTGGGGCCCCCAAGACATCTGGTGTCCTTGTCTGCCTATGCCTAACGCCGGCCCTGCTTATATGGCTCCAGCTTGTCATAGATATGAATATTAATATCAATCCTAATTCATCATGATGACAGGGAGGAAAAGCTTCCTTCTAATAAATCCTGATCATTTGCTGAGGGCACAGGTGATTCATTTGGTCAACACCCTTTAGAATAAACCAGGGGCTGATTTGTAATGATGATGCATGTAGGTCTTTGTCTCCCTTCCTCCCCCTCTCTCTCCTTCCTCCCACCCAGGCCCACATCCAGCCTCCTCCCCCTCTGAACGAACCAGATGACCACCGTTGGATCATCCTGTGTTCCGTCAGACTCCAACACAGCGGATCAGTGCGCACAGACAAGCGGGGGGGAAAACACGACCCAGCACCCGGATACGGACAGGAGGACGAACCGGTGTTGGAGCCCGCACTCTTTCGGATTATCTCTACCAGAGATGAGCACCCACATCCACACCGTTAAGTAGAAACAAACGCAGCACATACCATTACGCGTCGAAGATGAACGGAACCGCAGTAGCCACGGGATCGGCTTCCTGCCGTTTCGCCCACTATTTTGTTGTGTGTGGATTGGACACGGAGACAGGCCTGGAACCGGACGAAGGAGCAGGTAGATAGCACTAATTATATATATTTATATAAAAGAAAGACATAAATAGCATAAATATATAAGATGTGAATGAAAGAACAGGTTCATTTATGCGTCTGTGGAGGAGGAAAAAAAATGGTCGTGTGCGTATTGGTGACATCCGTGGACATGTTGTGACTGGATGACACTCATTCAAAGATGTTTACAGTTTAGTAAATGTCACAGAAATCATCTTGTTTAATTTCGTGGAAGGATATTTTGAAAAGTATCTTTGAATTTCTTGAAATGTGAAGAAAACAAACACCAGACTTATTTTCTTTTTTTTGTTTGTTTATTTTTTTCTTCTCATATTTCAGCCATTTGAGCACAATAGTAATCATCAATATTTCATCCATATTTTTTTTTTGATAACTGAGAAAACAGTGGAATTTTATATATTTTTTTCCTCAGATCATCACTATGATGCCCGACTGAAAATACATCATAGCTTTTATTGTTTCTGCAAGTCATTCATTTACACATCGAAATAGAAACAAAGTAAACCAACATCATCATATAAAGACTAAACCACAGATGGGAATGTCATAGATAACCATTGGCAAACTGTCACATTACACTGTTGTGCATTTGGCTGCGTTGATTTCCCTATCATATGTTCATGATCTCACACAGAGAGGTGGACCCTTTGTCTTAGAACCAAAACACTTCCATCCCAATGCAAAGGCAGTGGAGGAAGTTGTAGGATGGCAAATGGATGCTGTATTGTTGGTAGATATGGGGGTTGCCACGGTGAGCACAACTGCAGTGATGCTGTTTTTTTGGCTCATTTGTGGTGGATATAGCCTCTTCTTTTTACTCTATAGCTCCTGTCTTTATAAATACAGATATAAGATGTTGTTGTTTTTCCTCCCATGCTTATTTGTTGACACACTACGCAGGTCAGTTAGGGTATATATACCCCCCCCCAGCAGCATCCTGTGACGTCTGCACACATTGTACTGCGTGTTCCATTAGCATCTTTCTGAGGACAAATAGCCATGCAGGTGTGCTTACGTCTCATATATGTCACTACCAAATTGCAAATGTGAAAACTGTAACTAACAGTAGTCACACCCTATGCTGATGTAGTGCATTTCATATGGAAAATATATTTGTAAGCAGACCTACTTAACTCTACCTTGTTATTTTTTTAATTTTATTTTTGCTTCTTTAGTATATATCATTTGAATAATAAGTGTGGTAGGATGAAATATTAGAAGGACCAGTGCAAATCCCAACGACGTCTGAAGGTGCAGATTATTCTAAATAAGCAGTGTGCTCTGTGATATTGGGCTCCCTGCAGCGAATGACAACACCACTGGCTGATATATTTGAACTCCAACAATCAGCTTATGTAACAGCAGGTCATCTCATACCCTCTGCAGCATGGGGGCTCTGCTTCTGTCAAGAGATTTCAGTCCAGAAGGATTGTACGCATCACTATTGTATGTGATAACCTCTATCCAAACAACATCATTTTCTATTTGTTACGTTTAAGAGATGTGTGAGGTTATACAGTACAGTACAGTACAGTATGTCTTTTGGCATGTGTGTAATTACTGAATGCCTGCCGAGAGACAATCTGCTCTTGTTGGTGTCTCAATGGATGCCACTGTGTTTTCTGCAGCCTAATCAAATTTCACATGACATTGCCTGTTGGAATGCTGAATGGCTGAGGCTTCAGCACCAGTCACAGGGGGATGAGATCAGCCAGAAAACCCCAGCCCTACACATAAGAGCTACTTGATAACGTTGAATTTACCAGAGAAAGATGCATCCTTACACTTAATATTACTCTAAATTCACGTATCTCTGTAGTAGTGATTGACAGATATATTTTTGTGGTCGATATTGATTTATATATGTATTAAGGCTGTCAAAATGAATGTGTTAATGCAGATTAATCATTCATCATGATTAATCTGATTAAAATGTAAAGGCTATTCAGTGGAACAGTTGTGTTGTTTTATTGAAACTGTTGAAGGTGTTTAATAAACATATTCATTGCATATACATTCATATTTTTGTATAAGTTTTGGATATTTTATCAATTTTCTTTGAAAATGTTTCCTGTATTTTAGAAGTTTTTGAGTATGTTTTGGATTTTTCATCCCTTTTTTTTTTTAATTTTAGTGGATTTTTAGCATGTTTTGTTTTTGTGTTTCTTAGTGTATTTTGTGGGAAATTTGAGTACAACAAAACAACAACAAAAATGATGTGAAGTGTTTTTCTCATGATTAATCAAAATTAATCCAAAGCAACCCTGATTAAAAATCTGATAGAAAATTATAATCATTTGACAGCCCTAATATATATTTGTTCTTTTTCTTAAACCCCACCAGAGCAGGTCATAAAAAAACTTTAGTCAAACCTTCAGTCAAATGCCAAAGATTTCTACAATCTGAAGAGAAAGTGAGTGTACACAGGCCTGCAATATTTCACTGCTGAGATTTGGAACCGATACAGTTATTTTTCTCTCTCTCCAATGATAACAAATCTCACAAAATCCTCTTTACATACATTTAGAAAACAAAAAAATGTGACAGTTAACCAGGTAAATAAAACTACACCAAAAGAGATCATTTCCTTCCAGTATGGACATCAGTAAATGTTTTGAAGCTGTGAATTTCACCTGTCAGTAAATGATGGCAGGGAAAAAGAACATATCTGCTGATTGAACAGGCCAATACTAATAAAATATGTAAATATCAGACTATTATTACTCTGTAGGGGACAAAAGTAATACAAAAACAAACAAAAAAACACTGTCCCACTGCAAAGGACCTACCATAAAATCTAAAATGAATGCAAACAATTACACAAAATGTATCTGAAAAAACAAAAAAAAACAAAAAACAAAACTGCTGCATGATGACATTTCGAATCACCAGTTATTTCATGAAAAAAAGCCCGAATGTTAACTTTCTAGGATCTCAGGAAGCTATGAGACAGTTCCCACTGATCACACAGAGTTGAAAAGCATCATTTGTTGTTGTTTGTCATATGATTTGCCTGAAGTGAATGTTAACGTCAACAAAGAAATAGTCATTTTTTAAAGTTCTAGGCAAAAAAAAGCATCATTTGTTATCAGTCTGCTCCAACTGACATTCTCTTTGCCCACATCTAATCATGATGTGTATGTTAACGGTAATAGACTTGGCAAATATGACAGATATCTACCTTTATGGTTGTTCAATCATTCTTGATTGAGTGCTCTATTTTTTTTATTTTTTTATTTTTTATTTTAAATATAAAACCACTCAGGCCTGTAAAAGTGAGTGATGAGTGTATAAACCACTGAATGAATATCACATTGTTTTCCTAGAGTTACACACATAGGAGTCCTGTAACACATTGGCTCCAGTGGGCTCTCTGGAGTGTGAATGTTAATGTGGTAAAAAGGGGGAAACATGGTAATTACAGGCTAAATGAAACAGGCATTTAAGCTTTAATTTAGACTCTAACACAAACCTCCCTCCACTTGTCTGTCACAGAAAGTGACACTGCGTTGAATGTGGTATGGTGTCTCTACAAACGTAGCGGTGGGAACTTGAGATGTGGTTTTAATTGGGTCAGCTGATGAAACCTGGTGTGACGTTGCTGCTGACGAGCTTTGTCTTGATGCTTATCATGAAGGCCACAGCGGAAATGGCTACCATGGCAACTAATCATCCTTCTGAGAGCCTGGATTCCATCTCTGAACACCGACACCAATTTGTATGGTTAGCAAAGAACATTGACTCTCCCTCTCGCCACAGTAATCCATTTGCTTCTGTCTCCCACATATTACACTGACTCAGTTTAACCTGAAGTGCTCTTTTCACACTTCGCCTGCAGTGCAGTTTCCTTTTTTGGGCTTCTGTGCGTCATCCCGTGGGCAGGTGAAGTCAATGTTCCTTGCAGAATGAATTCGTCAAAGCTGGCAGCTGATAGCAGACTATTGTATGTTATTCACCAGTGTTTTTTCTCCTGTAATGAGCTGATGTCAGGAGTGAACTCTGACTGTTTATTGTGAATGGTAAAAAAGGGAATAAAAGAGAAAGTGCTGTTCAGAGGCTCCCTGAACAAAGTGAATGACTAATAACAGTACCCTGTTTGCCACTATCTGTTTATTAATCTCGCCCAACATTGATTGGGAAAGATTTTTGTAATCAGCTTGTATATGTGTGTGTATGTGTGTGTATGTCCGCAGAGACATATCATGCTACAACTCAATGAATACTTGAGATATCACCATGAAATTACATGAGCATATACATATAGGTAATGCACATAAGATGCAATGATCAATTTGAGTAAAGGTCAAAGGTCAAGGTCACAATTAACTAAAAGGTCAAATTCACATTATTGTTTCTAACTCACGAACAGAGGGTCACAGAACTTTCAGATTGGCACCAAAGGATGCAGAATGAAGATTTCTACAATTCTTATAATTGGTTTTATCACCTACGACCAATAGTTTTTGAAGATCTCTGGAGGTCAACAGTGACATGTCACAAAATTAACTTCTGTAACACTGTGTGTGTCAAGCATAGACTGTGATGGAAATGTATCTTGACCAGGTCATTAAATGTCACTGATCACCATGAACCATAAACATTAAGGTTATGATTATTTGGCAGCTGAAATATTTAAATCATCAGCATCTTCAAATGGAGGTTCAGCAATGAGTGAGTAATAATTTATTTTTGATGGCTTGACCAAGAAGCACATCAAAGGCAAATAAGGATGGATTTTGTAACTCTGAAACAGTGAGTATTGATAGAAACCTAATATCAAAAGAAACAATGAGAAGAAGTACAGAAAAATTATCAATATGATTCATGTCAAATGCAGTCAGGGAGACCAATCATTTCTTGGATTATCTTATTTTACAACTGACCCCACAAAATTATATGAGACTCAGATAATTTATGGACATTCCACCAAGCCTGTTTTTCACAAGCAGTTTTAAACAAGGGGCAAGATTAAGCATTCTCTGAATACCTGTTGGCTACTGAATCATATCAATGTTTTTTTTTCTCATTCCTGCTTCTTGAATTAGAGCCAATAATGTGATTTTGACCTTTCTGCTAAATACTACTTTGACCTTTGACCTTTACTGAGGTGGATCATTGCATCTGATGTGCATTAGCTGTATGTATATGCCCATGTAATTTCATGATGATATCTCAAATGTTCATTGAGTTATAGCGTGATATGTCTCTGTACACACACACACACACACACTGATTGAAGATGTTTACAGTTTCATTAATGTCATATAAATCATCTTATATGTTTCATTTCATGGAAAGAGATTTTAAATGTATCTCTGAATACTCTATAATGTGAAGGAACATAAACTATCCTTTATATATACACGCACACACATATATATAAATATATATATATATATATATATATATATATATATATATATATATATATATATATATATATATATATATATATATATATATATATATATACATACATATATACATACATATATGAGCCATTTGATCACAATAGTACAGTATATCCACAGTGTATTATTCTTCTTACTGCTTGCTTCACTTATGCATCACATTCTATTTAACCAGAACCAGGCACAATGCAAACAATGACAGAGGAAATGCTTCAGCCAGACAGGGCAATGCATCAAATGTATGTGCAAATTGTAATTATAAAGAGGAATAATAGAGTTTTCATGCACTACAGATGGCATTTTTTATATATTATGTAGCAGCTGCAACAAAACCTTCCTTCTCTGTTCTGCGCCTCACATATTAAAAGTCAAGTCCTTCCATTCCAGGTGTGTTTTCATTCTGTTGAAAGGCTTCTCTGCTGCAGTGTCAGGGATGAAGGGTGCTATACTGTATTTCCAGCCTATCCCTATGATAATGAGATGAGTTACATAACTGTTGGAAGGGCTTTTCCCTCTTTTCTGCAGAATAGCCCTTGCTGCTGACAACAGATGCATAATTTTAAGTGTGTGTCAGACAAGGTTGGTTTTTGTAATGCTCTTCTCACTTCTACAAAATCCTTTATTATGTTCATTCCACCTTAATATAAAATATGATGTAGGTGACTGACCATTTTGTGTTAATTTAAGTCTGTTTGTGTGTTTTGCAGGTGAAAGCTTTGAGCAGAGCCCCATCCGACGGTCCTTCAAGTCCAAAGTTTTGGTTCATTATCCTGAAAGCACAGACAGAAACCCCTTCAACAAAGATGCTATTAACATGGTGAGTGATTTATACATACATGCAGGCTGAGCTTTAGTGGTGGGGTATTTTCCTCTCTCTGGAAAGGTAAGGAAATAATAATACAGTTGACTAAAGATGCCACAAAATCAATGGGATAATATTGTTGTTGTAGCGCGTATGGCTTTTGGGTCTTTGCTTTACAGAATATTCTCATATTTTGCCTGAAACTGTTCTGTGTTCTTTGTTCTTTCATGGAAAAACAGGTCACAATGATAAAAGCAGGAGACTCAAACGAATTGGGCACAGTCAGATGAAACAGAATAAATTTTAATGTCTTGTTTTTCACATTTAAATTCTCTGAAAACAGTCTCGAGAGACACAGCAGTTAATGTTATTTAAAGCTGTTATTTTTTTTTTTTTTTGTTTTATCACAGAGTGTTTAGGAAAGTGAATTTACAAAAAAATGTGTGGAGTCATTGGGAGCAAAATGTAACACTTTATATAACATTAGTACATGGAATGGGTGAAAGGAAATAGTCTGCAAAGCTACTTTTTTGTTGTTGTTTATTCTTTGTTTATTGACAATCCCCATTTGCTGACACACAAATGTCAGACTAGTCTCATTGGGGTCCTTTAAAAAATAAAAATAAAAATCAGAATGCAAAGTCATAATACACAGTCAATCAATCAATGAACTTTAAACATTTAAATGATCCACAGGGTAAGCCAAAATGCTGTACATAAAATAGGAAAATAAGTTAAAAAGACATGGGAACAAAATCATACAAAGAAAAAATAAACAGGTTCATGTCAGTTTAGTGGTTTTGGATGCCATACAAGATGAGTTACAGTGTGTTAAAGGCCAGAGAACAGTTTTACATTTGGAAGGAGCAAGAAAAACAATCCCAACATGGTAACACAAAAAGACTAAAACTTGATTTCTTCTTTAATCATGTCAGATTTTTACATTTTCATCGGCACTAGTGATGAAAACAACCCCCATGATATCACATCTATGACTGTAGGGTTGTTTTTTGTTGTTGTTGCTGTTTTTATTGAGAAACACTTTCCAATACAAGTGACATAAAATGTGTGTTTAAGCAATTTATTTCTATTTATAATACTAACATGTTTTTCCTCCACATTTATTCTCCTCAGCTCTGTATGCCCAGGGGTCTTTCCTTCCGCACTCAAGCAGACAGACTGGATGCTCAATTCCACTCATTCACAATTGTTTTCGACGATGGTACACGTTCCTATGGCTTCGTCCACACTTTTTATGAGGAAGTGACCAGTCCTCAGATCATTACTGCCATGCAGACTCTCTACCAGATGCACCAAGTGGAGCGTCAGTCTTCATCATCTGCGTCTTCACCTTCCTCTTCTGCTTCTTCATCTGCCTCGTCACCTTCCACCTCCAGCATGGACTCCCTTGTGAGCAGTTTGGACGAATCCGATGCAGAGTCCCTGGCCGGGCTTTCCGCCTATCTCGGCTGTGCAGGTTCATTCGATCCAGCTCGTGACACCCTGTATGTGTCCAAAGCCCTCTGCCTCCTCACCCCCCTCCCATTTCTTCAAGCGGCTCGGCAGTTCCTGTCTCAGTTGCACCAGGCTGTTGCGTCTCACACGGCTCCGCCTCTTCCTCTGGAGAGCTACATCCACAACATTCTGTTTGAGGTGCCACTGCCTCCCCCAGGCAGGTCGCTGAGGTTTCATGGGGTTCAAGGGCCCATCCTGTGTCAGCGACCTGGCCCGGGTGAGCTTCCACTGAATGAGTTCCCACTTGGAGAGGCGTTCTCCTTACTGGGCGTGGACAATATGGTTCAACTACTCACCTGTGCACTTTTGGAAACACAAGTCCTGCTGTGTTCTCAAGGTGAGTGAGCTCCATATTCATTCATTAGCCTGACGGAAATGACACTCCAAACAGGAAATGTTCTCTACAGTCTGCTGCTTTTGTTGACTATGTCATTGAAAACAATATCTGAACCAAAGCAAACACAATTGACGGAAGAGGAAGTTGTTTTTTAAACTTTACTTTATAAACACTTAGCAATTTATTAGGACTCCCACGTGATAAAAGGATGTACTTAGTACTTTGTGATTAGTCTAAATGTATTACACATGTCAATTAAAATGTTATGGAACCACCTGAAGGTTGAAGTGAAATTGTGTAGCTTGTTGTCGAGCTTTAAAAAAGCTTTAATTTGTCAGATTACTAATGAGTGTCAAAGTACAACAACTGGTAAATGACTTTAGAAAAGAAATTGTATAAGTGGGGTCTGTTTTATGTACATATGTTTCTTTTATATTTTATATAACTGAAATAAATTCATTCATTTCTTCATTCATTCAATATCTACAGCAGTAATGGTCATAATGATAAGAAATGTTTTGGAAACTGATTCGAATTAATTACCCTCTGCACAAATTACAATTTATTTCCTTTTAGCTATTACATCTGTCAACAAGGCTTCCATTTTATTTATAATATGACTGTAAACAATATTACTCTCCTATAATATATAGTGTATATATATATATATATATATATATATATATATATATATATATATATATATATATATATATATATATATATATATATATATAAATATATATATATATAAATATTACTTGAACTAAAAAAAGCCTCACTGAAATCAACCAACTCAGGAGTAGCACAATTAAAGTTGTCAGATTTTGATTAAACACTTACTGATCTCCTTTAAAAAAAAATGTAAATTATTCATAAGATATTAGAAATATCAAACAGATATTGTCACAAATTATCAACATCAATCCAAGAAGGAATTAGTCCCAACATCCTCAGCCGGTTTTACACAACCCCAGGTCAATACTTATATTAAAAGCATCAAATGAGACCTGATACAGTTAATTTTACAACTTATTCCAGGCAAAAGGAGGAGCCCACAGTCTGGGCTTTAGAGAATGATACTATAAAAAAGTTCTGACACTGCAGACAGTATATTCGGATACTTTTTTCTGCATAATTAATATATATATATATATATATATATATATATATATATATATATTTTTTTTTTTTTTTTTTTGCATCATATCAATAATCAATAGAGGTCATTATTTCTGTCTGCAGCAAATATAAAAGCTGTAACTTCTGTGAGCTGATGAGTGTAACACTTTTAAGATGATATGACATGAATTCGTAATAAATACATGATGCAATGCATGATATAGTCTACAGTGACAATATGACAGATGGAATTGTGGGTAAATACTGGAAGGCAAACATAATTTAATAATGAAAAGATGTTCTTGGAAGTAAACTGCTGTGTTTTGCAGCACGTAAACAAAAATGTAGGCAAGGTATTCAAGTGTTGGATTAAAACATGGTGTCTCTATGTATAATTAATTTTTCTGGTCTTCATCTCCTCAGACTACCAGCGACTGATGACAGTGGCGGAGGGCATCACTACTTTGCTCTTCCCATTCCAGTGGCAACACATCTACCTGCCGATCGTTTCTGCACCCATACATCACCTCCTTGATGCGCCGGTGCCGTTTATGATGGGGATCCAGCGCAGAGAAGGAGCTCAACGATCCTCCCTCCACCTACCGCATGAGGTGCAGAACTTAACACGTGATTATCACAAATCAGGACGCAGACATTTCAGTAAATGCGAATCATTCTTCAACCCTTCGCTGTGCTGTGGTTAGCATGCGTGACAGTTTACCCATTGCTTCAGGCCTGATGAACAGAATCTTTGCATGTTCTCAGAGCAGCACTCACCCCCCTCCTTCTTCGAAAACCCAGTCCTTCACTTTATGCTGCATTGCTATCGCACTGAAGCGACTTTGAAGTGTCTCTGCTCCAGAAAGCAGGCAGTAGAGAGACAGCTCGAGGGGGGATGACAGGAAAAAAAAGACGTAGAACATGAGCAATGCAGAATAATGGTCCCTGCAGAATAATTACTGAGAATTCACAATAACCAATTATTCTTTTGGTTTGTATGCACATATAGGGAATTTTTATGTATGAAATCTATGTACATATGAAGTGAAAACATTACTGTACACTTCACATGTGAAATCTATTAGAAATTTAAACAATTTAGTGTCTTGAAACAACTCATAAAACATGTTGAATATATAGATATAAATGTTAAAATTATACTGTTCATTTCGGATTTGTTATAAATTTCACAATCTACATGATGTTTGCATTATTATTCTCCCAATATAGGAGCTTCTTGTGCTGTCTATTACATGTCCTTAAAGCAAAGAGTTTTACTTCATTTACTGTGAAAGACTTTAAGTGGTCACTCGAGTGGTCCTCCTCATTATTTATTAATATACAAAGAAAACCCTGAGTGCTTATTGTTTTCATTATTTGTCATATATTAAATAATGAGGAAATGCTTTTGTGAAGGCCCCTGCATCTATACAAGTTAATCAAACATTTGTAATACAATAACAGGCACCTATTTGCCTTCTTTCCTTGAACACATTTCTTTTTTTTTTGGTTAAGAAAATGATGAAACTATACCTCAACTAGGACATGACAACATTAACTGGGATGATGAAGCAGCGTAGACGTGACCGTCTGAGTAAAGAGGATGTAACTGTCCACTCTACATTACATCTCCCAAGTTTCCCCTGAGGCTATAAATTGACTGTTAGAGGTCACTGTTGAAGGTTATGTTCCTGCTGACTGTGTCGAGCAGCGCTTCAGCTTACAGAGGCAGTTTTTTTTTTTTTTTTTTTTTTTTAACTTTTTTTGTTATTCATTGCACAGCAGCAGGTTTGGGGGAATATTTTCCACCATAGTTGTTTTTTATTCATTACCAAAGTGTTTCCCTTCTAATTACAGGTTTCCACTGTTGCAATGATAAGAGTAATCATTAGATAATCTTCCCTTCACATGTTAATATCCTCAGGAATGATGACAGAAAAATGCCAAGAATCTCTTATTGAAATGTAAATCTTCATCTGTGATCTTAATTGGATGTTTCGTCCTTGCTTCAGTGATACTACAGCTCAGCCTCTCTGTCACATGGCTCTGAATATTGTGACTGTTTAAACTTATTATGATTATCTGATATCGGAGTCTGACTGGAAGTGTTTTCTGATGCTCTCTTCTGCTCATCTCTTCCTTCTATTCAGGCAAATCTGTGTTTAGTGGACATTGACAACCACTGTGTCGAAGCCCCAGAGGACCTTCCTGTGTTTCCAGATCAGATGGAACTAATCCAAGAATTGAGTGAGATACTGGTGCGTTTCGGGATCCCTCCACAAGGGGGTGTGATCACGAAGCCCACTCCCACCCCCTCCCCTCGCCTGAGCAGCCTCGTCTTGGAGGATCTGATGGAGGACAGAAGGAATGGAAACCTAGGAGGCGAGGAGTTGGCTGTGCTGGAGAGGCTACAAGCCCTGGCACGGAGATGTGGAGGAGGAAAAATATCAGATGGAGGAAAGACACTAGGACATGTGTTTGGGGAGGATGATGAAGAGCTGAAGGCTGCGAAGCTCAACATTCAGCTGAGGGAAGTGTTTGCAGGGAGGTTTGCTGCCATGTTTGGCAGATATGAGGAGTTTGTCATCCACAGCGCACTTGATTTGGACTCGTGGTTGAGCAACCGAGAGGGGACGTTCAGTTTTGACAAGGTATTTGAAAATATGACAGTGTGCAAATTATGACATAATTTGTATATAAAAGTTGCAGTAGGTAGAAACCATGGTAAAAACTCTAGAATTTCAATATACTCACCATCCTTCTGCAGCTGGATTTTCTCTGTCCAAAGCAAATATAATACTGGTCATTCACAACAGAGTCTGTGCAGTGGTGATGACAGTGTTTGATCATTATAATAATGGAAAACAGTTTTTGGACAGTTTTAACCCAAGCTCAAATATTATCATTACACATTTGTGGATAAAAAATTTTTTTATGTCTTTGAAAAGGTACAGCTGCATCACAGACAAACATATGCAAATGATTATTTTTGGTTATCATGAAAAAAAAAAAAAGAATAACAAAACTAAATTCTTGACACTTTCAACATGTGTTTTATTCCAAGCTGAAATGTCCAGTTTTGATCTCAGTAGAACAGTGCATGTGCAGAAGGGTGTATATGTGTTTGGAGAATAACACAATACTTTGCAGAGTTGGTTGATTTAAGAGTGATGCCTCGGACGTCCAAATGTTTTCATCTTTCTAAAGCCTGTTAGAGATAAGAGGAGGTTCAGGACTTTTAGGCCTCTTGGTTTACAAAACACAATGTCTCTCAATGTTCTAATACACAGTGTGTGTGTGTTTTGATTTCTGATGTAACCTCTCCTGTCTGTGTGTCTATGTACAATTCTATTTAGAATGTTATTGCTTAGATTATATTTATAGCTGTGTTTGTGGTGTTGTTTTTTTCAGGGTTCCTTCCTCTCAATTCAGCCTATCTCCCACTTGACCTTCTTGTCCCGCTTCTTGGAGACCTCCATGTTTTCTTCATTTGTGGATGGTAAGGTGATAGCTCGATGGGCTGACAGGGAGCCCATGCAGCAGCTGTTTGACACCCGTTTGGAAAGAGAGCGGTTGTACGACACTGATGAAGAAGAATCCCGTAATGGCCACTACAGGAAATGCACCTCACTGTTTGAGTCAGGTAATGTGTTAGAGTGCACATAAAGAAGAGAATAAAATAAACTGCTATTTTATTGCACATATTGCTGCAAGATAAATTGATGATTCATATCAGGTGAAACATTGAATTCCAGGCATCTGAGTTGTTTTTGGATGTTTTGTGATATCTATCAGGATTTAGACATTACTTGGTTGAATTAAATAAAATATGTGGGGACATCATTCTGTGTGGGAAAAGTAAAAGGCTTCAGTGTACAAATCCCTGTTTTTGAGTGAAGGGGGTTTTTTATGTAAAATTGCACACATATGAGGGACATGTTTGTTTGATTTGTATACATTTACACCTTGTATTAAAATGTACTTTCATTATCTCTACTGTGTTTGCACTGTGATAAGATGTCAACAAGAAAAGGCAGAGGGAGTTGACCTTTTTAGCTTATTGAGCTGATTTTTTTTCTGAAGAACAAAACTGTACAGATTGTTTTACATTTCGCTCCTATACGAATTCAAAACGTTTTTGACCACTGGAAATGTCTGTATCATTGCTTATTCATTGTGGCTGTAGTAAATATATTACTTTTTATGTGTTTATTTCTCCAGCCCAGGCCATTGAGCACAGGTTAGTGAAGGCCGACCACACGGCCATACACCCCCACCTGCTGGACATGAGAATTGGCCAGGGTCGCCACCAGCCAGGCTACTTCCCCAAACTGCAGGCTGATGTGTTGGCACACGGACAAAACACCAACAAGTGAGGCTGTTTTCTATTGTCCTCCAGTTTAAATAAATGAGATATTAATAAGTGTCTCACTTAGTGAAACAGAGGAAAAAAACTGTGCACGCACACACACACACACACACACACACACACACACACACATATCCAAAATGCTTTATATCAGGGGTGCTCAATCCTGGTCCTGGAGAGCTACCAACCTGCATGTTTTAGATACTTCCTATTTCCAATACACCTGATTCAAATGATAAACCTCTCATCAAGTTCTACAGAAGCCTGATAATGACCGTCAGGTGTGTTGGAAGAAGGATACATCTAAAACATGCAGGATAGTAGCACTCCAGGACCAAGATTGAGCACCCCTGCTTTATATTAATAGTCGTGGAAAAAAATTATTTAGACCATCATGTCATCCAAAACAATGTTTATGCAATCAAGTACTAACTCCTGTGTGTATCATGTGACTAAATCAGACAGAAAAGAAAACATGGAATGCTTTAAAGCACTTTTTTGTCAGCACAGAGCCATACATATATGTACAGTAAGAACAAAAGTGATTTCAGTTATTATGTTGAAGTTTTTAGCCTAAGGCTGTGGAATGTCCTTCAGGCACCATTACAATCAACAAATGAGCTACTGTAGCTGTTTTTAAATCACAGTTAAAAACATATTTATTTAGGCAAGTGTTTGACATGTAGTCTTTTTATGTTGTTGCTATGGTTTTATAACTTGTTTTATCTTTGTTTTCTATCTTGTTTTTATAATTGTTACTTGTTTTTTTTTTATTGTTTTTATCTCATTTTGGAAGGTGCTATATAAATAAAATTTGATTGATTGATTGATTGAAGAAAACATGGAAAATGGATAGATATCAGCTCTGAAATTAAACTAAAATGAGCAATTTTTGTTGTTATTATTATATTTGTACAAACAAATGTACTTTTAGTTGTACCAGGAATTAAAATGAAGAAGAAATTGAAGAAAATAAGGGTGGTCTAATAATTTTTTCTGACTGGAATCTTACTGTGCTTGTGTGAACAGGTGGTCGAGTCGTGTAACCGCATCACGCAGAAGTGATCCCAAAAAATCAACAGTTACCGAACACTCAATAGACACTGAACAGACACAGGTAATTTCTTTAGTAATGTTAAATAGATACCATCACCCATGTGTATATATTGCAATGAACAGTTGTTGTTTTTTACCCCACGCTGTGAGACTTTTAAATAAGTCAGTGATATGAATTTATTTATTTTTTTATGATGTGACTGCTTTGTATTGCTGACCTTGGTCTTTTAAAAACTGCCTTTTAAACTGTTTTTATTTGTATTTTTTTAATTTTATAAAGTTTTAGTATTGTTATTTATGAACTGTTTTTTATTCTGTGTTTTATGGAGCACCCCCCCAACATAAGTTTTTTTTATATATCCCTGTGACAATAAAACATCTTGAATCTTGAAAAACCACTTCATGAACTCCCTTTTTGTCCAACAGAAGCACACATACTCAAGAAAAAATCTTCGCCAGTCCAAACTCCTCGACCCATCACCTCAGGCCATCACGCAGACTCATCGCGAGTTTGTTGACGGCCTCCTGAGCGAGTGTCGTCTAAAGGTCAGATTCTTCCCTGAGTGGAATCTGCTGTCATTGGTTTCTGAAATCACTGTCCAGTCCTAAAAAATGTCCCTTGGCTCTGCAGACTAAACGGATGTTGATGGAGCGAATGGGGAAGGAAAGTGTGGAACTCGGTCAGGGAGAAGCCAACATTACAGGCCTGCAGGAAAACACACTGATCCACGGGCTGTGTGACCTTCTAGAAAGAACCTGGGGCCACGGTCTACAGCTAAAACAGGTCAGACACACGCACGCACACACACCCACACACACACACACACCCACACACACACACACACCCACACACACACACACACACACACACACACACACACACACACACACACATACTTGATTCCATTTCTTATGGGGACCAAGTTTGTAATCAAGTAACCATTGGGTAATGAGTGTAAACACATGTTTTTTTTCATTTTTTAATAAAATAAAATAAAAAAAAATAATGATCACCTAAAAAAAAATTATAATAAAAATTTGAAAACTAAACTAAATTTAAAAAATATAGAAAAATGAATGAATAAATACAAATAATTTTAAAGTAAAATAAATGAATTAAAATAAAGAAATAAAATATAATATGTTTTAAATATATATATATATATATATATATATATATATATATATATATATATATATATATATATATATATATATATATATATATATATATATATATATATATATATAAATTTAAATAAATAAATACAATGAATACTTAAAAAATATACAGAAAAATAAATCATTAAAAAAAGGAAACAAACCTTTGAAAAATATACGTTTGACTTTGCACCCATTTCCCCCATACTTTATAGGGACTTCTGGAAAAAACAAATGCATGAATTTATAGGGCTACATCATTTCTATTTTACTAGTGGGGACCTTTATTTATATTTAAGCTTTGTGCAGACCTGAATTTTGGTCCCCATAGTGTCAGAGGTCCTCATGGTGTGACTGTGTAAACATATCAATGTCCCCATAAAGATAGGAATACACACACACACACACACACACACACACACACATGCTCACAAATATAAGTTAATATACCTCACAGATCTGATGACCTGTGATAACAGCTGGAACTGTCTGTCCCCATGTAAACAAGTTGACATCTCACACATGAGCACACAGATGTGGATTATGCACAGGTTGAATTAATGATGGACTTCTGCTTATTTCGGACAGGGGAAGTCTGCTCTGTGGTCCCATCTGCTTCATTACCAGGCAGCCCAGGGGAAAACAGAAACACCAGCTGAGTCTCCAGGTCAGAGAACAAACCAAACCGTTATGATGTTCTCTTACAAAACACTGACTTAAGAATCAATGATCATCCTCCTACAACTGGTTCTCTGTTTAGGTTTGGATCAGAGAACATTTGATGACGCCACTCTGCCCCTGAGAGGATCTCTCATACAGGACATGAGGTAACGAGAGCAAATATATCTGTGGTGATGTGTACGTGCATAGATGAAGAGAGTGATGTGATATGAATTTACTTTTTTTTTTTATCTTGTTTGTGACCAAAGCATTGCACTGTTTGACAACAGACGAAGCGATCAGAGGCACAGTGTAGAGACAAATGAGGGAGAAAAGGTCACGGAGGTTTTTCCTATGACTTCGTTCATGTAATTAAAAGAGTAGAGGCCATACACCAGCAAACAGAAGAAGAAAGAAAGAAAAAAAAAATATTGTTTGTTGATCAGGTGATGGATGGATGGATGGATGGATGGATGGATGGATGGATGGATGGATGGATGGATGGATGGATGGATGGATGGATGGATGGATGGATGGATGGATGGATGGATGGATGGATGGATGGATGGATGGATGGATGGATGGGTAGGTAGATAGATAGATAGATAGATAGATAGATAGATAGATAGATAGATAGATAGATAGATAGATAGATAGATAGATAGATAGATAGATAGATAGATAGATAGATAGATAGAATTGTGGGTCAGTCTGTTGCTCACATTCCTAGAATCACATTCATAAGATCATCAAGTTAAAAATGCCATACTAAGGTAGCAGTAAATAAAAATTTTTAAAAAAATCTACTTTTCTATATCACATAAGCATTAAATTCTTGTCATATATTGTTACGTTTGCCTCTTTTCAACTTCTCTTGGTGTTTTTCCAGATTTATTCAGGCCATGAGTGAGGGTCTGTCTGAGGTGGGTCAGGCACGGGCCTGGATTCATCTGGCCTTAGAAAAGAAAATGTTATCCCAGCACCTTAAAGTACTGCTTACAAACCAGGAACTGCTCAGGTGAACACTACTTCCTCATCTTTAGCCTTTTTAGATATGACTTTCCCTCCTAATGTTGATTACTATAGATGTATTTCTGTTCATGTGTCCTGACAGACAGCTGTATAAACCTCATGCGTTCCTGCTCTGTGAGGAGGAAAGGGAGCAGTTTTTGTTCCACCTTCTCTCTCTGAACACTGTGGACTACCTCTGCTTTACTCGAGTCTTCACCTCCATCAGTGAGTCAGCAAAACAGTAATTCATTGTCTCGATTGTATGCCGTAAGCCTGGATAAGTAGAGTTTAATTAAAAATTTAGAGGGAAGTGATTGCACTTAAATTATTTGAATAATGATCAACTAATTCATTGGTTTAAATAGGTTCAGTTTTAATGCTAAAAGAATTGGAATTAAACTATTAAGTAGAAAACACTAAAAGACAAGTTGTTTGTACTTAAAATGTTGAATTGAATGGTTAGATAGTGGCGTTGATTTTACAACAGATTTGAAGTTACAAGAATTTTCTCAGTTGCAACCAGATTAATATATCAATAATTAAACAAGTAATTTTAAGTTAATCAAACTCAAAATCCTATCCCTCACCAAACTAGTTATTTGTGTGAATAAAATGATTTAATGAATACACAATGCAAGGATTTAAAAGAATATATATATATATATATATATATATATATATATATATATATATATATATATATATATATATATATATATATATATAAACAATGCAGGTACAGTATGTAGCAGTAGCTCAAAAACATGAAATGAAAATGTGTTGTGGTTCTTGCTCTTGTACAGAGTATAAAAAAGCTTTTACCACCTCTGTAGATGGAAAATATCTACATTTAAGACATATTTCTCAGTTAAATTTTAGCCTTCAGTGACCTTTAAATATATAGAACAGAAAACCACTCACATCATTCCAGAATATGAACAATTTATAGTAGAAGACAATCCTCTCAAACACTGCCAATGGTAGGATTTTCCAACCTTCTCACTGTTAAAAAATAATGATTAAAAAAAAAACCCTGAGAGAATCCTAAAAAATGTCAATTACTCGATAGGATGTCATCCATCTCTGCACTGGAACCACATCTGTAGGAATTCTGTGGAGTATCCTGTGAAGTTATTGGTACAAATGTGCTTGAAACAGATAAATCATATGTTTGTTCTTGGTCCCCTTTCTCCCTTCAGGTATTCCTTACCGTGTTGTTATAATACCCATGAAGAAGCTGAGTATTGCCATGGCAACGGTTAACCCTTGGGTATGTTTGTCAGGAGAACTCGGTGATTCAGGAGTTCGACAAATCCCCAAAAACACACAGGAGATTTTTTTCCAGGTTTGTAAGTTTAGTGTACGAAACAAAAGAGCAGCAGACGTCACATATAGAGCGTCTCTTTCTTACAATGTGTTTTGTTCCTGTAGTGCAAAAACCTGGGCAGACTTAGCACCCTGCAGCTCGGACAGGAGAACTCTGGCTTGTTGGCCAAGTGTCTGATTGACTGTGTGATGGTTTATAATGAAATCACTGGACACACCTACAAGTAAGGATGATTCTCTGGCTTTAACCCTTAAAGATCCAGGGTTACTTTAGCTTCAGTCTAATGGTGATTCAATATTGCAGAAGATGACAGTGGAGCCTCTGAATGTCCAAATGGGTCATATATGTATGATGAGTGTGGAAATATTCGAAATATTATAATAATAATATATTTGTAAAGCACTTTACATTTTAAATCAAATCCCACAGCACGAAGAAATCAACACGTAATATCCAAAATCTGTACTTTACATCAAATATTTACATGTATTGATAAGATTAGGGGTTGAGATGTTATTAAAGATTTTATATCAGTAGATGATTTTAATAATAATAATAATAATAATACATTTTATTTGTATAGCGCTTTCCATGGCACTCAAAGACGCTTTAAATTAAATAAAAATAGAAAAATAAGAATCCTACTACAATAAAAAAAAAAACAATAGAAAACAGAGCAATCACACATTAAAACAAACAAAATAAAAGTAATCAAACATTAAAAGCAATATTAAATAAATTAGTTTTTAAAAAGGGATTTAAAAGTATTGAGGTCAGATTTTAGTTGCCAGTGACTATCTGGGTCTTTATGAGTTAAGCTAATCATTAAATACTTTTAGCTACCACATATTGTATTAGGATTAAATAAATTATATGTAGTTTTCATATTCCAAACTCATAAGGACAGAGGGGAATTTACGTGTTAGAACATAATTATGGCTACTGAAACATCAACAAAACAATGCTATTTTCCATAGACTGTACCTCTCACTGAAAATGACATAAATCTTATTGTTTACACACATCTGTATTATGGTCTCGTCAAGTTTTTGTCTTCCAGCTCAAACCCATAGCCACCACTGTATCTTATAATCGTTACATACTGTGTCAGCTGATAGTTTGCACTAAAACTCTCTTAGCTTAGCTCTGTTTTTAGACAGAAAATAGTCACAGTAAAACCACAAATCACACCTTTTTCTTTCCAAATCTATTGACACTAACTGCACTAAAGATCTGTTTGGGATTATCCAAATGAAGTCAAAACTATTACTTTATTCTTAACTGTAGATCAATGGACAATAACTGATAGCATCACATAATAACTTTATATCTTCATAAGCCTTCAATTTCAGCATCAAACTCCATTTGTTTTATCTGGAACTGTATCAGTGGTGAAAATAATAACATTGCTTCTAGCTTTTATCACTTTCATCGCCGTCTATGACTTATTCCTTCATTATTTCTTCTTTGACTAAAGCTTTCTTAGTTTTAGTCAAAGGCCCTGTGGTGTTATTTTTCCTCACCATGGGAAAACTAACAACGTGTGTTCATTTGAAGACATCAGGTCAGATGGTGAAAATGTGCTCAAAATTAAATGAAATGATCCCAACAGTCACTTTAGATCAGATTATATACACTTTTTTTTTTTTACTCCAAACAAGAGACATTTGTTTTCTAGGACAAACACACTGATACCATTCATCAAGTCACGTTGTTCATCCCAGAGTTTCGTAGCCAAAGGAATAAAAAAAAAACTTCTGGTGTTGTAGCTAAACATCCAACAGATGGGCTTTGATTACACCCTGGATAAAGCATGTGAGATGGCTCCAGTCAGAGTCATTTTCCTTTCCATTTGGAAAACTGGTTTCATTTAATATGGACTGAACACAAGAGTGGACAGTCACACCAACCACCTTTATTACTGGACACGTGTCAGATGAGTTAAGGACGTCATGGAAGGACGATGAAACATTCCAAAAACCCAAAGCCAAAGAGGAAGTACATGTTTTGGTAGAAGTTCTGGCACAGGTTATCAGCATGCATATCCCATAATATGCTTTTTATCATTAGTCAAACGTCAAACATCGTATGTCTGAGCTTTCTTAAATGTTCCCTTATGAACTCTATCTGTTGTATTTAAAACCACAGGTGGAAGTAACTAAGTAGAAGTACTTCCTTTATTGTACTTAAGTCATTTTTTATAGGTATCTGTACTTTACTTGAGTATTTATTTTTCTGACAACTTTTTACTTTTACTCCTTACATTGTTTTTATATATATATATATATATATATATATATATATATATATATATATATATATATATATATATATATATATATATATATATATATATATATATATATATATATATATATATATATCAGTACTATCTGTACTCTTTACATTCTCAGAATAGACTCATTACTTTTTCAAACTAGACAAATGTGACAGTATGAAAAATAAGTCGTAAATCAGAAATTGTGACTGACTATATCATGGTTTTGACTTTTTATCTCAATTATCCATTTCTTATCTCATAATTCTGACTTTTTATCTCACAACCTAGATTTAAAAAAATCTCATAATTCTGACTTTTGAATTTTTCCTAAATGTCCTGTCCATACCCACAAAACTGAGTACCGTTTTCCTGCTTAAATAGGTATTATTTCATCCATAGCAAATAAATGAATACATTTGAAAAATGCTGTTTTACTTTTTACTTTATTACCATTGAGAAGTTGTACTTTTTTTTTTTTTTTTTTTTTTTTTTTTTACTTTTACTGAAGTAAAGGAGTTGAATCAGTACTTGTACTTTTACCAGAGTATTTTTTTCACACAAGTAGCTGTAAAGTAGTAGTAGCAGTAAAAGGTCTAAACTGAAAATGAGGCAGAAACTGCAAAAATTTTTGTAGATGTTTAACCTGGTGGATTTAATATTTAAACTACTCTCATGCCTTGTGTTTCATATGATATTTATTTATTATATATGTTTGCTTTGTTATCTTGACTGTAACCTTATGAACTGCGCTGCTGCATTTTCCCTATTTTGGTCAGAATGTCCTTGTAAAAAAAAAGTTTAATCTCAGTGACTCTTTCTGATTAAATAAAATAAAAATAAAATGTGCAGAACATTTACATAATGCATTTATTTACCTTTACCATTTAATTAGAAGATAATCCAAATGCAACAGCAGTCCTAAAATCAGTAATTATGTACAGTTATTACTTTTTAAAATGTTTTAAATATAAAAGTATTTCACTTAAAAGCAAAAGTAGACTTCACAATAGTTTACTTAAATTATTGTTTATTTATTTTCCATTTTTATCATATATTTCACGACAAAAAATACATAAATTAATCATTTTTAAAACAATAAAAGCAATAAAAAAAAACTAAGCGAAACTGTACATACACACTGTTTATTTACCAATTTACTCTTAACATAATGCTGTGCAAAATACACTGAAGAGTCACAGATAAAGCAGGTGCATGTGTTGATAAATAACAAAACATGACAAATTATATTTAACAACATGTGGTCTGACATCTGGTGTAAAATACAATACATTTGGAAATTAACCATCCAACACTCTCCGTAATTTGGTCATTAATTATATTAAATGCTGGGTGAAATAAACCCTTATTTCTTCTTCTTTCCTGTCAGGTTCCCATGTGGTCGCTGGTTGGGGAAAGGTGTGGGCGATGGCAGTTTGGAAAGGGTTCTGATTGGCCAGCTGGTGTCACCTGGTGGAGAGGAGGATGCTGGCAGGTGGACAGGGACGCCTCCAGAACTGGCCTCTCCTTCTCAGAGCGTGATGACAGTACTGGGATCGCTTGGCAGCCGATGCAGTACGTACTAACAAAGAGCACATTCTTTTGGTACAATAACTGACCTAGTTGTTTGTAAATCACCACAATAACAGATTCTTCTCACAGATCACCTTTCCATTTTGTCCCTGTTCTCACCCCTGATATTTGTCATCAGTCACTTTGGTGTTCCTGTTTGTGACTTCTGTCTTTGTTTTTCTCTTTGTCAGGAGTACAGTCTGTTGAAGTACATGAGGACATGAGGGAGGCAGCGAATAACCTTGTTAAACACTTTCATAAACCAGAACAAGAGGTTTGTGACTGTAATAATGATTGTGTCCCTTCTGCTGAACTCCTGCATTCATTTAACATCTTGGCTCATAGTGTGTTCATACTTTTAAATGCAAGATGGAAAAAAAAATTTAAAAAAATAATATATATATATATATATATATATATATATATATATATATATATATATATATATATATATATATATATATTTATTTATTTATTTATATAAATATATATAAACCAGGTGAAATAAATAATCCTCTGCCTAAACAGTGATTGCAGTTTGTTGCTGTGTCTTATAATTATAATCACATTATGCTGAAATGAAGAGACAGTGGTTGCATAGAAACGTATCTGCAGTGTTAGACTGTCAACATCTTGATTGTGTTATTTTTATCTCCGATCATGGTTCATTACCCTGGTTGTCCAACTATGGGCCTCTTTTGTGTCTCATATGTACCAGCCAGGCAGAGTTGATCTCTACAGAGTATTTATTTTATTGTACCTATCACTTCATAAAAGGCCAGATGCCTCTCAAAGACCTCACAAGCTTTTATATACAGTGTAAAAAAAAAAAAAAAAAAATCTTTTTGGCTCTAAGTTTTAGTAAATAAATGAGCTTTTCTAAATCTGATAGAGCATGATGAAGTTGCAGTGTCTTCTTTCACTTGTTTGAGGACATTTACTAAAGCTGTAAGATGATCTTTTTGCTCAATGCACTTGTAAACTCCTAGTCTTTTTTCCATCTTCCCAGAGGGGAAACCTGACAGTCTTGTTATGTGGTGAAGGCGGCCTGGTACTTTCTTTGGAGAAATTCCTCCTCCACGGATTCAGATCTAATCGTCTTTTCCAGAGGAACGTGTTTGTTTGGGACTTTGTGGGTGAGTGTTAAATGCGATAGACGTTAAAAGTACAATTTCTGTGTTCTGTCTCCATCTTGTGGCTACAAAAGTGAAGCTCCCATCTTAAAATGAATCCCATAATGACTCCGTTTGTGTTTTGGAACCAGGTTTTACCTTACTAATGCATTGTACCAACTGTGTCCCACAGAGAAGGCAGTGTCTTCCATGGAGACGGCTGATCAGATGGGCGACCTGCATGGATCCACACACACAAAGGGTCCACCGTGTGATTCATTGTGCCATTATGTCAATGCCATCAATGCCTCGCCTCGAAACATTGGAAAAGAGGGCAAGTTCCAGCTGTTTGTCTCCCTGGGAATTAGGTGAGCAGTTATCTTAAAAAAAAATACACTCAGGCAGGGATTATCCAAACAATACCTCTGTCAAGACGCCCTCAGGAAAACAGTAGTCACAGGCAGTAGCTCATATGATGTTTATCTATGCCCTGGCTACAATCCTTCATATAGGTTTTGTTTGTAAAATGGTAATATCATCTCTGTAGCTTAACAAAAGGACGTGGGTGTAGAAATATATACAGAAGTTAACTTTATTCCCTTACATATAGTAGCACCTTGCATACAAAATGTTAGTCCACTGTAACTATTTAAAAGAACAAAAGGGGAAAAAAGCAAAACAGCAAAAGGCTTTCCAAGACATAAATGTTAATAAATCAACTTATAGGTTTTAAAAATAGATATAGATAGTAAAAAAACATAATAAAATTGTGCACTTTGATGATTATCCCTTGAAGACCTTAACATACTTTTGTGATAACCTTTACCTTTTAACCTTCTTCATCTATATACGCTCTAATATTATGTTTATTATTTTGCATTTTTCAGTGTAAATTAAAATTCACATTTAATTTACTGATCATGTAGATGTTCATAAAAACTAAATAAAGTAAAGTCATGTGGTCTAATAAATTTGTGACACATAGTATGTCTTGTAGTTTCTTTTGAAAAGTCTAGTTCCTCTCATCTTCAGACAGATGACTGTAAAGCCAGGGTTCTAATGGCTGAGGGCTGATGCCCATGCATTTTTGTTAAAGCCCTTGGGAGGAAGCCAGCAGAGGATCTGACACATCTGTTCCGTATATATCTGAGAACTGACTTTCACCAATGTTCAATGATTTAAAAGACATTTGAAAAGTCTTAAAATTAGAAAACTACTTTTCAGTGTCAGTGATAAGATATAGATAACATTTGCATTAACAGAGAAATACGATGAAAGCCACATATATTTATATGTATAATATATGTTTTTTTTGGCTGTTAGTGAGGGTTCTGTCTTCATTCATAGTTGATAAATGCTTCAGTATAAATTCCACATGTTTACCACACCATTTATTGACCATCTCTCTGTGCTGATACAAGGTGGCATAAAAGCACTTAACTATTTCACTATGATATAATTTAATAATCGGAAAAGTTAATAATGCAGACTATAAAAATTATTTGACTGTTATTAGTCTATTACATGCAACTTTTTGTTCAGTTCTTTAAAATATTGTGGATATAATGTGTGCATTATTTTTTGGTTTACATTATTAAAGAAGTATTTCCATTTTATTCAAATTTATTCTCCATTTCATTCCATTTGAAATGCAAATGTTCTGCACTGCATTTCTATGACAGTTTTAATATTTTGTCACTTACATGGTATGAAGCAGTGGTGATGTCTCTCTCTCTCTTTATATGTATATATATGTGTGTGTGTGTGTGTGTGTATATATATATATATATATATATATATATATATATATATATATATATATATATATATATATATATATATATATACACAGTGTATATACAAACACCTCAAACAGATACACCAACTGCATAAGCCAAATTAATTAACAGACAAAAATATTTTTTAAGCTTGGTTCAAAATGTATTTTTCCAAGTAATATATGATTATACAAGATTATAATTTTATCTCCTCTAGATGTGAAAAGGCCTTCATGATTTAACAAAACAAAAATGTCTTCCTTACCATATGTTGTAAATTTCAATCTTTCTAAAAAAATATATATTTTGTAAAGTGGTCTATCAACATTGTAAAGGCTGGAAGTGATCAATGTTCCCTTAGAGTAATGAGCAAAATATGATACAATTATGAAGAGTCAACATTTTATATTATCCATGTGAAGGCCAAGCGTATTATTGAATGAATAAAAACAATGATTCAGATCAAACTATTATTCTAATACTGACTTGGTAAAATGTACTGTGATCCAAAAATGTGTTTGTAGTTTTCATCACCAAAATAAGAGCATAAATAATCCATCTTCTGTTTTTTTACAAACGTGTTCATCAGTTTGAAGCTCTTTAAACCTGCACCACAATAAAACTGAATCCACTAAAACCCGGTCAATAATGCTCAAAAACCCTGTTAAATTTCATTACCCATTTACTGGAATGTTATTGAGTATTGACCTGTCTTCCTGCAGGGACAGACACCTCCCTCAGTGGCTCCCCCTGCTGGCAAACTGTCCTCTGACTGCACGGACTTATGAGGACAGTGCTCTGCTTCGAGACCGGGCTGCTGTTCACTCCCTGTGCCGTATCTTGCACACACTTCATGACTTCACCATCACCCTGGAAGCAGCGCTGGTCAAAGGGATTGAACTCTGACACTGATGCAGAATCACACCAGCCCTCTGCTCTGTCACCTGCTGAAGAAACGCTCAGTGGAGAGAGAAAAAAGAACTCCAGACATCTACAGCTACTCATATCTATGACATATGAGAAGGACATTGGACTAGATGAAGTCACTGGAAGACAAATGGAAACCTGATCTGTAAACATTTCTGCCTTGTTCGCTGATGTACAGTAAATGTCATCTATACTATATTTGCTTCGGGAAATAGTTTAATTTTTCCTATGCTTGTTTACACTGTGAAATTTCCTCCAGGAGAAATAGAGACTCATTCATAACCTCACATCTACAGTAGACATTTTCAAAACTTACCCCATTTACTGTACCTGACATTAGTACAGCTATAACCCTCCTCCTCCTGCTGAATTGCTTGCACTTGAACTTTAAACTAAGCACATGCATGGCCAAAATCTGTTTGTTTTATGTATGTCTCAGTGTACTGTGATCTGAAATATCAGGACTCAGGCCTTACTTTATAAATATGATTTTCCTGACTATATGGATATAATCATTGGATATCTCGGTTAATATATAAAAGAAAGATCATGATCTCCCTCTGTAATATGTCATAAGTAACTCATTATGCTCTTGTTATACTGTGTATTCTCTGTCTTGTTTCTCTCTTTACTTCAGTTTGAGGTCACGTCCTACAAAGAGTTGTGCTCGTAAAATTCTCAGTTGGTAAAACAACCAAACTGGTGGCCTAATTGTGTCATTTCCAATAGTCTTTGTCACTGTCTGAGAGCTTTATGCCCTCTTTCATTGTAAATATTTGCTTTATTAGACCCTTGATAGAATTGTGTCCATCTGTTAATATGGTGCAATAGAGTGTGGCATATTTTCTGTACAAATGCATCTTATTTGTGTGGTATCAAATGGTAGATTTCACTTTAGCCACACTCCAATATTTATGTGAATAATAGTCATGCTGTTTGTTTATAAGCTGTTCTGTTGTCTTTGTCATATTGAGACAATGCATAGAGCACAGTTTCCTTCAAAAGCTTGATATTAAGTTGATGTTGTATTTTATTTAACAGTTAAAGACTTAAGGAAAAAAAAGAACCCTGTCTCCTGCACTGTCCTGCAAGCACTATGTAACCCACAATGACCAAGCCTCTATTATCTTTCGAATACAGATTAGACAAAGCAATAATGAATTGATATTTATGAAATGTGTTGTCAGATTAAAGGTAATTAATATTAGCATAATGGTCATGTCTTGGTATTGTTTGTGTGCTGCTTGCATTAACTGTTTTCAGAATATCTTTATTGTCATTGCACAAGTACAACAAAATTGAGGTAGAGCTCTCCGTTTTAGTACAGCAAATCACAAATAACAATAAAATACACACTGATTTACATTAGCAAAAATAAAGATTAACAGTATTGCAACTAGGAATGCTTGTCACAAATTAATGCAAATGACATGAAAGTCCTGCAAGTGACATTGAAAATGGTGCAAATGACAAGAAAATAAATATTGACATATATTGTACATTTCAAGCTATAGCCTAAATTCAGAGAATTTTTCAGTAGCAAAAAAACATTTAGCTCTTTTTGTACCGTCTTATACCACTCGCCACCCACCAACAAAACCTACAGTTTAGAAGATTTTATGTGAGGTATGTGGTCTTGTGTGTTTTAAAGGGGAAGGATGTTTGGATGATGTTAGTTGTGGATGATTTATCAATAATTGAGACTCAAGAGGAGGCATGTATTGACTTTGGTATTCCACATGTGTGTTTGTGTTAACACCTGGAAGTCCACTAGATCCTCAGTAACCCTTCTAAGCATGATCATAGAGCCCCCCCACCCACCCCAGCCCAAAGTTCATTAAGTCATAAACATGTTATATACATATACTGCTGAAGGCTTAGATCCTCCATATTATTGATGTTTGGGTATTTTATGGAAATCAACACTAAAGAACGATTAATCATGAAGTCAAGACAAGTGTTGAGGATTATTACTATTCACCTTCACCCATAGGTCCAGGGGCTATAAATTGTGATTCAAAGAGGTGAGGACAGAGGAAAATGTCCTCATGTGCAAGTCTGTAGCACTATATTAGTCAAATATTAATTAATTTCAGCTGCATTGTATCAATGTCTACACTTGGTGAAGTCAATAACCCAAATCACAAAAAGAAAGCTATGGTTAAATGTCAGACCAGATTCAATATTCAGACTATTATAATTGTCAATTCACTGAATAGAACAGAGAATTGAAATAGCCTTTCTATCTCACCTTGATATTAAATGTCATACTTCTTTAAAAAAAGAATTTAAAAATACAAAATTAATGAATAAGTGGTATAAAAGAAAAACTATGATAGAGTCTAAAACATATAAAACAAATATATAGTTACATTGCTCTACATTTTTTTGAAAGTATGTGTTTCAGACATTAAATGTGCTAACTCTTACATACTATAATAACATAAATCATAAAAAAGGGAGACAAAAATGCAGTTTAGCTCATATTTTTAATATGATGTATCACATATGTATGGTGGTTTATGTACATGCATACAATGGATTTGTAAATATTCCACTTGAAAAAAACCTGTGAAGTGAATGGATCATAATGTGCAGACAGTGTTTTGCAGTAGATCTGAGACCAATATTCCTTTAAACTAAAACTTATTCTCTTGTTAATTCTAAGAATTTCATCTTTTGACCCCAGAGTTATCTTGGAAACTTGAGCCAACCAGCATTTACGACTTGCGTTTTCTTTATCAGTAACACACATGTGGTAAAAAAAAAATATATATTTGTTTTATACCAGAAGCATTTTACTTGTGAACCTGTAATAACGAGGTGAGGAGGTGAAGAATAAAAAATGTGGAAAATAACCAGTTCAACAATATTTAATTTTGGTGCAACTGCTTTAATAGTATAACTTCACTTGGAATAGATGTTAAGTGGTGCAGTGTCATGTGCCATCAGAAGGAGTAATCGGACTCTGAAAAATCAAGAAAAAAAGTTCCATGGAAGGTGGCCACTGTTTGGAGACCATGTTTCAACAACCTTTATTTACCACTAATCTGTCACGCAATTCATGTCAACAAAGCGCATCTCTCCGCTAGACACCGATCCTCCTAAAAACCGTAGGCCTCCAGACGGGCCATCTGGCGTTTTGTAGTAAAACAACACGCCCCGCCCCTTTGCTTACATTCTCCAATGTGCCATAGCAACCGGGGCCGAGCCCCCTGTTCCCGCGCAATGTTCCCATCCTTATAAGGCCAGTAGAATGCAGACGCACGGACACGTCATACGTCGTTTATGTAAATGGTTTGATTGAAGAAAAAGAAAAAAGCCTTCTGCTCTACTCTGAAATGGAGGTGTGGATACAGCGCATGCGCACTCTGTCCACAACTATCCAGTCCCGTCCACAGGCGCAGACATCAACAAGAGAGCGAGTTACTGATGCGGGTTGAATTTCAAAATAGTCACATCGTAACGACACGGCATAAGGATTATTACTTTATTAACTTCACTCAACTTGCAACAAGGTAAGGAATTCAGTCTGTATTTAGTTTGTTGGTTCTGAGTTTCTTTAAGCTTTAATTTTCGGGGAGGTTTGACTGTGGTTTAAAACGTGTAATTCAAAACAAGCTTCGAGTTGTCTCAGAACAATTGGTCTTTTTTGGGCCTCCTGCAACACCGGTTGGGTGGTCATCGTGGAGCGTGGGTGACCTTTTACAGAGTTAAGAGTGACATAGAAAGTACAACGCACGCGAAATAAAGCTTAAGACGCGTATAATGGTATCGGACTGAGCCTCGCATGCAAACGTGATGAACAGGGGTGTTGATTGTAGTGGCTCTACTGTTGCAGAAAAGCACTCCTTTACTGATGCGATAATGTGACTAAAGTCGGTTTAGGAGAATAATTTGATGTGAAACATGCCTTTCTGGAACATATATGTGTGTCTGTGGCATGGCTGCAGTCTACTACAGCACATTTACGCTTGCGAAAGAAGCCAAGTTGGATCTCTCACGCCCACCCGGACGAGAGATGCGTCTCGGCACGCGGGAGCTCCTGTCAACAAAACAGCCATTACACACACATACTGTCTGTGAAAGCTGTAGGAAACTAAGACGAAGTGAATAATATCGGTTTATATTTGAAATAGTGTTAGTAGCGTGGCTTAAAAAGCAGAGGCTGTGAACTTAAGGCACATGTAGTTGAAGGTGGACTGTTGCAGTGACGCGGTTGTGGAATAACAAAGAGTAAAGATCAAATTACACCGACATCCGATAAAAGCTTCCCCCTTCAGCCTCAAAACAAGGTGTTTTGCTTGTAAAACATGTTTGCGTTACTTTATCTCTCACTAAAGGAAGTTAAGGCCGGGGAGGGAAGTCGGGCATCGTCGAGCAGAGGACAGTCATTATAAAATGGTTGCGCATGAAGCAGGTCGTGTGGCATGCCATGCTTCCTCGCTCGAGTGGGCGGTGAAATCGGCGACTTGCACTTTTCTTTCGATAAAAAATAAGTACATTTTCGCTGCTTTGTACTGTTCAAAAAACACACACTGTATTTACTTGTCTACCGTTGGCTTTTAGGTTGATTTTTGCAATTTACTTTAATTATTCCAGCTTTTGCGGAAAATCGCATCACACCCCCTTCTCCACTGCCTCCGCCTTTGAAGTGTGTTCAGTGTTGCCATGTTGAGTTGCGTCACGTACTGTATTCTGCTGCAGAGATCGTCTGTGTTTTACAGATGAGACACTTCAAAGTGAAAAAGTGGGCGTCGAAATATGATTACATCTTCAATATTTAGCAAAACCGAACTGTATGCAAAGTTTGGTTTAATAAAAAAAAAATCATATCAATTCCACACCTAGATTGAAATGCATGTTGATGATAATTAACTGTAAAGTGGTGCTTTATGTTAGAATCCACTTCCCTAATATGATTTATTTGAATATAGAATGCATTTTATTGATTCCCCTAGGTGGAAATTCAATTGTGTGCAGCAGCACAAGACAGTATGTATGAAATACTATAAACAATATATATATATCTTTAAAAATATACAAGCAAGTTTTTTTAATGTGACTAAAGTTTTTTTCATCATGTACACAGTGAAATATATATTAAATTTTAAAATAATTGAAAATGCAGCAGACATAAAATAACAATAATAATAATAATAATTACTATTATTGTTATAAAAGAGTTGGCTCCAACATGTATTAGGTGCACGGTATGGTTCCCCCCTCCAAAAAATTCCTGTTAAGGCTCAGTTATTTATGATTGTAGAAAACCATGTTTTTAATTATTAAGCTGTGCAGATAAATTAAGTGAACAATGTCAACGTGTTGTTTTGAAGTTATTTTGGTCATAAACTGCAGGGCTGTGCAGATAAAGTAACAATGGCACACAACATAACCTTTCACTAACAACCACGTGTGTATCCTGCATTTTTACGTTATCATTATGTGATGGTGATAGTTTTCTGCAGATTGCATGACCACACCTTGTCCAAGCAGATATTACACTGATAAGTTTTTCAAACAGTGTGCAGTAATAATGAACTGTCGTTTGAATAAATCCCACTTTGATTTGTAACGTACCCTTCATCATTCAAGCCATTTTCTAGAACTGGTAAGTTTTACTTCTATCTAACTAGAAGTGTTTGGTAAATCCATCAAAGTGGGAGGTCTTTATTTTTTCCGTGCTGTGGCTGCTCTCTGTGGCACCGCACTGTCAGAAGACCCCGAGGACTGATGGCAAAAAAAAAAACAGTCTGGGGGGCGCGGCTCGCAGTTTTGCCGCAGTTCAGGTCTACATGTGGTGCTCAAATTTAAATTTGCCTAGCAACATAAATCATAATCACTCTGCAAATTCCACGAGCTTAGCGGATGCTGTCTGAATCATTCCGGTCACCTATAAATATAAATATATATATTGTTTTGCAGCACAGTCTCGGATACTGTAGTTTGTAAATGTCTCCAATCACATTCTCCTACATCCTGGGGGGGGGCAGACCAAGTGCGCACTAATGTCATATATTTTGAGGTGCGAAAATGAAGCGTGCATCCTGCGAGCGCAGCGTGGTGACCTGATCCGTCTGACACGTTGTCTGAATGTTGACCTACTTCCCCCATGTGGGTCAGAACACAGGGATGCATCAAACGAATCATTCCCATGCACGTTTGTAAACATATATGATACTCTACAAGCACATATTTAGTGATTTTTTTTTTTTTACATTTACGCATGTGTCTGGAGAGGTAACGTGTCGGACATGCACTGCCTGCCATACTGCTGCACAGTGGGCGCTGCAGATACAATGATACGTTAATGATGATGATGATGATGTGTTGGAATGATGTCTTCTGTGCAGATGTTTGGCTTCCATAAGCCGAAAATGTACAGGAGTTTGGACGGCTGCTGCATCTGCCGCGCAAAGTCCTCCAGCTCTCGTTTTACAGACAGTAAACGGTATGAGAAGGACTTCAAGAGCTGCTTCGGGTAAGAATCTCAGCTGAGCACGTGGGTGATGTCGAGACACGGGCTACCCTCCATATATAACACGCCTTACTTATTGCCACTCTCTCCCACTGTCATTTCTTCACACACTGAACTAATCTCAGACTGAGTGAAACACGTTCTGGAGAAATCTGTAATGCTTGTGTTCTCCTGGTGAAGAGATGGAAAAAGCTACCTGTGGGCACCAAGAAGAACTGGAATCACGTGAGTCTGGACCCCAGTAGTGCAACTGCAATTGTAAAACATCTGCATATCGCAACTGCATCACAGGAAAGACACAATGCATGTAATAACACTCCGATAATGTCCAAATGAATTAATCATGAGACCCACACTGGTAGATATAATGAAGTAATTAGAATAAGTAAAATGCTTAAGATGGAAGATGAAACCCACTGAATTTAAAACAAACTAGCTAACAAAAATATCAACACAATTATAACGCTGATATTTATTTTATTTCAATGCCTTTTCTGGACCATAATAATAGACATACAATATATATGTAAACATTAGGATCAGAATTAGAATCACAATACTGTATTATCTGTCATGACGGAGTAGTAAAAGACTGATATACAGTCCTGTGATGAACTGGTCACATGTCCTTTGCCTAAGAAGCTGAGATCCAGTGACCCCCCCACTACCCTTGTGAGGATAAAGTAGGTTCCAAAAATGAATGATTAATTAATTTAGGAATAAAAATACAAATTAGAATAAAACCTACATCATACTCATCTAACTAATGAACAGTTGATTTAGATGACTAAATGGTAACCTGGTATCCTGCCCTCTCCTTCATACAGGTGGTTGATGCCAGAGGAGGTCCAAGCCTTAAGATAACATCCAGGCCGAAGAAAATAAAGTCCATTTCCAAGAAAGCTCGGCCGAGCCAGATCAGCAGGCTACAGAAGGAGCTCAAAAGAAACAGTCAGTTTGGCATTTCATGTGTCAACACTTACATTTTAATCATGCTCACATGTTTTTTTTCTTCCCATAAAGGAATAGAGTTACTCAGTTTATATGCAGCAAGAATCCTTGAATTTAATGACATCCCTCAAGTGCCACCTGTTCATTTTATACTTTGTTCTGTTGAGCAGACTCTGATGCCCACAGCACCACCTCCAGTGCTTCTCCAGCTCAGTCTCCGAGCTACAGTAACCTCTCTGATGACGGTTCAGACACTGAACTCAGCCCGGGATCGAGTCGCTCCCCTGTTTTCTCCTTCCTGGACCTCACCTACTGGAAGAGGTAGATCACTTTTAAATGGTTTAACTTTTCACTCCAGAGACACCTCATTTAAAGCATTAAAACAGCACAATGTTAAATTATTTCATGTAATAACACGGAAAGAAATGAAAGAGCCCATATTTGTATTCACAACAGCAGTATTTACAAAGTTAGCGTGAAAAGACAAAACATTATATTTTCTTGATTTAAAATATGCCCTGTTTGTAAGCTTTTCTAACATTTAGAACTAATCACACTTCACACAAGTACATTCTGGTACTTCTGGGTATGTCTGAAAGTAAACCAAAAATATTTTGGTTTGCCTGCAGGAAAACCAGTTCCCTGTACTCACTTCTCTGCAAAAGGCAAAGATGCAAAGACTTTTCTGATTGATTGACTAGATGTAGATGTCACCTCCCCATGCATTTAATATAATAAGAATAAATGCATTGGTATAAAAGATAAGATATAGTTAAAAATTAAAACTATTTATCAAACCTATTTACAATTACAGTGGTAAAGTCATCATTAAATCATTAGAGTTAAACTTTGGTAAATTTATTAGTGTAATTAATTATTTTTCATCTGTTCATTTGTCAGTAAAAGCATATTTCATTGTGAATGATCAGTTTACTTATATCAAAATGTCGAAAGGAAGAGTAAAATTTAGAAAGTCTAGTGCAAACACATTTTGGATACTTTGACAGAACTATCAAAAAAAAATTTTTTTTTTAATTATCATTTACCCACGTCAATAAATAATTCATTCATTTTCCAAATGTCTTAAATAATTAATTGTGACTTTAAATTATCTTATCGTAGAATTTTTTTTCTGCATATCACACTTAATCGGTGCAATTTGTCACGTCTGTCCAGGCAAAAGGTGTGCTGTGGAATAATCTACAAGGGGCGCTTCGGCGAGGTACTCATTGATCCCCATTTGTTCAAACCGTGTTGCCGCAAGAAACAGCGGCAGCAGCAACAGCAGCAACAGCAGCAGCAGCAGCAGGAGGAAGAGGAGGAAGATGAGGAGGAGGAGGACGAAGAGGAGGAAGTGGAGGTAGAGATGAGCCAAGTAGGAGTGGATGTGAGCATACCCAAATCCCAGACAGAAGAGGAAGTGAAGGAGACACCAACATGTGAGGAAAACGCAGAGTCGGCTCCACTGTGCGTTACCGTGACAACGCCTCCAGCCAGGAGCGTGGTGGTGGCGGAGGAGGGGTGGTAAAGTCAAAGCCTCCCTTGCACACATCTCTGAAGAAATCTTGAGGTGCTGTTTTTTTCTAAAGCACTTACAGAAAGAAGTTGCCTCAGATTGCCTTCAATCACTAAGCAGCTGAAATCCTCTGTTCTTCTCCACAGTGATGTCAGAGGCTGGTTTTATTACGTTTATACAGTAACTTATGGACTTTTTGTTGTCACTTTGTCTTTTTTGTACTTTATATTCTTTCCATCCTGATGATGGCCCATCATCCTTGGTGTTTTTTGATCTACTCTACGACTATAAAATGCTGGAGCTCGAGTTTGCTGGTACATTTAGAAGATTTTATTCCAAAACGCAATAAATCCACTCACATACAGAAAATAAAAGGTGCTACCTGAAGTTCATCACTCACAATTTCAAACATGCAGGTAAATCCATTCTCAGAAGTATAAGCTTATATGTTAAAATGACTATTATAAAGGAATTAGAGTTGCTTCCTTTTCTTATGAAATGATATCTCCTTTGTGTGGACTGGTGGTTATCTCGTTTTGGAATGAATGACACTTTACATGGACAGAGCGCAGACCTGTACAGTAGCCTTTGTGTTTGTGTCTATTCACATTGACATCTTCTCCTCTCTATCAAAGAGTTTGTGTTGTAGACTGGATTAACGTCTCTGTGTGCAAATCTGTGGGTCCCATTTTAAATAAGGCCTATTCACAGCTTCAACAGCAAATACACCAGCCTTAATTATGTGTTACAGACAGTGCTAGTGTTAATTCTGGATTGGTATTAAGGAACAAAAAGGGACAGTAGCTATATTTATTGTGGCCTCAGCAACACATAGTGCATTTTGCATGAATGGCAAGCCCACTCATCCAAAAGACTTAATGATCTGATGCATGAGTACTAAATTGCATGGCCTTATATGAACTGTAAATCTTACTTTTATTTTATTTTTTTTTTGGATCAATTTCTCTGAAGTTCTAACTTATTTTTGTATGTAAAAAAAAAGAAAAAAATTAAAAACAGAAGTGTCTTTGCATAATAATACCACATAATACTGCAGCAAAACACACAATCAGTCTATAGTCATTTAGCAATATTAATATCAGTCGTCTCTCTCATTCCCGGTCAGTATATGGTAAAAGACTTATAGCCTAAAAGCTGAAATTCTATGCCATTGCCTCTTATATACCACAAATGTGTTGTGATATATAACCTAATATTACTTTATTTATCAAATGAAAGCCAAAGCACATTGAAATTCACCCAATGTCAAATCAATGCAGGTTTTCTATGGACACTTGTGCTTGTCCGAGGTCATTTGTATGTATGTTTATGGTATTCTAAAAGAACACTAATATGAAATTTTCATACATGTGATGTTTTTGGGAGCAGTGGGTGTGTTATGTACATAAGGGGATGGGTGAGCCTTGTGGCTCTTATATGCGTTTCATTATTTATTTATTTTATATTTATTTGTATCACTGCATCCCTGCTTAGAATTGTAATACATTGGATTCTTTACATCTTTAGCATATGTGTAGTATGGTTTTTAAATACACCAGAAATCAAATATAATTCTTACGCAGGCTTTGCTTACCATTGCGTTGAATTACTGGTTGTCTATATTTGTGAATTGTTAAGTATTTATTTACTCCTCAGTTAAGTTGCGTGCAACCTAACTTATTCACTTTCGATTTGTATCATGTAGATTAAACAGCTGATAGATTGCAACCAAACTGTACTTTTCTCCTTTTAGCTTGTAGCTTAAGATGTTACAGAACTTTAGGATTCCTAACTTTAGACGTGCATGTACTGTTGCTATGCATTTACTTAGCTTACGAGTTAGACAAAGCGGTTTTGTATTTTTTATATATCATGTACTTTTTTACTTGTCCTTATTAAAAGTAATTTTGTGAGTTTTCTGGATGTATGGAGTCATTGTGTTCATTGCAAAGAAGTGAGAAATGTAACATGAATATATAATTTAGTTATTTGAATATAGTGCAAACTTATTTTGTATTTCCTAATGCTTATGTAAAAAGAAGCATGTTAAAACATCCTCATTTTCTTTAAGAACTGCCTCCACATTTCAGAACATAAAGCTCCGACTTTAAAAAAAAATTGTTAATGGGAAGATATAGCTCTTATTTTAGAAGTTCACATGACTCAAGATGAAATGTGTACTTGAGGCAAATCTGGTTCTCAATCTGTGGCGTTTTATGAAAGACACCAATGACAAGTTCTGAGCATAACACTCCTACAGATAATATATTCAAGTATATGACATAATTGTCATATATCTGGCCTTTACATATTTAACAGTGTTGCACTCTGTCTAAAATAGTACCGAACTTTTTACATGATATTTCACATTTAAATTCACTCTTACCCTTTAAAAAAACACACACACAAAAAAACAGAAAACATGATGTTAACATGTAATTATCCTTCACTCCCATTCCATTTTTTGCAAGCTAAGCAACCATGGACCGGAAATAGATAGGTAGACTTGGCCTCTCCATAGTCCAATGGTGTTGTCATAGTGACACAGGCATAAATCAGTCCAGTTTCGTCCAGGTAATCTGGAAATAACCTATTTTTGAGTTGATAATCTCAAATAAATTGCAAGACTATGATCATATATATATACACATATAAAATCTGGCAGCCAGCACCTTTAAATTTTGTTGAAATGTAACTAGACCATTTACTGACAGTGGAGGGCAGCGTTGTGCGTCATAGCATAAACCCTACCAGATTTAAAGGTAGAAGAAGAATTGATGTCTTGTGACCGGAAGTAGTTCCTAAAACGGAGGCGCAGCCTGTTGTTATTGTTTTAAATCCAGCTGACAAATGCCTTCGTAAGGTGCAAATGTGATTTTAAAGGTTTTATTTAAGCATCCAGACGTCGAATGCAAACAGCCACTGTGGGACTGGTTGGAGGTAAAATGAAACTATTGTCTTGGTTTTTAAACCAATGCGATATTTAAATGTGCATTGATCCTGCCAAGTCATCATTCTTCACCATTAAAGCTGTTTTAAAATTCATATTAGAGGTTTCGACTGACTGTAGGATGTGATATCGTATTGACGTTGGATGCTGATTGCGTTGTGTGTTCTTTATTGTATATTTTCTGCAAAAGGGAAATTTCTAAACAAGCGGATGTAACTTGTTCATCTATCTCATCATGGTGGAGCCCACGGCATCTGGCGTCTTCTGTAACAGGATGTTGAGCATGGTCAATTCTGAAGATGTCAATGCCATCATCCAGGCTCAGAGGCATATGTGAGTATCTTAGTCCTTAAGCGTATGTTTTTCCCCCCTGTTTCTTTCCCCTAAACTCACAGCTGTCCTGTGGTCACTGAATACTGTTTTCTGCAAACAGGCTCGACCGCTTCGAGAAAACCAATGAAATGTTGATTAATTTCAATGGTCTGTCCAATGTGAGACTGCAACAGATGAATGAGCGCTTCCTTCTCCACACCCGCACCCTTGTGGAAATGAAAAAAGACTTGGATAGTATCTTCAGAAGGATAAGGTAAGACTTGCTTCCATAAAAGCTATTCTGCAGAAACACACAGCCTCTGATTATTACACTTTTTCTCCAGGACTCTAAAAGGGAAAATTGCAAAGCAGTATCCTGAAGCATTCAGCAGTAAGTCTTACTCTTCTCTTTACAATTTTCAAAAATTTTGCCACTAAACCAGGCTTAAACCCTGAATCTGACTATTTGCCAGATATCCATGAGTCACCCAGTCTGGAGGACGAGGATGATGAATTTGACCCGGTTCCTCCCAGCTTTGCCACAATGACCACAACAGCCACTTCAGAACAGAGCACAGAGTCATGTGACACAAGTCCAGATGTGATTTCACCCACTGTAAGCAGATGCTCTGAAGATCTATCTCAAGAACCACCAGATACACCCACGTCTGATGTCCAAGAAATAGCGGTCCTCCGAGATGAGGGTCCGGACTCTGTACCTGCGGAATAGAGGTGGTTCAAGGAGTTCAGTCCTTAGACCTGAGCTTTAAACTTAACATGTGATATTGTAAGTTTATTGTCTATTTTAGTCTCCACCCTTTTTACAGTCCCATAGAAAAGATCACCATGACCAGCAGGTTTTATGTGGCTATGAACTGGATTTATGTTGGCATGTTTACTTGTTGTTTGTTTGCACAGCACTAAATTAATGCAGATAATACTTGAAGTACTTTCAAACTGAGGCAAAAGCCATCACATATATGATTATACACAAATTTAATATCATGTTGGAAACTAATCTGACTCAAAGAGAGTTGTCTGTATGAGTCTTGATTTCTGTTTCTTTCAAAAAAGAAATTTTCAACTTTATTTTATTTTTTTTGTCATGTTATATTGAAGAGGTTTTTCTGTGGATTCTACATCAGCTTATATGAGTTGAAGCATCTGGGAATGTTTTGAGCAATATTCAATACAGTGCTTTACAGATCATTAAAAGTACATTTTCTCCATGACATGATCTGGCATTATTCTTTGGCTATAACCTTTGTCCCTTGAGCTGCAGAGCATTTAGTAAACAGTTCACTGTCTTTTGGAAAGACACTGTGTCTTACTTTGTTGTAGGAAGAAAAGATTCATTAGTAATCTAAAACAGACTTAATCTCTTGTGTTATTATTCATAAAGTTTTGAAACACTTAAGCCATTCTTAAAATGATTACTGACATTTTTTTGACATTTTTTTTCAGGTACAGTGTTTTGCCCAACATTCTCATATAAGTGTAGTGAGTAATATTAACCCTTGTGCGGTCCTTCGTAAATGGCACACTGGCTGTGTCCTACAATTGGGTCTTAAAGAGCCAGATTCCAAAGTTCAGTTCCATAGACTCATCACCCCACCCCCCAAGGATATTTTACTGTTTTCAGTAGTAAGCAATGGCACCATGCAGTACGTATAAAAAGGTAAATTTTTTAGCCACTGGGTCACTGTGACCCGAAGGACCGCACAAGGGTTAAGAAACACGTCAGTACTCTCTCTGCAAAGCATTTTAGCAAACAACTTAGCATTTGGTGATGACCATGGGTTCCAGTCGTTACTCAGTTTTCATAAAGGTATTAAAAAATAATCACCGTAAAAATTTAAGATCCTTGTTTGGCCAATTAGTTGTGCATCTGAGAATTGTGGGTGTTGAAATAGTTTTATATATATATATATATATATATATATATATGTGTGTGTGTGTGTATAAAAAACCCGTACGTTAAAGCTGAATGTCCATACTTCAATCACAATTAAATAATTTTGAAATAATTTAATTTCAACTGCCACTGTGGTAGTGTACAGAGGAAAAATTTAAAATATGCCCAAATACAATGGTCCTGGCCCATGTATGTTTTCCTTAATACCCATGCACAAAATGCAGCTATATTATTGCCCTGAGTGATTCTAATGTAAATTTTCCACCAAAGTGTACAGCCCTAGTAATCAGGTTTGTGTATAGTTGTAGTGTTATGTTTCAGGGCTTTCCCCCTTTATTATTGCACTAAAACATTACAATATGGTGTGGTGATCCCATTTTTTTTTATAAAGAAGCAGGATGACCACGGTTGAGATCTTATTGAAAGCTTATTTTCCCCATCTGTCCCTGAATGACGGCCAGCTGATCAAGAAGGCCAGCTACATCATGAGGGCGACCTATGTAACCTGTGGAGGAGGAGGCTGATAGCCAAACTGTCCTCCATTGTACGCTAAGACTCCAACCCTTCAAAACACAAACATTGACTGCACTGAGGAGCTCCTTCAGTGACAGGATGAGACACCCCAAGTGTGTAAAAGAGAGGTATCACAGGTCCTTCCTTCCTGCTGTCGGAATCCACAACAGAAACTGCTCCCAATAAACTGCATTAAACCATACCAAAACAGTGCAAGCAATCATTTTAGTAATGTGCATATTGTGTTATATGTTTATATTTATCAAAAATACAAAAAAGTAGATTGCATCTATAATTATTTATTTATAGAAATTATTACTGTTGTGTGTTGTGCTATAATCTTGGTACTGTAAATCTGGTATTTCCCCTAGTGGGACTAATAAAGGAATATCTTATCTTATCTTATCTTATCTTATCTTATCTTATCTTATCTTATCTTATCTTATCGTATCTTCTCATTTTCTCTTTGACCTGTAGAGCGTCCGCCTGCCGTCAGGGGGCGCTGTATTTCAAGTGAACCAGTTTTCTACCATCACGGGGTCAAATGACAGCTAGCAGAGATTTCACCGGACTCATAGCACACGTCGCGTACTATTGTCCCTTATTATGTGTGCCTGGGGCTGAGTTGGTATTTTTATAAAGTGTTTTCTCTTGTTTTTTTTATGGCCGGTGGCCTTTGTTTTGGACTGTAACTCGACGCTAGCTTAATTCGTATTAGCCGTTAGCTTTGTTCTGCTTAACGTAAGGTAACGAAGAAGACGAGGTAAAATATATACACACCGCACCAGGAAGTCAATCCCCGAAGGACTCAAAACACTCTAAATTCATGAGAGAATCAACAAAAAGAACAACTGTGTTGCTCCTAAGATGAGGAGATTGACCAAGAAGAAGGCTCTGACTCTGGTTAAAGAGTTGGACGCTTTTCCCAAAGTTCCAGAGAGCTATGTGGAGTCTACAGCCAGCGGTGGAACAGGTACAATACACAACCCAAAACAGGGAGCACCAGCTTAAATCACGTCCAAATATTTAACGGCAGACTATAAAGCAATGCACCTCTCTTTATAGTGTCTCTGATAGCCTTCACTTTCATGGCCGTGCTAGCCTTTCTGGAGTTTTTCGTGTACAGAGACACTTGGATGAAGTACGAGTATGAAGTAGACAGAGATTTTAGCAGGTGAGACTGAAACTCACGTCTTGTTTTGTTGTTTACTTTACATAAGTTATCCTCTAAATACCTCTTTTATTCAATTCTAGTAAATTGAGGATAAACGTGGACATCACTGTGGCCATGAGATGCCAGTGTAAGTGCCCACATGCCTTGTATTTTGCACTGAGGTTTACTTTTCTATATGTAGTTGACATATGTGGAACTTGTGTTTATGGTTCCAGATATAGGAGCAGATGTTCTAGATCTCGCAGAAACAATGGTTGCCTCTGATGGTTTAAAATATGAGCCAGTAAGTATAGTATGAATTGAGAAGAAAATTAGTTTACACCTCTTTATATGTCATCAGTTGATTGTGTTTTTCCTTCTTCACATTTCAGGTCAACTTTGAATTAAGTCCTGAGCGACGATTATGGCAAATGTAAGGTCCAAGTGTAAATATTGTAACTGTAATATCCAATTGTAACCATTCCATAAAGGAACAGGGTGGCATTTTTATGCTCTACTACTTACTCTTCGCAGGAGTTTATGGTGTAGATGCAATTGATAGTATTGCTCTATGGGGTACATTAGATAAATTTACAGATATTCATAGTCCTTTTATTGCCATTGTTATTCACTTAGTTCCTTTATGGCTTACCCTAAGACAAATTGGTTTACATATTGTTTCTGTCTTTCATTGTCAGGACTCTTTTGCACATCCAGGAGCGTTTAAGAGTAGAGCATTCTTTGCAGGATGTACTCTTTAAGGCCGCAATAAAAGGAGCTCCAATTGTTCCTCCTCAAAGGTAGAATGTGCATATTTTTATTTGATGTTTTGAAGTAATGGTAGTGTAATATGTTATAACGATACGATAAACAAAATGTTAAATATACAATAGTTTACCTATTTCCTATATATATATATTTTTTTTTTATTACAGTGAGGAAAGTTCTGCTCCCCTTAGTGCCTGCAGGATTCATGGACATCTCTATGTCAATAAAGTGGCAGGAAATTTCCACATTACTGTTGGCAAGTATGTATTTACTTATACATAGAGGGAAAATAGAATGATGGATTAATATTTAGTAATTACAATATTTGTATGCATCCACAGTTTCATTTATTATGCCAATTTCAGACTATATTTTTCCTGATTTATATGAGGTTTCAAATAAATTTTGTGATATTTTACCTGTTATTAAAAACAGATTTTCCAGAGATTTACCTTTCACCTTTTCATCCCTGCTCAGGTCCATCCCACATCCCAGAGGGCATGCCCACTTAGCTGCTTTAATTAGCCATGATTGTGAGTTCATCATTGTTTTGAGAAAAACCATGTACACTTATCACACTTACCTTTGGCAGCATTACAAGCTAACTTTGTGTTTGCTGATTAATTTTTTTCTTTTTGACTTGGTACTGCGTCGCAGCTTATAATTTTTCCCATCGGATTGACCACCTGTCTTTTGGAGAAACAATCCCTGGGGTTATTAGCACTTTGGATGGCACAGAGAAAGTCTGCACTGATGGTATGTCTACATTGTCAAATCTTAATGGTTTTGCAAAAAATATGACTACTGTTAAAGAAAAAGGTTTGTGTATTTTGATATCACTTTAGTTACACTTTCTCTTAGTTAGCTCTGTGGTAACAGTTGTGATTTTTCTCTGCAGCTAATCACATGTTTCAGTACTTCATTACCATCGTCCCCACAAAACTGAACACCTACAAGCTTTCTGCGGAAACACACCAGTACTCTGTGACTGAGCAGGTATGTTTTACTTTTGGATGAACCGTAGACACATATTTGTTCAGCATAATATGCATCGCTAAGGTTATTATGTTTGTACCCCCCTGTTTATTCTCCAGGAACGAGTAATAAACCATGCTGCCGGCAGTCATGGAGTCTCGGGGATCTTTATGAAATATGACATCAACTCACTAATGGTCAAAGTCACAGAGCAGCACATGCCTCTCTGGCAGTTTCTCGTCAGACTTTGTGGCATCATTGGGGGCATTTTCTCTACAACAGGTCCAGTGAACACAAAAGTCTTATATCTTTTTCAGATGCTTCAATGGACAAAATGTCCACCTTATTAAACACTCCTTAACATGATTAAATTGCGAATTTATTTTTCTTGCAGGTATGCTTCATGGTATGGTCGGCTTCTTGGTGGATGTGGTCTGCTGTCGTTTCCAACTAGGCATGTACAAACCTCTTAAAGTAAGTGAATGATTTATGTTTACTTATAAAGTGTTCACTTAGAATAGAAATGTAATTGTAGAATATTTGGACTCATGAATATAGCAGAAGAGGTGATTGGGACATACTGCAGGCTTTATTTGTAAGCCAGCAGGCACATGTGATAGTCTGAATAATTCAGCTGTTAAGACAAACAGGTTTTTTGCTGAATAGTTAATTTTTTTCCTTCACTTTTCTCAGGAGGCTCCTCTGAATGTGGAGCCAAACGGTGAAACCTCAGTTCCTACTGAAAATTACACTCAACAATGAGTTGAATCCCTCCAACTCATCTGGTCTCTGTGTGGCAGACTGGCAGATTACCATGTTGGCCTGACCCACTACACAGCATAAAAAAAGCTGGAACAATGTTTACAAGCTGTTTTATTATTGAAAATATGCCCAAGTTGAGAAATGTTTTTTTTTTTCCATTTTATCACTTTGTGTTTGGTGAGGGATTTGGATGAGACTGCTTTTTATACCTTGGAAGGATTATAATCAATACATTTACTAATTATCTGTTACTATCACTGGAAGGCTGCAATAGTGCGACTAAAGATCAGGTTTTAAACTTATTATACAGTGTTACTGTATATGTGACTTCACAGAATGATGACTTTTGGTGTCAAAAGGTCCCACACAGCCACATTCCTCCTACAGCTGTCACTCAGCTAATTTTAGCTAATCGGGTATCTTTAGGAATGTGACTGACCATTATCTATTATCCTCACTTGCTGAAGAAGGAAGACTCACCCTAACCTCAATACTTAAATTGACCTTCCATATTATTCAGCCTTTCTTTGCTCAACCACTGAGAGTTGTGTTATCAGCCATAACATGCAGTTTTACAGTAAAAAGCTGAAAGTATTTAAATTTTTCAAGAGTGATTTGTGTGGATGGTGTTGGAAATAATGAGGAAAATTTGCTAAATAAAACTTTCCATTGTTTTTGTGAGAAATTGTGTATTCTTGTGTTGTCTTGTCACTGTATATAACAAAGTAAAGCAATCTGTAGGAAATGATATTTTACACCATGTCAAGAGTTTATTTGACAGTATTTCAGAATATCTTTCAGTAAACAAGTTTTTTGTTTTTTAGCAAAATGTAATATATCAGTACTGTCGCATTTCATAAAAATAGTTGTTCACGTCTTTGAAACTACAGTATCAATGATACAGTAAACCATATTTGTAGGAATACAGCTGTACAAGGTGAATAGTACACAATTAGCACTACACAGTTATACTTGATCTCAATGGGGGGGTTATGAACGTGCCATCTTTCACAGATTCCAATAAAGCAGTTTTTTGTTTCTGTATACAAAATCACTCACAGCAGGCAGGGGGACGTGCCTGGACAGAGACAGAGGGCTGGATGACATAATCTTTTACCTTTTCTGAACTTTGACATTTTTACGCACAGGTAACACATTTCTACAGCCTAATGGCATGTTGTCATGCTCCTCGCTAACATGAACTACAGCTGTATTCAACTTTTCAAGTGAGCTCGGAGGCATCAGGACCACATGATTTACTGAAAAATTAGTGTAGGTCAAGATTAATCTTGACGATGCAAGAGGTCTTTCTAATGTCCCAGTCCATAGATGCATCACTTTGCAGAAAGCAGGAAACCGCTACACCAGATTACAAGTACTGTTTGGATGTGCCATCATGCTGCATTCATTCTTGTCACAATGCACTGCGATTACAGTTCAGTATGTTAAAATTGTCTGGTCATTTATAACATAAAATCTCTAGGAGCAAGGTTGATTATTTTTTTAATGATATCAAATGAGTTCTTCAGAGAAATGAATACTTTCAAGTGGAACAATGGAGGAGGATAGTTTCTTGGTTTAATAGCAGCATGCCTTCACTTCATGACAAAACCATGTGCATGAAATGTTTCAGTGGGTTTATGTTTAACATAACCTAAAACCTTGGGTTCAGATTTAGTGGGTATTGGTTACCGCCTGCAACAATGCAAACTTTAAAACAGGATTTCTCTACGGAATGGACAGATAAAGCTGACTTAAGACTCATCCAACACAACAGAAGCCATGACCCATTTCGATAATAACCCTGTCTTGATAAATGCTCACAGCTTCACTCTCCCAGATGATTCTCAAAGAAGAGGATGTAAAACTACAGGCTACATTTGATCCCCTTTTAACACTCGGGGACAAGGGCAATCATTGACACTGTTCAGCTATACGGCTAAGAGTGCATCAAGATAACTATATATAGTATAGCTTGGTGTTAAGTCTGAAGAGAAGCAGGTTCCACAACTCGACAGTTTGCTGATATGTGTGCATGGTCACTAAATTCAGTTTTGCATTCAGTTCCAAAAACAAATCACAACTGCAACAGCTCTGCATTAGTTTGAGTAAGGCACTCTGCCCCACCTCATAACCATCGGCCTCCTCTTCCCCACACCGATGCCCCTCTCCCACAGTGATGTGGTACACTTAGCACAGTAAAAGGCATAGAAATGGGAAATATAGACCGGACAAAAATTTTCTGTTGAGCATTAAATGAATACAACACATCTTATAATTCTGCACAATGACTGCGTTTACATAACTCAGAGCATTATTATGAGTTCTTACTAAGCCAACTGATTTCAGTCCCTCAAGAGTTCCATTTCATGAAATAAAGGTTTTTTTTTTTTGTGAATGTGTCTCACATGAATACCAACTGGTTAGCTCCACAGAGGACTTCCTGTCTATGTTCTACCTCTAAAAGACATGTGAGTCCCTGTATAATGAGATAGTGCTTTATATCCATGCACACGACCACTGCCTCCTTCAGTGGTCTGGGTTTGGTGACTTGCACAGTCTTTGATATGTAGTTATAGACGAGGCCATGGAAATAGTGAACCTAAAATACCGTTCTGGTGTTTTTTTCTCTTCCTTACAATGTATCTAATTACAACACTGTCTCAAAAAAACACTTACAGGTATCTTTTTGAGATTACCAAATGTACATATTTTCACATCTTTACATATACAGTATATGTTTATATTGTTAGGCATGTGAGAGCTAACATATGTCTGGTTAACCAAGCTGTCACTTGGGTCAATGCCACGTCCTCCAGGAGCTCATGTTTGAGGAGAAGTTTCAGTGTCACTGCCTCCATCTGACAGATTTGTTGATTTTATTCTCTCCACTGCACAGAGAAAATGGAGCAAAAGTGATGCACATATGTCTCTATCCTGCTAAGATCCTTGTTCCATTGGAGGTTAATTTGCACTGACCAGTGTGATCCAGATGTGGTCACGCAATTAAAGGTACATGACAAAAGCACATCTCCATTCAGATGCTCCATCAGAACATAAAGTGTTGAATCTGAGGGTCTGAAATGCCTGTGTCGTCTCCATCAGGTGATACACTATGTTACAATAGCTGTGAAAGTTTTCTTTGTTTTTAAGGTGGTGGGTGTAATAATCCTCTTGTAAAAACAAATAAAACATATAATATGAGAAGGAGATGGAGACAAAAACAGGACAAAGGAGAGGGAAGGTAACAAGGATTTTCAGGAACATCCCATGGTGAACCAAATGAGGAGTCAGACAGTGTGATCCAGTCCAAACCAATCAGATCCATTCTACCTGCTTACTGTGGAGGTCCAAGACCTCAGTGTACCAGGCAGTTTATCAGACCCAGGGATGTTCCAGGGCCTTGGGGAGGCAGCTGTGCTCCTAGCAGGAGGATCTTCCAGGGTTTTGGAGGGGCAGCAGAGCCCACTGTGGCCACTGGCTCTCTCATCTTCTCTAGGAAACAGACCTCTGGACACCAGCCTCTCCTGGAGGCTGACATGTCCATCTCCACTGTTTAGAGAGGCTCCATTCAAACTGACGCTCACATATGGGTCCCAGGGCCAGACAGTACTCACTGCCGGTGTGTGCAGGCCCTTTCTCTCACAGCAGGGGGAGCAAGTCTCCCTCTGCCTGTCTCTTCTTTCAGCAGACCTCCCATGGACAGCTTTAGGAGGCAAAACCCGAGGCTGTCTGTCAGTTGGTCCACAGTCCGCCTCTCCAGACCCCTGTGGGGTTCCCTGTGCCCTGATGATGCACTTCTGCTGGGTGGACCTGCCACCTGAAGCCCCTCTAATGGAGCTGTGGTCTGTCAGCTGTGGAGGTTTGTCTGCCATGCACACTGTGGCCTCTAGAGGAAGCTGATGAGGGGAGTCTGGGGCTGAGGCTGTATGGGATGAGAGCAATGGATTCGGGTGGGGTTCGAGGGTCACTTCCTGCAGGGCAGAGTTGGTTGAAGAAAGGGAATCCCAGGGGCTGGCACAGTCTACTGGGTTGAAGGAAAGATATGCTCAAGTGGACTGAAATTAATTTACGAACCAGCATGCACATGCATGAAAAGAAAGAAGGAAGACAAAGATAAGGGACAGAAAGAAAGAAAGAAAGAAAGAAAGAAAGAAAGAAAGAAAGAAAGAAAGAAAGAAAGAAAGAAAGAAAGAAAGAAAGAAAGAAAGAAAGAAAGAGATATACAATTAAAGAGACCCCATCATAGTAAAATATCATGCACACATATGTATTTATGCTAATATATCACATCTGAAGTGCACTCTACCTTTACACAAAATAGACAGATTTCCCTCAGCAGACTGATTTGATATAGTCTACTTTAAAGCCTTCTACAAGATGATAGGATATCTTCTAGAGGGTCATCACATCACTTCAAACACATGTAGCTGCTATTTTTCCATGCATAAACATTTGATCATGCATATACAGATGCATGCCTCAAGTACAGTTACAATGCACACAGACTGATCAGTATGGAAAGATAGACATGCAGTTTTTCACAAACCGTGTCTTTAGAGTGGCCCATTAGGAAGAAATATGGGGAGCTTAGTGTGTCACCTTTCATGCACATGGAGAGGTTGGAAGGTACCATTCCTAAGGGAAGGCAAGTAAAAGCCTATACCAATCATTAGACTTAAGGCAGTGTCGGCTACAGAGAAGACAACAGTGTTGAAGACAATTAATTATTTAGCATTATATTTAATTTTAGAAGACAGAAATGAAGATATGAGTAAATGTTAGGAGACATTATTAATTAGACAAGGTGTTATTATGTCTGTTAATGTTTTCTCAAGTAAAACACATAAAGAAACAGTCTTGTAAAACTAAAGGAAGACAAATTAATACATTACTTTTATGAAGGTAAGACAGTTCAGAGGGTTAAAAGAGAAAGCGTGGACACAGTGGGTCATTTACAGAGATGCTCTTCAATCTATGCCAGGAAAACCCACCATATTCTGGCACCTGTCCTGTGCCTCTCTTTAGCAGCAGCCTGACCCGTCGGCCTCCCGCCTTGATGAGTTCGATAGCACGGGCGTGAGTCATGTCCCGTGTGCTGTCTCCGTTTATCTCTATGATCTGATCCCCTACCTGGAAGAGACACACAGGGGACGGGCTCGATTTTCTGTCAACCTTTGTTTACCCAGGATAAGTTGACTTCTCTACACACCATGTTCTTCTGTAGTGAAGCAGCTAGAGAATCTGACCCATTAAGTTGTTGTGGAGGGTGAACTGAGGGTTACTTGGTTATTCATTTCATACACACTTTCACAGACCCTACCTTTATAGCCAATTGTGCACTGTGAAGTAAATAGAATTTTCAACAATTCTGCAAAAGAGAATCTGTGTAGGATCCACAGTGTGTATAGATTGTTGGCATTTATGTTTTATCTATTTCACAGATTTTATTCTATGCCAAAATTGAGAGGGCTAAACCTACCATTTATACTATTTTTACAAAGAAAGTAAGCACAACTAAAATACTCTACAATGGAACAGTAAGTTCGTCTCATCTCGTCATCTGAACCCGCTTTATCCTCACTAGGATGTCGGGCTCTAATCCAGCTACAATGGGTGAAGGTGGGGTACACCCTGTATGAGACGCCAGTTCATCTCAGGGCTGAACATATATAGACAAACAATCACTCTCACATTCACACCTATGGACAATTTAGATTAACCAATTAACCTATCTGGTGGTGCAGTGGTTAGCACTCGTGCCTCACAGCAACAAGGACCCTGGTTCGAATCCCACACTAGACCTTTCTGTGTGGAGTTTATATGTTCTCCCTGTGTCTGTGTGGGTTTTCTCCAGGTACTCCAGTTTCCTCCCACCATCCAAACACATGCACTGATAGGTTAATTAGTTAATCTAAATTGTCCATAGGTGTGAATGTGAGAGTGATTGTCTGTCTATATATGTTCAGTCCTGAGATGAACTGGAGACTCATACAGGGTGTACCCTGCCTTCACCCATTGTAGCTGGATTAGGCCCCCAGTGACCCCTGTGACCCTAGTGAGGATAAAACAGGTTTAGATGATGAGACAATTAACCTATCAGTGCATGTCTTTGGATGGTGGGAGGAAACAGGAGTACTCAGAGAAAACCCACACAGACACGGGGAGAACATATAAACTCCACACAGAAAGGTCTGGTGTGGGAATCAAACCAGGGTCCTTCTTGCTGTGAGTCCACTGTAGTCACTGGCTTTATTATTTTGTTTACTGATTTTGAGTTTGAACTCATGCTGTGGAAAATGTGTAGAAGGAAAACTGAGTGATATTGTTTTTCCATATATGTACTTACATGTCTACAGCAACTGTTAGTATACTGTAATTAGGTGACTCATGGATTCAGATCACTTAAAGCAGTCTTAGAGTGAAAACTACATTCATTAAAATGTTTCCAAGTATTATTCATGCAAGACAATATATTCTACCTGTTGAATGAATGAATAGTGGTTTATCACAGATGTATTTTATGTCATCTCACCCTCATCCTCCCATTGCGTATTGCAGGACCGTCTTCCGCAAGGCGTAGCACAAATAGGTCCATCTTGTATTCTCTACCACCTCGAATACTGAAGCCAAAACCTTTTGCACTTTTCTCCAGCTCCACTGTGAAGTAGTCAAAGTCCTGCAGATCAAAACACCGACAACAATTATCATTTACAGAAAAACACAACACAGGAGGATACAAAAAAACAAAAGTGACATGACCCGTTTCTAAAATAGATATACCTGTGGTCTAAAGTCTGCAGGGATTCCCAAAGGGAACTGTGCAGCTGCAGGGTGCTGCCTAAAATCCAGCAGGCCAGGTGGGTGTCTGTAATCCAGCGTTGGGGGCTGTCGATAATCAGTCACAGGTGGGTGGCGATAGTCTACTGGGGGTTGCCTGTAATCAGTAAATGGCGGATGGCGGAAGTCAGGTTTGACATCCTGTCTTGCTTTAACCTCTGACCTGTAAAGAAAAAAGAATTAATACAATCATTGGAGGAGGGTGGTTTGTTGTGGTGAGCGTCACATGCCCATAACATGAATATATACTGTGTATAGTGTATAAAGTCAGAATTGACCTTTGTGGTGAAGTTATATGAAATGTGGCATATATTCTATTTATACACCCAGCTAAAATGAAAGGACTCTTGCACATGTAGATCTCAAAAAGCTCACCACGAAAGGACAGAAATATCACTCTCTGCTTTACAACTTTTATCAGGTTCCCATTTGGAAAACTGGACATAAATCCACTGCTCTGGGAGTGCTACTTTCAATGCCTTTATGTCAGAGTCACATCCACACATGCACTTGTACCAGGCTCTCTTTTTTCCATAGTTTTGATACAGAACAGAGCCTGATGGCTGGTTTCCTGCATTATACAAGAGATACCTTGGGGTAAATTATTCACTGAGACTGTAAGAGCTAAGTGGTGTTATGCAACAGAGCAGAAACCCGCCTGAGTCTGAGTGTGTGACTGGGACAAAATTTGTGTCCAAGTACGATAGTCAGAGGGTTTCTCCTGAATATTGACATGGAAAGCGGAGATGGTGCACTTTGTTATCGCTTGGCAAAATAAAATTAACAAAAATAGGAAAGGCATTTTGTTGAATAACTTGGGTATTTTTTATTGTTCTGCAAATTACTGTAATTTCTCAGTAGTTTTTCTAAATTCTAAATAGAACATTCCCTTGCAGAATAGAAGTGAATATTTTCAGATGTTAAATAATACCACTTAACCACCCATTAACACTTGCAGCTCATAAATCAATATTTGGTGCAATAACCCTCATTTTTAATCACAGTATTCATTTGTTTTGGCAGGCTCTCCTCTATACTTCTACATTGTTGTTGGGTGATTTATAACACTGAGTGTAAAATTGTCAACAGCCTTGCTATGCCTGATGGCTTGTGACAATCCAGCTTTCTCTTGGTCACATTCCAGAACTTTTCAATGGGCATCAAATCTGGATTGGGCTCTTGCTTGTATTTTTTTCCAAAGCTGTATAAACAGTTGGACATCTTCACCTTCTCTTCAATGTTGCAGTCACCACACGTCACCCTCTGCTGAAGCATCCTTATAAAAGCATTACAGCCCTTACCTGCCATCATGGAGGTAGAGCTGTGGAGGGGGGCCAGATGCCTGGGTGATGGGGCTCTGTTGGGTTCCAGCTGGTGCAGGTTGAGAGGCTGCTGGTGCAGGAGGGCCTGACACTTGGCTGGGTTGAGTTGGTGTCTGGCTGGGCTGGGTAGGTGCTTGGCCTGTCTGAGAAGCCATTTGGCCTGGCTGAGGAGCGGTTTGGCTGGGCTGGATGGCGCCTTGACTTGGCTGAGCTACAGGGCTGGGCTGGGTCTGGGGGCTATGTTTCTGGGTCATGGGGCTCTGCTTCTCTGAACTTGGCCCAGAATGAGAACCTTTGAGGCAAAGAAAATGTGGAAAGTTTAATCAAAGTGGAATGGATCAAAAACTGGGAGAAGTACTTAGAAGAAAACAATACAAATACAAACATGGGTAAGCCTCTAAATTCATATACACGTACCCTCCTCGGGGATGATGTGCAGTGTGACTGTTAGCCCAGCGTCTTTAATGAGCTTGACAATGTCTGCATGTGGCATGCTGATGATGGACTGTCCATTTACAGCCAAAATGCGGTCGCCCACCTTCAGCTTCCCACAACGGTCTGCGGGGCTGCCCTCGATTATCCGTCCTATTTTATGGGGCACAGCTGGAAACAAGAAATAACAAGGTGGCTGTCAATGGCAATTGTGAAGAAAGATGTCAAAACTGTACCAAAATGAAGTGGAACTAATACTATTCAGAATTGTGTTATAATATGAGCCTTGTCATGAATAGTGCAGTCAGTTTTTTTAAAATGCTGACATCTGTAAAACCTGCTAAGATGTCCAATTTACTCAGGAATTCATTTATTATCTATGATAATATCAGCCAAAGAAACTAATTATATCTGAGTTATAGCTTTCAAAATGTTTTACAGAGACAGAAAGTGAGAGTTTACAGTCAAACATGAAACATTTCAGAAAATTGTTGTGGAACAGATGAACCAGAATAATTACATGATAACCAAAAGTCAGATTTTATAAGGATACAGTGATGTGAAGATTACACATTCCTGAGTATACGTCTCTAATCTAGAGTGATTGCCATCAATATAGCCACATAAATCTTCACAGGTTCAATTATAAGTGGATATCACTGTGGATATTTTCATGTCAACAATGAGCATTTGTGTTTGATCTGAAGTTGAACAAAGTTGCTAAATTGAAATGCAATAGATTGAGGTCATCCTGTTTTAAAGATAACAGATTCTTGTCAGAATCTAAGCACATATCATGTTGCACATGAACCAAAATAATATTTTTAAACAAGTATTCCGATAATGCCTAATCCCACCCCTATTTTGTGCCAATCTCAAGTTTCTATGACAACCTGTTCTTGAATTAGAGCCAGTAATGTGATTTTGACCTTTCTGCTAAATACGACCTTGACCTCTGACCTTTACTCAAATGAATCATTGCATCTGATGTGCATTAGCTGTCTGTATATGCCCATGATATTTCTTGGTGATATCTCAAGTATTCATTGAGTGATAGCATATGTCTCTGCAGACAGACAGACACACAGACACACACACACACACACACACACACACAGATTATAATAATCTCGCCCAATTACTCGTAGACAGTTAAAGCTCTGAGGATCTTTGCTCATCCACTTTTACTAGTTGTGTTCATTCTATTGGGAACAACGTTCAGGACTCCATACAGAAGCAGCTCATTATTCAACTCACTGATGACGGTGGCGTTCTCTGGTCTGTTCAAGGAGCTGATGATGACAAAGCCAAAGCCCTCGTTCTCTTTGCGGTGAATGACCACATCACTGGTCTGCAAGGTGGATGCCTCTGGAGCAGAGGTAGCGGATGGGATGGCCACCGCCTGAGGGCCTGAAGCTGAGGCTGCATCGCTACGTGGAGAGCTGTGCTGGGTGGACACTGATCCTGGGCTGCGTCCGTTCACAGGACATGGTTCACCTGGGATCAAACAAACCAGAAACTCGAGTTAGAAAGAGCCTCAGCAAAACCTAGGCTTGTGTAAAACATAACCTTTATGAACTGTTTGTTTAGCGTTCTACTTTAATGTAAAGGCAGCTTAAGATGTGACCTTTGGAAAATTTCCACTTTTTCAGCATTTATTGTTTGCACTTCTCTGCTTCCCACAGGGATTTTCTGTCAAAATCAAACTTTACTTTTCTGTTGTCACTTAACAGGCATAAGTCTTTTGCAACCCTAGGCCCTTGTACTTTTGCTATATTTGACCATCACTGACTGAAATTAAGGTTTGATACAGTATTTTGTAAATTGATGTATAAATAATGAATGAGATATACAAATAGCCGGAACGTGGCTCATAGATCGTAGTCTTTGGAATCCTGTTAGTTATGTCCCCTCTTACGTCCGGGGATTTGCACTTTTTTCTCTTACTTATTATTATTTATTGTTGCTTATTATTGTCTTCTTTCAATGACTGTACAATGCTGGTTTGTGTATTGTCTGTATGTGTTTTAAAACGTGATGTAGACTATATGCACTTTTGCCCAAGACAAATTTCCCGTAAGGGACAATAAAGTATATCTCATCTCATCTCATCATCATCTCATATGTTATCAGAAGACATACACCTATCATGTTTACAGACTGTCAGCATGTGCCCTGTCCTAGTTGTCCTGTTAGAATTTTTTTAATAATAATTATAATACATCATAATACAGTAAAAATAGAACAATAAGAGTCCAACTACAATAAAAACAAACAATAGAAAACAGAGCAATCACAAATTAAAACAGACAGAATAAAAGTAATCAAACATTAAAAGCAATCTTGAATAAATGAGTTTTAAAAGGGATTTAAAAGTGTTGAGGTCGGAACAGTGATGGATGGTTGGGGGGAGTGAGTTCCAGAGGTTTGGGGCAGCTACAGAAAAGGATCTGTACCCCCAGGTTCGGTGCTTGGTTTTAGGCGGCGGGGCGGGGAAGTGGGCAGAAGAGGATTGGATGCTATGGGAGGGGACATGAGGCGGTAGGAGGTCAGTGAGGTAGGGGGGCGCCTGGCAGAGGTGGGTATTTCCAGGTCCATCAAGTCAAATTCCTGCCATGTATTGGTTCAAACCTGTTCATTGAACCAGCCCATTTTGATGAGCACAATGCCTCATCCAGGTAAATGGGATAATTAGTGGAATCACCTGTGTTCAGTGAACAGGTTTGAAGTAATACATGGTAGGACTTTGACTTGATGGACCTGGAATTTCCCACCTCTGGCGCCTGGTGATGGAGGGCTTTATGGGTGCAGAGTTTTGGATGTGTTGGAGTTTTTTGAGGTGTTTGGAGGGTAACCCACATAGAAGGCTATTGCAGTAGTCGAGTCTGGAGGTGATGAAAGCGTGAATGAGTGTTTCTGTGGTAGAAAGGGAGAGACATGGACAGATATAGGTGATGTTTTTGAGGTGAAGAAAGGATGTTTTGGTAACCTGTTTGATGTGCTGTGTGAAACTGAGGGTGGTGTCGAAGGTTGTGAGTGTGGAGAGAAGGAGTTAGGGATGTGTTGTCAATGGAGACACATATGGAGTGAGTGGACTGGGAGAGGGATCAGGACCCAATGATTAAGAGGTCGGATTTGTCACTGGAGTTTGAGGTATGCCAGTGAAATCTATAGTGCAGCCCTGTCTTAGTAAATTTCATTGTAACTTGTGTGCAATGACAATTACATCTATTGTATTGTATTCTATTGTATTCTATAGTGTGGAAAAAAAGACAGAAAACCAACAAAAAAACCCTAACAAAAACAAAAAAATATCCTCACCAGGCATTTGCACTCTCCTTCTCACAGTCAAGCTGACTTGACCATTTCGAGCAGCAGCGTGCATCAAGTCTATTACGTATTTGTGTGGTTTCCCAGCAACCACATTCTTATCCACAGAAATGAGCTCGTCCCCAGGTCGAAGCCGCCCGTCACGCTCAGCGGGAGTGTTCTCTATTATAGCGCCAATAACAATCTGTTCAAGACAATCAATATTAGCAGCATAGATGAAGGTGAAGATGATGAGACACACACACTTGGATCACAGAGAAACTGCTTTATCTAGCTTGTAGACAAAGTTTGGGTCAAGTAAAATTTTCCACCCCTGCCAATATTTTACTGTATTTAAGTTTGCATGCTGTTTCCACTTGGACAGTTTAGCAAGGCATCACTTCAGTATGGGAGGTTCTGAGAAGTTAAAACATGTGAGAAAATAAAACTGTGTATGTGTTTTCAGAGTTTATGGTGATGAAATTCAGTAATATGTGTGAGATGAAGTTAGAATAACCTTTATTGTCATTGTGTGTACAGTGAAATTAGGAAGTTAGATGCAGGTATAATAATATTTGCATGTATGAGGTTAAATGTGTGTTGGCCTGCCCGTCCCATACGAGCCTTGTCACGGGCGTCCGGACTCACAGCCTGCACGGCCTCGTCTCCCCCCAGGATGCGGAAGCCAAATCCAGTCTTCTCTCTCAGGAGGTGCACCTCCACCTCTTCATACTCTGGACCTGACACAAAGACATGAACATTAGGACTGACTTTTTCTTCATGAGCTTAATCATTTACTGTAATATGTGTCATTAGATACACAATCAGAAAAACAAAACAAGTAAGAAAACTGAACAATGCTGTAAATATTTGATATGACTTAACTTTTACTGTGAGCCTTGTTTACAGATATAATGTAATGTAGAAATCTTACACATCACATAGCTTTAAATTTAACATGATTCATTGATCAGATGACAAACTAACTCGGTGACTAAAGGTTCTGTACTCACGTCTGCTTTCATAAATAGCCCTTGACTTTTCGTAAAGGTCATATGGATCAGGCTTGTTAAGATCAAAGCCCTCAGTGGAGTCGGGCACAGACGTGCGGTGCTGTGGCTGGTTTGGGAACGGAGTACCAGGTGGCAGAACCGGACCAGACAGGTTAGCCTGAGGGCTTCCATGTTGGTCCCACTGGTCTGGTAACTATAGAGACAAAAACACCAAAATACATCCATCAAAAAATACTTAATGTTCACATTATAGAAAGAATAGAGAATGAAGTAAGGAAGTAAAACTGTACATGGCGATTGTTAAAACACTGTGAAAAAGTGCTGAACACACATATGAACAGATAAATAAACACATTCATAAATTGGCATTTTCAGAGGTGATACTGATCAGTTGGAATAAAATAATCATAATTTGAAGTAAAAACAAATCATAACTGCAAAACAAAGATTTTTTTTAACATTAAGTAAAAAAAAAATCTGATATTCCAACCATTTTTATATTGTCAGTGTTCATTGGAGGGTCAATAAAAAGCTATTAACATGGGATAGAAACAAAAACCACACCTCTGATAATCCAATATCTCACATCTACCTTCAATATATGAAAACAAGTATCAGGACATATACTGTATATAGGCGACTGTAACAACTTTACTCATCTCTTTGTCTCAGTTGTCAGAATCCCATCACTTCATCCCTTCTAATGTTTCTCCTTCTCTCATTATCAGAACCATGGGGGGCAAGACGCCCAAAAACTCCAGAAACCTAACACCATCCTGAGTCCACCTCCATATGATCCATCAATCATTCATGTCTGTCCCACTCAGTCCTTCATCCATCTGTTCCTTTAAAACCTGTTATTTAATTAACCTTTTCTCATTTAATATGACAGTCTTTGTTAGTGAAGTGCTAGAAAATAAATGTACTTTCCTCATTTCAGTTTTGATAGGTTTATCAAACATGTGTAACAGCAACAATGGGATATTTAAACTATAATCATATGTAATAACAACAATTGGATTTTTATGGCATAATTCATGAGTAAACTTTAATATATTTTTGCTTGGTGGCTCCCTTTTTTCTGTTAGTGTGCACTGTGTGTTGTTGCTTGTTTTCCTTTTTGTATATCTTACCTCAGTTATGGTATTATGTTATCTGTAAGCTGTTTCTGTTTTTACCTGCCAATGGGAGTTCAGATGGAGATTAGGCATATAGCTATAATATTGTTCATATTTACATGTGAATGTTCATTAATATGATCTGTCTCATTTTTTTTATAAATAAATAAATAAATAATTAATTCAAACAGTTTAGTGAGCAGAATCAGTTTGAGGCCTTGGTATTTTTGTAATGCAATGCAATGTAAATCAACAGTATCACTAACAATTGTCTTTGCTGGATGTTACAAAACAAAAAAGTTCAGCTGTAAAATATTTCTATTACTTAAGACCACAGAGTGGAAACTACAACCAGAGAAGCAGCTACATCAGAACCAAAGCAGCATGTCTTCAAATTAATATATTTTATCAGATGCACAATAATTACATTTTCTAATAATTGTAAAAAAAAAAAAAAATCATATAATTAATTATGGCCTATAATTACTGTCCCTGAAATGAATAAACCAACAAAGAGGACACAATAAATGACAACACACAGAGACACATGTGTACACAAAGCACAGACAGCACACTGGTGATCTATTAAAAGGCTTGTCTATACAGATCAATTTTAGAAGCCCCTTAAAACAGTTCATCTGACAGATTGGGGAGGATGGTTCCAGGAGGCCGGGACTAAAAAAGCAAAGACACAACTTAAACAGGGGCCAGATACAGACCAGAATTCAAGGATTGGAATAGATGAGAGGTTGAAATTGGCAGCAGAGGTTCAGAGTGTAACTGACAGAAAAGTCATGGAACACTTTAGATGGCATATATGTACTACTTCCAGTCAGAAATATCTTAAAATGATCTAAACAATATCATTAGGGTTTAGAACAGGGGTAGCAAACAAATAACACATGAGCCAAAACTGATTGTAATCTTATATCAGTTCAGGGGCCACATACAGACCGATTCCATCTCCAGACGGAAACCATGAATAAATGGAATAAATAGGAACAACCTGAAACATGTTAGGCTGATATCTATAGCTGATTTGTTTTATATATATATTTAAGGCTAATTTTTGTCTTTGTAAAGCACATTGACCATAACAAAATACAATTGCAACACTGATAATTACGATTTTACAATTTGACACCCCTGGATTAGAATAAAGAACTCTGATATTATGACAAACAGACTAATGTATTAGATTTTAGAGATATGAACTGAACCTGAAACTAACTAACTCACAGAATCAACACCAAACAGGTTTTGACCAACGGAGGGAGATGGCATGAATACCATTAACAAGCAGCTTTTTGAGTCAAATAAAGTGATAAAATGACAAAAGATAGAAGCACTATTGTTGTTTTCACCACTGGATGAAAAAAAAACTGTTAGCCTCAAGGTCAAAAGATCAACCTTTAAGAGTGGGAAGTTGTTTAATACAGGAAGTCAACTAAATACTGAAGAAATAAAGCTATTGTCTGAATGCTAATGTGCTTGAAGGTAATGAAAGTGGAGATGATTTTGTCTGAAGCCATATATTAGCGCTGATTGTATGAGCAGCAACAGGTGCAGTAAATAAAAGTCTGAGCTTTTCCCCAGCTGGCGAGGTGAGCGATCTGATGTGATCAAACCAATAAGCAGGTCAGAATAAGCTGCCTCATTTAGCAATAAAGCAAAATCCAAACACCTTTGAGCTAACACAGCCACAGTGACAAATACTGAACTGACACATTGCTTGTATCCTCCTCTGTGCTTCAACAAACAAATGTGCTTCACAGACACATACTTTTACGTCTCTGTCTTTTTACGTCACACTGAAACACACATGCACACAAGCAAAGAACATATTTGGTTTGAGTTTCGTACCTGTTTGGATGCTTTCCATGGAGAGATGTGACCTGAAAAAGGAAGAAAATACATGGTTACCTTAGTCAGATTGTTTTGTCTGAATAATATAAACAACACAATACAAGACAATCATCATTTTTACAGATAACTACTAACCTATGCAGATGATTTCTAAAATGAAAACATTGTCAAAGTCATTCCCAGTTGTGTGAAGAAATTCTCAGTGTGCGAATTTCATAGTCGTCTGTTTTGACTTTGTTTTTTGTAACTCTTCTTAAATGGGTTTGGTTGTTGCATTTGTTTTCAACATAATTACATCATTAGCTGCAGGCAAAAGAATATCCCACCCCCTCCCCAAAATACACACACACACATACACACACACACACACACACACACACACACACACACACACACACACACACACACACACACACACACACCACAGTTTTCTCTGTAAGTCATATTTTATCTGCATGTAGGAAGCAGAGAGCACTCTACATCACAACAACAATCTCATCAATGCAGCTCCCTGTGGATGCACTGAATCAAAGACATACAGTGCATTTATGTTTATGCTGCTGAGACCCAAATACATACATTTAAACATGAAGGGGTAAAATGAAGTGGCTACCGTGTACAAATATTCAGTCTGAATTCTTACACATGTGGAGAGAATGACATAAAAACCACTCATCAGGCATGCTCCCACAAGTATTAACGACGCAGGCGCTTGTAAAATATTCTTTAGAGAATCCTGATACATTTAATATTTATTCAGTTTATGAGATTCCCTGAGTAATGTCAGAGAGCCCTGAATAGAATATATTCCTAAAATGACTCTCAAGCTACGTCTTCCTGCTTTTCAGAAGAGGACCACAGCAATAGAGTACAAAGCAAGAACTTTCTATCAAAAATCAGCAGGCTGATCAGGATGGAGGCCTCAGGAAAATGAAGTACAAAAGATTAGTGCCAGTCCATGTCAAGACAACTTAAGTTTTAAATTAATTCCTGTCACTTCTTACACTTGTATGATTTTTCATATTGTCTCCAATAAGCTATGCTTCACTCATCAGAGTTAAATCAACCTCTCTTCTACTGAAATAAAATGAGGTTTGGATGTAGTGGAATATTTGTGTTTAGAATATGTAATTTTAATTAATTCGTGTCTGTATTATAAGCTCTGAAATTAATTTAGATATCAGTAAATGCCATGCTAAAAAGACTGAAGGACACCATAGTAGAATTTAAACGGTGTAATCGACATGTTCACATACCACAGAGGATGAAACTGAGATACAGTGGGAATATATTTCTGTGCTGGAAATTCAAGCCATTTCAGATTCATGGAGGTCAAAGGAGTCAGCTGTATTACTGTGCAGTGAAACCTCTGCTTATGAGGGGGGGAAAAAATCTGCTTTCAGCGTACATTTCTGCTTTTAACTTACTTGAAGAAACACCATAACATGAATTTTATTTTTTGTCCAGCTGAAGTTGAGCTCCTGTTCCTCAAATTGCCTACCTGTTACACTACCTGGTTAGGTGAACTACAAGCCCACTGTGGATCAGCACATTATGTTTTGTACATTTGGAGCGACTCTTAGATTCAGTCCACTTCAGGCAGCAATACTGTGTGAATATTCCACTATCCTCACACAGAAATTGAATAACAGTGTGAAACAACTGGAGTAATAAAAAGGACTGAAATGCTTTACTTACTTTAAATAATCTGATGAAATAGGGTAAAAATGACATTTAAATGTATGTAATCAGACTGAATAGTGTGAACAGTACAGTGAATGGAATGATGTTATAATGTGCATTAGGAGGAGACTCAATATTATCCATATCAACATGAATGGAGGATAGTGGAGAGCTGTCCATGGTGCTGAAATGATTCAGCAGCGTAGGGAGGCCTCTGTGGGAGGTTGGGACTAATAACCGCATTCTGTGGGGAATAGGGAAACCCTTAAGGAATCCTAATAACTAATTCTGAGGAAAGTTTCCATAATGACCCACTGAAGGAAATGAGTATGAGCTACAGGGCAATTGTCCATTCATATTAAAGAGAAGTGTCATCTTTACAGACGCTTTTAAGCTTAATTTAAATGCTAATTCTATTCCTCTGCATACATACCGGATGTGTGGCACACTGGTATGCATGGTGATGAATTACAAATGCAGGACTGGTAGAGGAGGCTGCACGTGGCCTCTCTCACAAGTCAGTGGTCAGACAGTCTGGTAGGACTGCCTGATAGACTAGCCTGCTGAGTTCTGGATGGACCTCAGATCAGCCTGATTGGTTCATTTGTCCTGACACCCTTTCCTTCACAGCTATGATCCTCATCCTCATTGGTGCCGCAAAATGTCTGTAGTCTGTGGTTGGCTCAGCTTCAAACTGGGATGTCAGAGGACGGAGCTGTGAACACGACCAGAGCTCAGTGGAATTCTGGCATAGTGCCCACACTAGAGTGAAGCAGTCAGACACACACACACACAAACAAACACAATAACACACACACATGTAGTGGAAGGCTCAACACCCTGTGTGTTCTTCACAAAGCACCGACGCTCTCAATCACACATGTGAATTTATGTATAAAAGCTAAATTCCAGTGATATCCTGCATGGAAATCCTACATCTGTGAACACAAACATACTTAAATGTTCCTGACATTTGGCACATCTGAGTCACTGTAAAGGACCTTGTCCTTTCTTTCACCCGGCAAAGAGGAGACTCAGAGTCAGAGAGGTTCTGGTGTGTCAGGATTATAGTCCCTGTGGGGCTTTTGTCTTGAGTTGTTTGAAAGAAACTAGTGAGTTTGGAAAAGAGCTAATGTCTTTGAGAGAGTGGAAACAATTTATCAAAGCGTTTGGAGGGAAATCACTACAGCCTTTGTTTGTATGAGTATAAATTAAACAACTGAACAATTAATTAAAAATATTTTCAAAATGGTGCTAAAGGCAAGTAAAATATCAGTGCAATTGCAAAAAAAAAAAAAAATAGTTGTTTGTTTGTTATAGTTCTCAATTGGACATGGAATTCCAAAATTCTAAATTCAAATGAAATATAAAATTGTGACTCAATCAAAATATTACTGTCACCATAATTGTCAAAATGATTGCAAATTCAGTGATTTGTTTTAGATCAAACAGTCCTAATAGGTTAATATACAACTCAAGGCATGTATTTGTAATGATGCAAATTCACATCATTGCTCAAGTAGAAATGCCCAGTGAGCTGTGAGGAGATATTTGTTGAATTTAGATACATATGTGCTTGATTTGGATTACTTTCACCACATTTAATGCCAAGTGTTTCATTTAACAAAGACTATGTCTGTATTAAACACCAGGTAGTAGAAGCTGGCTCTGCCTGTTGAAAGAAGCTCCAGAACAATGGATCATCCTTACTATATATATATATATATATATATATATATATATATATATATATATATATATATATATATAAAATATATATATATACAGTATGTGTGTGTTTGTGTGTATAAGGGTTCTTAATTCTAAAATGCATATTGATGAAGATTTCTGTATCAATACGAATAAAATCGGTAATTGAGTGTCTGCTGTGTATGAAAAAATATCCTATACTAACACTCTTTGATTTTTTTTAGGCGTCAGAGTAAGAATAACTTTACTACATTGCTCTCTTGGACGGAATTATGGGTTGACTTCTGATATTATAAGCAAAATAGTGCATTTATTCCATTTTAATTTGGGGGTATTTATAATGCACTGGTATAGTAACAGACAGACACACCATCCCTGTTACCATGGCAATTAAATTCCTCTTCTGCCTACAGCACTGTTTTAAAGATCTGCTTCATTTCATGGATGTATTATGTTCTGTCAGTGTTGACTTTTTCCCAAGTTCTTTGTACTTAAATTATTTTTTTCCTCATGAAATGGATGTTCAATGCTCTTAGGATGCTACAACGGGAATTTTGAACAACTCTGTATGGTAACCTTACGTGTCCTGAAAAGTGCCTATAAATAAAATGTAATATCATTATTATTATTAGTAGTAGTAGTAGTAGTAGTATTAGTATTATTAGTATTATTGTCATTATTATTTTAATATGCGTAGAATCAAAGTAATAACGGATCAGTTTCTTCTATTCTAATGAACACACATACATTCACAGTGCACCTCTCAGAATCATAAGTTATTGTTGATCTTTACCTTTAATATTCTCACTAATCTCATCACTTTGATTTGGGTTCATTTTTCCAGGTTGCAGAAGCTGCTGGTTGTGGGTTTGGTTCAGTTGTGCACAATGGGGTGTGTATTGTAAATTATTCTAAAGATCCAGTGCTACTTTTGTGGTCATTCCCAGTTGGATTTTTCTCTCAAATGAACCTTTCATAAGTTATTTATTGTCATTTATTACAATGTGGTCCTCTGTATTTTGCATTTGTTCTGGGGAAATTATGTGTTTTACCATACTGAATTTACTGATGACGTAGATATTCATAAAAATTTGTGATTAAAGTTGAGGACTATATCAGAAATTGAGAAAACTGTGAGTAAAAATATGAGGAAGGGAATGCAAACCCATTGTCATCGATCCAACTGCATAAGTTGAAGATCCATGTTGTAGAAGATGAGGGTGTTTCTACAGTAACTATGGAGCCTCTGAACATCCAAATGGGTCATATCTAATGACCAAGAAGAGATGGTAAACTGCATTTTACACCAATTATTTACATGTATTGATAGGATTATTGGATCAACAGGTATGAAACATTTTAGATCAGTAGTTTTTATTTTTTTATTTATTTTTTTTTTGCATTAAAGATAACAGTGTGATTTAACTTTAACCTAAAATTAATTTACATATTTACCATCATGGTTAAGTGATTTTTAGTTCATTGTGAGATCATGGTGGAGCAAAATAGCCAATGGCAGTGTGCTAAAGTCCTTATCATCAATGTAAGACATTTGGTAAGAATGTAGTTTATTTATGTTTATTTCAGGAAATGACATGGCCTTTATTAGAGCTGCTATGAAAAAACAAACTGTATTTTCATTGATTCCAGGTCTACTTACAATGCACCATCTGTAGCTGGATTTCGATTTTGTTCAGTCATAATTACAGACTGAGGTGGTTCAAACAGACACTGCTACTGAAATTATGGCTTTTATGTTTTCTTTTTTTTTTTTTTGTAAGATTTGTTTGTTTGTAGCCTGTTTGCATTAACTGAAGGAAAAGTAAATGTACAGAAAATTGAGAATGTGACCATTAAGAACAAATCACAACCAAATTGAATCATGAAGCCAGACACACTGTGCACACATACACACGTAACTGGACACACACGTACATAAAAAATAATTAGTAGCGCAATACTTGAGTCACTGTGCATCTCACAGACTGAATTTATTAGCTTTCGTGTAATCGAGTGATTGAATGTAATTCACTGAACAACATACAGTGCACAATCAATTTTGTCGGACCAAGCAGTAGTTTATCAATACCGTGCCAATAATGGTCATTAATGTAGTGTAGGCTTCAAGCAGCAAGACTGGCATAAAATCAGCAAACCATCCAACAGGACTTAGATCAGATATTCTGTTGTATCATGATCACTAACAGCTAATGCCTTTGATTGCTTTTCAGGTCTGCAATAATAATTCCTGTCACACTTCAATTAATTAATCCTGATATGCATTTGAAACTGATTGCCTTCATACCTAATTAAATATAACCCATGAAAAAGTAGCCATGGAAAAGAGAACATATCTATAATCCGTCATTATTGTTCTGTTATCATCTCAGAAACAATGCAAATTAACTCTTCACTTCTGGCAATTTATCTCTAGAAGAAATATGGACTTGGTGCATAAATGAACATCAAACTATGGAGGAAGCCGCAGAGAGGCAAACAGAGTAAACCCACACTGTCAATGTCAATAATGAGCATTTCTAATTAAAATTATGTATGTAATGGCTAAGGGCTGAGATGTTCTGGGACGTCTGGGTAATTATCAAGTCAGATTTTGACCCTCTGACCAGAACACTATTTATAGAGACAGGACAAGTGCGAATGTCAAACAAATAAAGCATTTACTATGCAATTCAATTTCCTTGCAGGTAGCCAATCTTGCAGGAAATAGTAGGAGAAAGAAAATGGCCACCCTCTGTGTTTTCTGGCAATATTTCAAGAACTTGGATCTGTATTTTGACTTTCTCAATCGAAAAGGGCATAGTCTACTTTCATTTCAGTATGAAGGTTTTATCCTAAATTTATTAAAGGTGGAATGAAACAGCTCATTGCAATTCAGGACTTGTTCCATGAATTCATTGCGTACTAAGATAAAACACTGGGACTTAATATTCTGTGCAAATACACATAAATGCTTGCTGTTATTAAACCTAAGTGGGTGTTGTGGCAAGAATGAATTGTTCATGCTCAGACATGAAGGTAGGTGGTCAATCACACAAATAAATTACATTTAATCAGGGAATGAAGTCAAAAGAAGCTGAGGGTGGCAACATTACAGATTACAAGTAGAACTGTGTGAATAATATTTGCCCTCTTACTGTATTGTGAAATTTTGGGTTCATAGTTTTTCTTTTATAGAGTTGAAAAGCTAACATTTACAAAAAAATATCATGTGAACCCAATAATAAAGTTGTTTGTATAATTAGAGCATCACCTTTTCACAGCACAGGTAGTCAAGCATCTCCAGCATGGTGCCACTCTCCACTGGCATTTTGTTGAACCCATTCTGTTCAAAGCACATTACAGCAAAATACCTACATTTATGTGGACAATCAGCGGCCCCAGTGGGAAATGAGCTGCTTTCTCAGCACTGCTATTGAGAAAGCACGACACCTAACACTGAGATTAACTCTCACCCTTTACGCTCCACTTCAGGGTTTTAAAAAACTTAAAGAATCTCTCCTTGCACCGGACAGACTCTGTTTATTTGGAAGATACTGTTTAATATGGGTAATAAAACATGACACATGGTGTGACACATGCAATGCCTATGACTACATCTGCTGACACTGTGTTCTGACTCAACACATATGAAATACATTAAACTCTATTAGTCTTGAGTTTTTTTCTCCCTCCAATCTTTGATAATGGCAAATGCAAAAAATGTATTTCATGTTATCCTGAGCTTTCTTTTGACTTTCCTTCACTTTTTTTTAGAAAATATTACTTTTATTTCAAGAAATATTACTGTGATTGCAAAGAATTAAACCAGGTGTAATTATTAATTTAGCTATGAAAATCTTAGATATAGATAGATTGCATTACTAATCCCTAAATAGAGAAATTAAAATGCCATTTACACTCATCACACAGTACAAAAACATAACATCATTATGGACTTTGCCATAAACCCTTGTACGTAACATCAGTGCAACAGCCCAACACAAATTTAAAATATAATTTTCATTATAAATACGCACAACAGCAGACTTAAGTGATAAACAAAAAAGTGTTCTCCAACAATGTCAACTCCTCTTTGTTGCACAATAACATCATATTTGTATATTTCAGTTTCTATTTAGCTGGGCAGGTCCTCTTTGGTTGATTCTCGATCTTATATTTTTACTACATTTCCATCTTTGAAGGGAGCCCAAGGTGTCGCTTTTTTAAAATTCTTTCCACTTATTATCACATTATAATTTTTGATATTACAACTGTTATAAATAGATCAATGAGTTCAGTAAGCTCAAAAAGATGAAATATTTCACTTTGATTATGTCTAGACATTGATAATAACTCTTTATTTTGTCTGATTTAACAAACACTACATAATGTAATTAGAGGCATGTCTAAAGCACAGGAGACAAACAGAAAAGACACACGTCCATGATATGTTTCTGACCTGTTCCACCTCTCTGTATGAGCAGCGTAGCCTCGGCCCCCACAGGACATTCTTTGAGCATCTCCACCACGCGTCCATGTCCGGCTGCGGCGACCGGCTGCTGGTTGACCTCCAGGATCAGATCTCCTTCTATGAGCCCAGAAGAACCCTGTGAACCTGGATCCAGTACCTGCACCGAGACAAAAACATGACATCATCTGTCAAACCATCTGAGCTCCTGCATGTAGTTAGCAACGTGAATGTCAGAAATAAATTAAACATTATCTGACATATCAAAATACTTGAATTGTGTCGAGTGAGGTGAGATTATTTACAAGCTTACTTTAATTTACATTACTTTATTTCGCACTTTAAAAGGACAACAGGTACATAAGCAAGTATAAATATAAATGAAATATAACAGTGCAAGGGAGGTAAACAGCTTAATATGCTTATATAGAAGCCTCCCTTCGTAAATTTAATTAACACTTCAAATGAATCAAATGAACAAATTTACTTTTAATTGTTTTATTTACTTTTAATCAGTAAATAAAACAATATAATAAAAACACACTACAATAAAGAATGTATTATTACTTAGAATGAATATGAATGAATCAATGTGGATATAAAATAGCAAAGAAAGAAGGAACATAATTTCAATGATTTATTCAAGCTATTCCAAACAGTGGGTCCCCTGTACATGACTGCAAATTGTCGTCGGTTAGATTTTGCATTAAATGACCTTCAGTAATGACTTTGTGGATATCTGACTTTAATAATAATAAGGTATCATGATAAATTTCAGGAAGACAGGGATATATATTTATTATCTTAAACATCAAGAGATTAGTTTGGGAAAGTGAATAGAACTTTTGATGCTATTCTGACATATTGTTTCTGAAACACACAAAGTGATGAAGAGGCATGGGTGTGTATACAATAGTCCCTACAATATTTCAGTAGGTTAGTTAAGGATAGACAAGACTATAGTATAGAGTAAAAAAACATCTGCGGGGATAAAGGATTTCCTACTTTCTGTAAAATCTCTATATTCCTAGAAATTATTTTACAAATAGATGTGATTTTGCCATGTTAATTATGCATATATATATATATTAGGACCCCTAGAAAATGAGTTAATTCAAAGAGGTTCAAGAATTTCCTACAAACGATCGAGACGTCTGTGTTAATTTGACTTATTGAAGAGATGTAGATGCTGACATAAATATACATACCATGAACCAAATGACTTCTGTGGAAGACTTAATTGGTTAAAGAACAGGTGTTGAGTATTAAATATATAATATATTTAGTTGTAAATTATTATTAAAACAGATGTTTTATGCTAATCAAAACTTTTCCAATACCAAAAATGCATAGGGATGAAAGCTGGCATCTGTTAATTTATAATCCATGTATCTGTGCTTTAATTAATTAAAATTTTCTCAGGATTTCACTGAATTTTTCTCTTTTACCTTCTTGAACACCATCTAGTCAATGTTCATTAATGTTTGACAGGACACCCTTCACAGGATGAGTTGACTTTGTACCCATTATCTCTGTCTTTCTTTACTTAGTTGGACTGACCGAAATAAATTTACTTCAACCTATTGTTTCAACCCTGTCTTGTGTTTAATTTATAACTGAGCCGCAGAGTTTAACTGACTACAGAGATTTCACAGTTCAAAAAGCATTTTACTTTCTGAAATACATAGTTGAGTGCTTTTAACATATAAATGTGATGTGATTCTTGTTTAATTTATGCCCTATTTCTAATCTTCTAATTAAATGTAGTAAAAAAAAAATACCCTTAATAAAAGGAAGACACATATTCTTAAATACAACCAATTTATTTTCTATAGTGCAGTAAGCAAATTCTGTTTGGCTTGACATCTTAAAATGACAATGAAAGAGTATAATTGCATTAATGGAATGAAATGTCAATATTTAATGAAGTCATGCTTCTTTTAACTTGTAATTATTACAGACTTATTACTCTTAAATTAAGAAGTTGTTGTCACTCTTATAGTTGTTGTCAGCCTTACTGGCTAAATGTAACTCAACATTATATGGCAACAATGTTAGATTCTTAACCCATTGTAGATTATTGATGAAAATGTATCTCAATATTCCACTATTTGTGTGTTTGTGTTACATATGATCTCTGATGTTCATGGATCAATTTAAATGGCCTATAACAGCATTATTAATTAAATTCCATTTTTATTTTATATATCAAACTTTTGGATGTATTAGATTATCTCTTTTTACACCCCCCTGTATTATTATTATTATTTATTTTTAATTCATTCATTCTTTAATTGTTTTTGTGCGTGTGATTAGTGTTTATTTTTTGTCACATTGTGTTTTATTTTTCAGTATACTGTGTACTACTGATGTCTTATCGTCATCGTCTTTACTGCTTTGCTGAGAAAAAAGTTCAATAAAAACATGTCTGAAAAGAAATTACATGACATTAAATAGCTTTTAGGAAAATGTTGGTTTTCTTTTGTGGACAACTGATCAATACTAGGATCAATAAAATAATTTACATGGATGAGTTTGTAAAATTTGTTTAATTACTCCTATGCCAATTATGCCTAATGTCACTAATTCAACTGATAATAATAATACTAATACTACTACTACTAATAATAATAATAATAATATTAATAATAATAACAATAGACGTCTTTCAGGATGGTCAAGGTCACCACACAAAGTTGTTAAAATAGAATAAAACAAAATTACACATATACATATATAAAACCCATATGTACATAAAATGGCAGAATTAAAATTTTAGAATTATGGAATGTTTGAAAAAATACATTTTAAGATGAGGTTTGAAGGTGGTAACAGAGTCTGAAGCTTTATTTCTTATTCCTTATTCTTAGAGAGTATTCCAGAGGTTGGGGGCTATGGTGGTCAAGCGGGCAGGTGGTGGTGGTGGAGGTTCAGTCGGGTGGGAATGTTTATGTGGGTGAGGTTAGTGAGGTACTCAAGGGCCAGGTAGTTTATGACCTTGAAGGTGAGAAGTAAAATTTTATAGGTAATGTCGAATTTAATGGGAAGCTAGTGGAGTTGTTGCAGGACGGGTGTGATGAAAGTCATGGAGGGGTTCTGGTGATGGTCCGAGCAGCAGAGTTTTGAACCAGTTTATGATTGGATTTGTCTGGTAAACTAAATAAATATGGACCAGAATCACATTATTGTTTGATGAGAGGGATGAACGGAGAGGGGTGATATTGCACAGATGCAAGTAGGCTAACCAGGTGACGCCGCTAATATGATGTTGAAATCAAAAACCCAGACATGGGGGGAGGGGGAAAACTGGAGAATGTCAGTCTGAATGGAGAGGTTATTTTTTATTAGTAGAGAGAGAGAGAGGGGGAGAGAGAGAGAGAGAGAGAGAGAGAGACACAGACAGACAGACAGACAGACAGACAGACAGACAGACAGATAGATAGATAGATAGATAGATAGATAGATAGATAGATAGATAGATAGATAGATAGATAGATAGATAGATAGATAGATAGATAGATAGATAGATAGATAGATAGATAGATAGATAGATAGATAGATAGATAGATAGATAGATAGATAGATAGATAAAACATGCTTTCTTTTTTAGAACAAACTTAATTTTCTAAAAACAAAGCTTGTTAGCAGTGAATTCATCACCTGTTTCACTCGTTGCCCAGTGGGACTGTCAGCAATAGTGAATCCAAATCCTTCCGCCCCTTTCACCATGGTAACTGTCAGCAGCTCTGCCGCTTGTGCTGTTACCCCGGCAACAGCTGCAGTCCCAGAGGAAGCCATGGACACGTTGTCCTCATGAGGCGTAAGCGCCGAGGCAGATCCAGGTGTGGTGGGTGGTAAGGATGAGCCGTCCAGGTGCGTATCTCCAGGGTGAGGGGCTCCGGCCTGGGCCAGAGCCTGAGAGGGCAGCTGAGAGCTCAGAGACAGATACTCCAGGTACGGGTCATAGCTGCCGCGGCCGTTCACAACCAGGGGGCGGTGCTCCAAGCCGATAGGCGTCAGAGAGGTGCTCGCCGCTCCGCTCGGATCCTCGGGGTCAAAGGGCAGAGGGTAGCCTCGACACAGCACCAGGGTCACGCTCTGACCAATGGGTACAGACTGAAACAGCTTCACTACGTCAGCGTGTGTGGTACCGAGCACACAGATGTCATTGATATAGACGATAACATCACCTGCAGAGGAAAGAGGAAACAGCCTCAGTCATACTGTAACAGACCACATGACCTGTTATATAAACACTGAGCTATAGCTATACTTCAGGTTACTGTGTCTGTTACCATTAATATGAAATCTCAGCGGTAACAGGACATGGTACTGTCCCTCTGAAGTGTCACACAGGAATATAATATCAGTTCAATGGCACTGGAGGTATTCTACAAGTGAATGTGTGTGAGACAAAGAGGTGAGAGAGAGAGGGAGGACCAGTGTCTCGGTGTGTCTGACAATTTGACAACCATCTGGTACGCCCGGGTGTCCACCGAGACCAAGCGTCTAATTCTTAAAATGTCACAAACTTCTACCAGATGCACACAGTTGTCATCACTAACAATAACAGGATTGCTTTATACACAATGCATCATGGGTCATCATTTCTCTGCTGCAGACAAACTGCAAACATAAAATATAAACCAGGGCTGTGGAAAATAGTGACATACATACAGTATATAAATGTTTACTGTGATGAAAGAAAAGGTCTATTATTTCATTATTTACTCTATTTTTTTATTTCACTCCTTACAGCAATACTTTATTTAATGATATTTGACATGCAATTAAATACTGTATGTGATTCAGGCAGTGGAGGAAAATGTAAATATCAGAACAGTATTTCTACTTTTTCACCTTAGGTGCTTTATAGAAAATATAACATTAGTGCTGTCAAATTATTAAAATGTTTATCAGATTAATCACAGGCTTGCCTTGAATTCATTTTGATTAATTATGATTAAAACACTTTAAGTTGATCCACTGTTTTGTCTTGTTGGGTGTCTGTACTCAAATTATCCACAAAATACACTAAGAAACACAAAAAAGCAAAGGAAAAAGTATACAAAACATGCTAAAATCCACTAAAGTTAACCAAAAATAAACTATACACAAAAAAGCAATGAAAAATCATAAAGCGTATTCAAAAACTCTTCTAAAATACAGAACAAATATGATAAAAATGTGATAAAATATTCAAAATATATGGTAATAGATGGTAAATTGTAATATATATATATATATATATATATATAAATCTAATATAAATTGTAATAACACTATACGACACAACTATACTTCAAGACAAAGTTGTTCTATTATATTTTATATATTCAAACCTACTAATTTGGACCCAGTGTGACTTTCGTGGCAGCTCCCATATGGATTTTCCTCTCTATTTAACCTTTCCTTATTGGCTTATTACTATTTATGATCATATTATCCCTTAAATTTAAAAAAAATAAATTCCAAGTAAAAATGATCTATTTTCCTATAAATAATTCACTGATCATGTTTTTTAGCCAAATATATTATTAACTGCACATAAAACAAGTGTCTCCATCCACTGTCATTTATTAAACTCTATGGGTTTTACTGGTGAATCAATGTTGTAGAATAGTGGTCTGCAACTCTGGTCCTACAGAGCCACTGTCCTGCATGTTTTTAGATTCAGAATACTAGCCAATCATCCAGCTCTGCAGAAGCCTGAGAACAACTGTCGGGTGTGCTGGAAGAGGAAACATCTAAAATATGCAGAAAATAATGGCTCTAGAACCAGGGCTGCAGACACCTGTTGTAGAAGATGATGTTTCCATGGCAACTATGGAGCCTTTGAAAGTCCAAATGGGTCATATCTGATGATCATGAAAAGATCAATAAGTTGTATTTTACACCAATTATTGACATGTATTTATCAGATTAGTGGATCAAAAGTTCCGATGAGTAGATATTTTGGATGTCTTTATGGGTTAAAGTATTACTTGTCCATGGTTTAAAACAAAAGGAGGCAAATAATCAAAGCCTGTATCTTAAAATGTAATAAGAAAGAAGTTATTTCCCTGGCTTTATTGCATTGTTTCGGTTTGTGCTGCATCTCTCTTGACTTGTAACATCTAAAATGATATTGTTTTGTTACATTTGATATTTATATTGTATTTCTTAGCTGGTTAATATAACATTTTGCTTTGCTACTAGTAACAATGAGGTGAAACAACTTCACAAACGCGACACTACATAGTCTGTCATCTCCGCTGTACTTTGAACGTGCGGAAAGTTATGGATTTTAGCTTTAAAGTCACAGCCCCATGACAAATGCAGCTGCCTCAAATCCTCTATTTCACACTTCTGGAGGCACTCTCTGTCACACATGCACACATACAGACCTGCACACACACTCACAAGCATGTGCATGGACATACAAACACACACACACACACACACACACACACACACACAAATGTCACATGCACAGTCATACACAATCCCTAAGAGCAATGCCATGCAGCTCAAATAGGCCAGCTAATCTGAGCCAGGGAGTGCCCATATGTGTGTGTGTGTGTGTGCATGCATGTATAAGTGTGTGAGCAGCTCTGGCAATGTCACAGAGCGAAGAAGAGACAGAGAAAAAGGCTGACAGACCAGGATAGAGGGATGAGCAGAGAAAAAACTAGAGGTAGAAAGAGAAAGAGGATGAAAATACACTGAGGCTGAAAGCAGAGGAGAAGTGTCAGATGACATGGTTAGATAGGAGCGCATAATAAAGGGTAAGCCAGAGAGACAAAGAGAGAGATGGAGATAAAATAAAAAGAGATGGATTCCAGATAAAAGAAGAGTTGATAGGCAGAGGGAGAGACACATAAAAGCAGAGAGCAGGAGCTGAGAGGAGGAAGGAGGATTCCCGGCTCTGAAATGAGCTCTAAATGAGCAGTTTAGGCACCAGCCGTGCCAGGCATGAGGCCAACACACAGGTTCAGAACAGAGCGCACACAAAAGCCTCACACAGATACTCCTACTCTGAGACAAGGCGAGGCTGTGACGACGCAGCCGACAGCACACCTACAAAATATGTTTACCCATGTTAAAAAAGGCCTTTACACAAAACATCCTGACACACTCCATGAAATGGTTCATAATGACACTAGAACTCAGATGCTGAATACTAATAACCTTGGTTATGAAGAATACTGATTAATAACAACACATTTAATTGATTTGTATGTTTTGCTGTTACCGATACATTTGTGACAGTGTTGTTTTCAGTAAGTACAGACAGCTTTGAAGGACTACATTTATACGACAGCTGTCAAATTATTTCCATTTTTAATCAAATTAATCAGAGGGTTGCTGTGGGTTAATTTTGAATAATCGTAATTAAACATTCAATTGGTCACATTTTATTTTGCATGAGTAAGGCGACTCAAAAAGGAAGTGAATATATTTGTACTGAATGTGTCTGTCCAAGTTGGGCAACCCATTAGCTTTAGTGCTAATACAATAGAATACTTTATGTGGGTTAACCTTTCCATCTTGGTTTTGTTTATCCTCATATTTCCATCCAGAGGTCAATGTGCTGTTTTATGGGTTGTTTTTTTCTGCCTATCACTACTGGACCAACTGAACATTAGCACATGCTAACTCTATTTGGACAAACTGCCCAAAATGCATTGGCAGACACGTTCAGAGTCGTTCTGCTACATATGAGATAATTATGTTAAAATGTTTAACGAGATTAATAATGATGATGGATTAATCTGCATTAACTCATTAAGTTTGACAGCCTTAGTTCATACTTCTTCCTACTCCTTTTCGCTCATGTAAATTTTGAGGTTCAAGATGTTGCAGTTCTAAGTTACTGTCTGGTTTTGTTCTCATTCTTTTGATCAACATTTATTTGCATTTTTGTTTTTAAATTGTCATTTACTTGATGGAAATAAAGATATCAATCAATTTTGTAATTAATCCTTTATCAAGCAAGTGACTATTTTTGACTATTTCTACATCCATTGCGAAACAATGGCAGCAACAACAGTGAGTCTACAATCTCAGGTCCAATGTGGTCTACAGTGTCTGTAACGTCCACCTCTACATGAACAGTGAGTGTACCTGCTTTGCTCAGTACCAGGAAGTAATGGTACTAATGTAAGGAATGATTTTCAAATGGATCATGTTGATGTGGGGAGGGGTCTGGATCAACACTACTGTTGCTTTAATGTTATAAAAGTCCATGTCTTTTCACATTACATACGTTTTTCTTTTTTCTTTCTTTTTTTTTATTTACCTCTTGGAGTTGTATTAAATTTTTTTTCCAGATACGGGTAAAGAACCAAATATGTTAACTTCATTGACTTTGATTTTCAACGTAAAAATATTTTTAAAATGTGAAAATTCTCACAAAAGTAATAGTTTTGTTATGTCGTTCAATACACCAATGTTGACATTTCTGAGTTCACTGTAAAAGTGGTGCATTTGTTTATTTATAATCCCTGAACACCTGCATTTATATATAAATACACTGAAAACAAATTGGATTTTTAAAAACATTTTCAAACAGATGCTAAATTAAGGGGGCATTGTTCATTCATATAATTATTAGAAATTTAAATATGATGTAAGGTAACAGCATGTATAATGTTCAATACCAATGAAAAAGTAATAAAGGGGAATACATATGCTATCTCAGCTGATTCTGTAATGGGACACTTTTGATGCAGACTTGCAAAGTGAGGGGCTTTTAATCATACATTCTTTAGACATTTTATTACATATAGGAGCAGGGAAAGCAAAGGCACCAAAAGTCAGCTTAAATTAACTGTATGTATTACAAATATTCACTCACCCTGGCTCCTGAAGTACACCCCCATTCTACTCCTTCTATGAAAATAAAAATGGAACGATGTCCCTGACAGTCAACAGGAACATTTTTGTTATATATTTTTTTCCCACAAACTGTCATATGTCTATTAACAGCTTTTATACAGAGAAACTCATAAACTGTTGCATATGGCAGAATAATTAGATGACCCGCTGAGATTTTATTTCTGTTAGTCAGGATCTCAGAGTTTTCAGTTTTTATAAATCAAAGCACAAATGTATGTGTGGTAAAAACTAACCAGCTTCAGATCACACTGAAACACTGCTTTGGTGTAACAAATCCTTTTATCAGGTAGGATTTTGCATACTTTTGTACTTCATAAAATCAGTGTCTCTCATTCATATTAAAAGCATAATTTCACGAATTGACAGGAAGAGAAAACTAAGAGGAAAATGAATTCCTTGTCTGTGACACACCCTGACGCAGGCACATATGTAGGGCAGCCCAAATATGCCATTGAGGGGCCAGTGATGTCCTCTGTGAAGATGAATTAATGCTTCTGAAGATGCTGAAAACCTTTTCCCTGTGTTATTCCAAGGTTGAGCTCCAATAGAAACTTGGCGAAAAAACACAGATTTGTTCCCACTAATGATGCAATTTATTACACAGCTTAGGAGAATTTCATGAACTGTTAAAACAAGATTCCTGCACTTGGAGCTAAAAACACAGCCTTTATCTTGTAGGCCCGAATGGAAGATTTATTTCTCACTGAGTTTTTGTTAAGCTCCGCATTTCCTCCAGGATATATGGATGCCAATCTTATGCTGGTGAAGTTTAAAAATGGAGGGAAGCTTGTGAGGTGCAGCATTTGGATAATATAGCCCAGTGGCTTTTTACTGCTAACCCTGTTGCTGTTTTTAGCTTGAAACACAATAAACACGACATGACTCCTTACTATGTCCTATTTTTTCCCCTTTTGAAAGAAGAACAAAAATTACTGCTAAAGTAAAACTTCATAAAACAGACATTTTACCCAGAATACTTTTTACAAAACACGATTAAGCACAAGAGACAGGATTTTAAAGTATTGTAGTTCTGCTTAGATTGCTGTGATTGTCTTGAATGTTGGGTGAGGTTTGCCAACTAAAGCAATAAAACTAACAAAGACAGCTTTTACTTAGAAATGGTCTGATTTGGCAGAGGTACAAGTATAACTATTGATGCCAGAATTAAACTCCACCACTAAATTAACTGGATACTGACACTCCTCTGGACTGCATTCCCCTGGATGCCTGGGAGTAAATGTTGACTAAAATTTCCCAACAGTCAAGTACAACACTGCCTGAATGAAAATGAAACTCTGCCAGATCAAGGGCTCTGTGTTTGATCTGCTTTGGCAGGAAATTAAGACCCATAATGTTCAGGTATCAGAATAATGAGGCTGTACTTAAGCATTTTGATAAACACAGTTCTGCAGTATCAGCAGTCACAGCCTTGACGTCTTAAAGTTTGTTTAATACTCAATTCCGTTTTAAACCGGTTGTCAAAAATCTGTGTAGGTGCAGTAATTACCTGTGTCCATCTTTCCGTCCTGAGCGGCCGGCCCGTCTGGTATCACACTCTTCACTTGCAGAAATTCATCGGGCTCGTCACCTCCTATGATTGTGAAACCAAAGCCCATGTTGCTCTTTTGCAGGGCTGTTGACAGGAAGTTGCCCTTTAACTGGGTCGGGTCCCGTGTAAACAATGGCTTCTCTGCCAAGGAAGAAGAAGTTCAACAGTCAGATTTCATTTGGATATATATTTTTGGGTTTTCTATCTTAGACTATGACTTAGACTTCAACCATCAGATACAATGATTCAGGTTTTAGGTGCATCCAGAGGTGTTCAAAGTACTCACATTCTGTACTTAAGTAGAAGTACAGCTACTTGTGTGAAAAAATACTATAAAAGTAGAAGTACTGATTCAACTCTTCTACTCAAGTAAAAGTTAAAATGTACAACTTCTCTATTTTAATAAAGTACAAAAGCAAAAAAAAATATTTTGTCATGAATGCAATAATACTTCAGAAAAGAAAATCAGAAGAGTTAAAAAAAAAAAGTATCTAAAATAAAGCCTTTAAATGTGAGTTACTGTGTAGATAATGTGTTTGATCGAGTTACAGTTACTCAGTTTTGTGGATATGGGCAGGAAATTTAGGAAAAACAGGGGGAAAAAAGTCACAATTGAGATAAAAAGTCATGAGATTTGAAAAAAAAAAGAGTTATAAACAGGAGATAAAAATGCCTAATTTTGAGATAAAAAGTCAAAATTATGAGATAATAGTCATATAACTATAATATATAACGTCACAGCGACTTATTTTTCATACTGTCACATCTGTTTCATTTGTAAAAGTAACGAGTCCATTCTTAGAGTGTAAGGAGTATAAAGTACAGATATTTATACAAAAGTGTAGGGAGTAAAAGTAAAAAGTTGCCCGAAAAATAAATACTCAAGTAAAGTACAGATACCTAAAAAATCTACTTAAGTACAGTAATGAGGTACTTTTACTTAGTTACTTTCCACCTCTGGATGCATCACAGGTGATATGTAGTAGGTATATGGTACACACCACTGCTTGTTCTACTGTAGAACTAGCTGGTCAACCCCCTCTGTAAGAAAGGATCAGCATTTATTTTTATCTATTTACAAAGCAAGTTTACTTAAGCTCTCTCTCTACCTATGGGACCTACTCTCCTTAAATATTGGTAACCATAAACTCACAGTGTTGGCTCACTTTGCAGGAGCCAAAGCTTCTTTCAGTTACTATGACCCACATACTTGGAATCTGCTGCAATAACTCTTTAAGGCAGCTTCATTAATACCCCTGAGACACTGTCTTGGTGTAATTGTTAAATTAATTTAACTTCAATTTAACTATTTTAACTAATTTTATTTCATTTAGTATTTGTAATAAGTTTTTACCTTATTCTAGGACTGTGGAACTGTGGTAATTTGGCAGTTGTTATTGCAATGTCTTGTTCCATGTTTCCATGTGTCTCATGTTCCATGTCTCTGAATTTCTATTTGAATTTGTTTCAGCACCATTTAAAGTTGGGGTCTCCTTAAGTGTGCTTTCTGAGGGTTTAACATAAATCAATGAATGATTGGAATATTTCACATCAATGGTATGAGTCTAAAATTTGATAATTTCTTTTCTGTTATGAGTGAATATTTGATGAAACTTGAGCAAAAGTAAATAAACATGTTTCCCACTTCCACAAAAGATGACTCATTAAAGATATGTGGTCATTCAGATGATACAGTACATTACGTACTGGTCTAGTACATCCTCAGAAGTGCACCCGGATTAGCCAACAATGTCCTAAGGGCCTCTGTGTTCTCTGTCCCCCACACTGCCAGCAATCTCCATTTGAGCCTGTACATTATGACATTGTGCATCTGCCCTGTCAAATACTTACCCACTACGCAGACCCATTCCATCAGACAAGTTAAAAAATAATTTAACAAAAGTACATTTGCTGAGATAAAAAGCTGTACAGCAGGGAAAATTAATTTGAAAACCTATCTGTAGATAAATTCATGTTGTATCTCATGGGCATGTTTTTGCAGACATGTTCCATGTTTGTGCATTAGTTTGACAGTGTAGGTCAGCATGTTTTAATTAAGCTGTTCAGCTGCGTATGTACCTCTGTATATAGTGGGTAGTGGCAGAGCAGAGAGTCCCTGGCTCTGCATCTGCCGCTGCTGCTCCAGACGCCTCTTAGCTTCCAGGACTGGGTTCTCAAACTGTGTCCTACGATTGATGTGACTGAAAATACACCAAAATAGCTTTCATCCCTCACTGCAAGTAAGGATAAATACATAGCACACACCTGTTCTGTAGTTTATCAGAATAAAAAGACAAAGAAAAAAAAAGGGGGGAAAAAAATCTAAAGAAAAGAAATGTGCATTTCAGGTTGTCTTATCCAATAAATACCTCCACATAAAGGGTTGCTCATGCTGTTGATCCCTTTGAGAATCTATAATCAAGTTGCCCATACATATAAAAGGTTTCTGTAGGTTTCAAGCTGGATCTATCACTTTTTTTTCTAGGCATCTTTGATTTTTCTTTGAAATTTAAGTCCTTAGAACCACAACTACCCTCACTGTTATTTCCTTGCACTGGTCTTAACTGTTTCAGTCCGGTTAATGCCACATTTACATTTTTTTCCCCCCATTCTGCTACAGACATTAAAGCTGCTAAAATTCACAACTTAACCCCTCCACACACAGATGATTGTTGGTGGTGACACTCATTCTGATTTTTGTTAATCTTTTAAAATAAATTCTCCATAAAAAAATTCTAAAACAATATCATTTACTGTCTATTGACTGTCTGTTGAGTACCAGATTTAAGGATTGACAATGAAATGTGAGACTTTTTAAGGGTCTATAGCCACCCTGACACACATATATGATGTCAGTATTTATGTGTAGATAACATCTGTGTGTGCACCTGTGTGGTCGCATAAACGGATCCAGCAGGAAAATAAATCTCAGGTGAACAGTAATGAACAATCAGCATAATTAAAACACAGATTTTTTCTCAGGAGGAGGTAAACAAGTCTAATTTCTAAAAACAGGTTTAATATGTTAACAGCAGTTTTCATAGCTGCCACTTGACCAGTAAATAATAGGTAGATGTAAATTACATCCAATATTGTTAGTTACGCTCCAGTATGTATATGTTTCTACAATTATATGTAAATGAGAAATTCATATGTGTCTGTCCATAGCCAACCATTTACATCTGAATATTTAACACAACATTGCACAAAACACTGGGATGAAATAAAAGCAAATATGTCTGAGATTTATATCCACTGAAAGATATTCATGTACCGTGTCCTTCACTAATTTTATGTTTGTGTAACAGATCCAGGAATATAAGACTTTTTCAGTGCTACATTTCAAGGATTTTTAAGATTTTAGTTTGAAACTTTCAAGAGAAAGCAAACACGTTTATGAGGAAAAAATAGGGAAAATACAAGATCATGCCATTTAAAACTAGTATATCAGTGTTTAACTGGGTTTATTCTGCCACCTGGCAATTTTCCAGCTTTTTAGACCCAATAAAACAAGATACATGAAGACAAATTTCCCCAAAGGTGTGCCTAAGGATCACCGCAGAAAAATGCAAAAAAAAAATTACACTCTTGCTGTGAGCAATCCCAAAATTACTACATTTTAATCAAATATTGAGACTAAAAACAGGACCAAAATTAGGTCAGAAAACACTACCTAGGTAGGTATATTTTATCTGGAAAACATGGCTTGAAATGGTCTGATATATGCTGTAAATAAAGACACTGTGTTAAATTTGAGGATCCTCATGTTTTTTCTCATCCAGAAATGTGGGTTTTTTTCATGAATTGACAGTCTCATTTCAGATTTCATGTGTAACCCATCGTTTCCACTTGTGTTACATGTACAACCTGCCCATTTCAACACTTAAATCACAAGTGATTTTGCAACAGCAGTCATCATCATTGCAAAACACTCCCGAAATGTACCTGTGAGAGAATAAAAAGATATTTGAAAAAACAGTAATGCATCATTTTTGCACCCTTTTTACCACGTTTTGTGCACCTTTTGGTACAAAAATAATCCAAAAATTTGTTTTATCTGGAAAAAATTGCTTCTTTTTATGTCAGTAAATATTTATTTTTAAAATTTACCCAAAGAGCTTCCAAACTTGCTTCACAACATTAGTCTACATGTTGTTTGAATTTGTAGCCCCCATGTCAGTTTCCTAGAAGTACCTGTAAGAATATACTCTATACATTTCACTGCCAACTATAGCGGATATGTATAATGTATATTGAAATAACAGCATATAATCAGAAGCGTATAATCATTTTATATATATTATATATATATATATATAAAATGACCTCTGAAAAAAAAACCTCTGAATGACATATATATATATATATATATATAAAATGATATAATAAATATATATATATATATATATATATATATATATATATATATATATATATATATATATATATATATATATGTCATTCAGAGGTTTTATCACCTGTATTCTTACGATAACGTGTCGATGAGCATTGTACTATAAAATTTTAGCAAATGAGCAGTGAGAGATGAAAAAGAAATGAGCATGTACCTATGTATAATTCATGAGGAGTCACAGTAAACCATAAAAATACATTCTCTGTTTTACTACTACACGGTAGCTGACTTAACCAAGTCAACAGGGAGACTTACTCTACATAGTAGCTGCCGTAGATGGGGTCATCTATCTTCTCCCAGCCATAGGGCAGCTCTGAGAGGAAAAAGAAAACACACCAGGGAAATGAAGTCAGTTTATGCTGAGAGCAGAAGAAGGAATGTATAGGCTCAAAATTGAACCACTGAGGGAAGACAACATGAATCTCGGGGCTCACAGTCAGACACTCCCAAAGTGCTCTTTTAATAGACAGACAACACTTCGATCTGCAGTAGTGGCTCCTTCATGGAGACACGAATCACAACACACACATCAATACAGCACAGGACACAGGAGAAGGAAAGTACATTTACATTGTCTAATGTGTCTCATCCTGTCCTCTCTTAGTCACTGTCTGCCTTTTGTTGTGCGTTCACGTCACTCAAGGCCTAATCCGTCAACATGCAACTTCTCATTTATTTCCTTTACTCTTCACATAACACATTTCATCTTAGAGAGCGACCACGACGTTGTGTTAATTGTCTCTTTCTCTCTCTGTTCTTTGCTTCTTCCTGACTATTCCTCCCTTTGCTGATTTATCTCTCCTCGCTCCCTCTGCAGAGGAACTGGGTCAAGGCACAGCTAAAAATCACGTACTATGTGTCTTGTTCTTCCTCAGATTTTCAACTTTCCACCACACAAACACACGTTAAGATCTGACTTGAGGCACACAGCAATGAGCTTGATTTGCTGTTATATCCACAGCTCAGGATGGTTTAGTTCAGACAACAAGAGGACTGACCTTATGATAAAGGGCTCAGCTAATACACAAAAATACACACACCCACTGTGACAGTCCATCTGCCCAAGCTATTCCCCCACCACTCACATATACATATAACCACAAATAGAGCTTCTGATTATAATTCATAAGCCGACATTCTTGAAAGGTTGATCTTCCTCGTTCAAATTAATGCATCCTCATGTCTTGAATTAAACAGTTTAATTCATGAAATTCATGACTGTCTGTGGGTGGACATGAGGAAACAAGAACATAAATCAGACCTATTGGTGTAATGTAATAGAATATAGCTGTCAGAAAAGGATGAGAAAATACACAAAATGACTCATCAGGGATTTTTGTTTTGACCTGGAGTTTTTAAATAAATTATATGTTAATATACATCTCATACAGAAGATGTATGCAAACAAAACTGACAAACTGGAGGAGGTACAGTAGTGTGTGTGTGTGTAAGGTTGTGTAAGGTGTTGAGTGGTAATATATATTTCATAAAATGTATCCATAGCACCAAAGTATGAAATCTGTCAAGTGTAGGTCTACAAGGAAAACGCCTCCAGAGTAAAAGCAGCCAAACTTTAACAAGTTTAAGTCACCAATAAAGAAAGTAAAAAATGTTGGTCTGTCTGTCTGTTAGTTAGCAAGATAACTCGAAATGTTATGGGACGGCCATGGCTCAGTTGGGAGAGCGGGTCGTCCATTGACCGAAGGGTTGGCGGTTCAATTCCCGCTCTGTCCTCGTCAGTCCGTTGTGTCCTTGGGCAAGACACTTTACCCTCCTTGCCTCCAGTGTCACTCACACTGGTGTATGAATGTTGGGTGGTGGTCAGAGGGGCCATAGGCGCGAAATGGCAGCCACGCTTCTGTCAGTCTGCCCCAGGGCAACTGTGACCACATATGTAGTTTACCACCACCAGAGGGAGCTTGTGAGAGTGAATGAATAATGGAACACTAATGTGAAGCGCTTTGGGTGCCTTGAAAAGCGCTGTATAAATCTAATCCATTATTATTATTATGGATAGATCTTGATGAAAATTTCATGACGTGTTGGGGGTGTCACAAGGAACAAATGATTAGATTTTAGTGATGATCCGGAAGAGATCCTAGATCCTGGATCACTTTGAAATGTATTCTCCATTTACTGCAATGGAATGGAATGACTTCTCATATCATCCCATGGTAATACATAAACAAATCATTCCATGTGGGATTAAATGGAAAAACTGACATTATGCACTTCTTTTTTATATATTTAGTAAGTTTTGCACAGATGTCCAATGGAAAATCCATTAATATCTGCAGATTACAATACATTCACTTTTCATGTTATTTTTTAGTGGAAGATTTATAAATGTACATACAGTAATATGTGGAATCACATTTTATCATATACATTTAAAACATCACATAGCCAGCACTTTTGACTTTTTTATACTTAACTAAATTATGTACAGTTTAATATTTGAGACAATTAAAAAAAAGTAACAACAAGGAACATATAATGAAATCACAAGCTTTCAGTCAGTTACATTTAGGAATGCACCAACCTATCAGTGCATGTGTTTGGATGGTGGGAGAAAACTGGAGTACCTGGAGAAAACCCACACAAACTTTATGTGTGTATACATGGCTATGTGCCTGTGAAGATGATAAGTGAGGTGAATTGATTCAAGGGACCTGATTTTACTTGTATATTATGTTGATAGGAAGCTAAACCATCAACTGTCTTGTGGGGAAAGGATGGGATTAAATACATTTTACTTCTTCCCACTCCTTTTTGAATATGCAAATTAAGTCACGTTTTGCTTTTTGTATATATGTGTTCTTTTTAAAATAATTATTAGTTTTTTTTGTCTTGTTTGTTTCACTAGTGGGTACATGGTGAGATTATTTTGTTTGTGGCATATTGGAAATAAATTGAAATGACTTGAACAACTAAACTGGAATTAAATACTGATGTACTGTGATGTTTTCTCAGTTTTTTTTCTTCATTCTCTTATTGTATGGTGTTATTTTTAGTTTTGTTCAGGAAGGGTGGCTACTTCCAGAGATGACCAAATGTGTATTAAAATAAAGATAAAGGCTGGGGCATAACACAGACACTTCCATTAGTTCAATAACCTACTAACATACACAAACTGTAATGCGTTTTAATGCTAATGGAAATTTAAAAGCAAAACCACACACATTGATTTTTATTCTGGGATGGTAAAGTGAGTACAATGTATAAGTTATGATGAACAACTGAAAGTCATAGCAACTTAGAGAAGACTGATGAGAATTGAATATCATTTTTTTTGTTAATTTCAATGCATCTTCAGTTCAAGTTTGTGACAAATTGCTGCTATGGATGATTTTTTGTTTTTAAACAGTACATCTTTGGGTACAAAGTAATTTACATGCATATACAAATAGGATTATATCATCATATTACTGTTTGGTGTGTTTGTGTTTTTATCTGTATATGCTGACCTTAATAAACCTCTGTTTTCCAGGTTTCAGATGGTTCTAATGCGCGTTAATGTTATGTTCTATATGTATATCTTGGTGAAACCTATGTGTAATGTAGTAAATGTTAAGGGGTTATATAATAAAAATAAAAATAAAATATAATAAAAGACAAACAGGGAAGAATAATTACTTTTTCTTTCAAAGATTTTTTCTGCTTTTAAAGAAATATTTATTAGTATTTCCTGTCCTGGAAGAAGTCCAGATCTGCAGCCACACAACTCAAAAAAATCTGAATTCAAACCAAACTAGATATTCATATTCATGATTCTTTCATCCCTTAAAACATGATCTTTTACGTACATACCATCATCTTCTTATTCAAAGACAAATTGAACATTTAAGCAAATTTGAATTTGCCGTGAGCTGAATAAAATAACTCCATTATCATTAACAAATTCATTATAAATATTACATTTAAAGATGAGCCCTATTGTGTATATTTTAACCTGTAATTTGTTTCACTGAACCTACTTAAATGTATTCAGAAATTAGAGACTTAAACCATCAAACTGTGGGCTGATGTAGTTACCAAACTGTTCTTTTTACATCATACCCTGTCCAGAAAACCTTGTCCAACACAGTAATTCACACTGACACACATGCGAGGACACACACACAAGGACACACACATGAGGACATACACACACACAGACACATACACTCTTGGTCATATTATTTTTTACAATTATTTGTTCTGCAGGATACTAATATTGTGGCATCATCCCCTCATGCTGTAATGCAATTATGAACAGTTTTGTGTGATCTTGATATGAATAGTGTGTGTGTGTGTGTGTGTGTGTGTATATCCTCACTGTCGAGCATGCTGATTGTGCAGCCCAAGGTGAAAGGGATACACACTGCAATATTCTTTGCTTTAACATTTCCTCATACAGGCTGGATATCATAGCTCTTGCCTCAAATGACCCATCACATCCTCAAGTTTAAAAAATCTGATGGATTTATACTTCAAACTACCTTAAATTCCTTCCCAGCCGGTCCATGAGCCACCTTAAATGTCGGCCTAACTCATACAGTAGTCGGTTGCCCTCCCCCTAAAGTGAAAGGGAGACAGTTTCCATGGAAACCACCAGTGAAAGTCTTTTTTTCTTGCTTGAGCTGAAGGCTCTGTCTTGTCTCTATTTCCTGCCACTGAATTACACAGTGTATGTGTATGTATGTGTGTGTGTGTGTGTGTGTGTGTTTGTATGCATTCTTATGAGTCTATATTTGTACTGTGTGTGTGCTCTGTATATTAGATGGCTAAACTGTACTTGCATGTTTGAATGAATAAACTGTCATCCTCTATGACTCCTAATAACACACCTCATCATGTGCTTACATACAACATGAGCACCATGGGACTTGCCTCTGTTCAGATGCTTGTTTACGTACATCTGTATCAGTGTCTCTTGACATAAAGCCTAATTGTGATTCCTCTGCATTAGATGACTCATCGTCTCTCTCACAAAACATCTCTGACCAACAGCCAGGCAGGAACAGATACAATGAACTCATCTGACTCACAGAAAATCTCCCCCCCACAAAAATAACTGTGAAACACACAAAAAAAAATCATCCTCCAAACTAGTCACAGTCATGAACAAAATGATAACATATGCTCCCAAAATATGAGTGTAGCTAAATATTATCTTATGTTTGAGCTGCCATGTTTACTATATAGATCAGGTTATTGTTTATCTTAAAAGCTGCAGGAGGAAAATTAAGAATTTCACAGTTCGGAAATAAAGAAAAGAAATCTAAAAAAATAAAAGTGAAAAAAAATTAATAATGTGGGATGAGGGAAGAGGGAAGAGAGTAAACCCAGTCTAGCTAGGACAAAGTGTAATAATAACAGTGATGTAACTCAGTGGTAATGTTTTTGCACAAATCCATCACCCTCTGACACAGGATGCTAAAGATTCCATTTATTTTCCAGAGGTGCTGGGTGAACACAGTTTTTCATCAGGACTTGCTTTCCTTCTGCCTCTCCTCACACACCTTCATTTTGTTTCCCTTGTTCACTCTCATTTCCTTCATCATTATTATTCTTCCTCTGATGATTACAGGAAGGTTTTTTGACATTATGACGTCAGGTTGAGTGCGTAAAGTGGGTATAAGTAGCACATTCTCTCCACCGGTATTGAGATTACTGTGAGAGTGACGCATGGCTTGAGTATATATCAAAAGCTGAATTGAATCCAGGACTTGCCATGATTTGAAGCTTGTCCTTCTCTGTTCATGCCACCTCTCAGCCAGCAAGAAGGGGATATAGGCTTGTGTATTATGTAACAAAGAACTTGGCAGACAAAAAGACTGTAAGCGAGACAGATCTGTGGTGACAAGCCTTTGAACCCTGGGAGTCAGCCATAGCATAGAGATACAGAACACAAAGTTTAACATACGTGCAAACACATCATCACAACCAGACGTCTCCTCCCAAACTGCAGCACTGGAGCCAAGAAACTTGAAAGCATGAGCGAAGGGAGAGGGGAATAGTGAATTAGGAGGATATGAAATGCTTGTGAAAAGTGAAGCATAAAGGCCAGCCATGCATGAGCGGGTACCATGAGGAACAAGTGGGAAATGTAAAAACAGCATTGATGAAAGAATATGTGAGTGTTTGTCTGGTTCCTCCCCGAGGCTGTGAGACTGTGGGAAATCCTGCAAACTGACGGGCAGGTTAAAAAAAAAAAAAAAAAAAAAAAAAAGAAGACACGCAACACATTTTTCTGCTGTTCCTTCCTCAAATGCATTGTTTATTCTTTGCTAAAATTATTAGTGTCATACATATTCAATTATTCAAAATCTGCATGCCCATTAATGTGAGAAGAAAAATAAAACTAATGTGCAACTTCGTTCATAACAAGCAGGCAAATCTTGTAGTACCAGGCTATGAGACAGAATAATCTCAAAAATAAGAAAAAAATAAATAAATAACAGGATGAGTAGTTGAGTAGTAATGTAATAAGCAACAGACTGATTCCACCGCCTGGCTGCTGAGCAGTTTGAGAATAAGTACATTTTTGACAACTAAACCTTTTTCCTGGAAGGCAATTCAAAGGTGTTGTGAAAGGATGCTGTGATATGTCATCTAGGACTTTTTCCTAACTGCTTTTGATCCAAAATCCTTTGGTGGTGATGATCCCTACCGCTTTCATGTCCTTTAGCCCATAAATTTCTAAAAAGACAAGCAGTCCAAAAGCAAAAAAAAAAAAAGGCCAAATAACAACAGACTGTGGCAGATGCTCAAAAAAAAAGATGAACAAAAGACAAAAAAATGGAGAGGAGAAAACCAATAATTATACACCTTTCACAAATGTGGGCGTTGTGGCTCCAGCTGTTCCCCACAGGGCTTGGATCTGAACCGAGACAAGTTGTAAAACCAGACTGTCTGTGCTCACATATTCCTCATTTTACTACCGTAGTGCCCATACTGTACTGTTACTACCTTCTACTAACATCTGCATCTGTCAGCAGCATCACACCACTTTTCATGAAATTTGGTGGAAGGTTAAGACATGAGTCTCATATTTTTTCGTCATCTATAAAAAATCTCAAAGAGGTACCAGGTGGATTCACAGATATATGAGGTGTTTGTATTCTAAACTCTGAACAGCAGAAGAACACTTATGCCCCAAACCACCAACAAATCAACATTATGTATCCACAGACTGCATCGCTCACTAACTAAAATAAAAAGCTCATTGATTCATTTATGTGCATCTGTGTTATGGTATCAGGTTTTCTTTTTCAAATCAAAATTCATAGCTGAACAGTCAGTCTAAATAATACTTTGTCTTTTATCATCTTAATAAAAATACATTTTATTTATAACACACTTTTCATTCAATGAATCTCAGAGTGCTACAAAAGAAAAAGGACAGATGCCCCCAGAGAAACATAACATCAGCAGTTAAAAGCCTTTTTAAATAGGAATGTTTTCAGTCCAGTTTTAAAAGAATCTAGGTTCTGCATTTTTTCTAAGCTTTACCAGGAGGCTGTTCCACAGGCAGGGTGCAACAGAATAGAAGGTTCTGTTCCCCATAGTGCATCTTCAAATACTGTATCATGTGATAGTTTACACTATAGCTCTGTTAGCTTAGCTTTCTTTTTGGACAGAAAAGAGCCACAAGAAAACCACTAATCACCTTTGTTTTCTGAACTGTTTCTGTTGTCAGTTGCTGCACTATAGATCTCTTTAGAACCGTCCAAACGATGTCAGAGTTGTAAAAGTTTAGATTGAGACTGTGAATCAACAAACAGCAAACATAAAAAAAAGATAATAACATCCCATAACAAGTGGCGCCAGGTACAACAAACACACACACACACACACATATATGTGTATATATATATATATATATATATATATATATATATATATATATACATATATCACGCTGTCATCGCCCACGTGGGTGTTGAAGTCCCCCAGTAGGACAATAGAGTTCCTTTTTGGTGTGCTTTCCAGTACCTGTCCCAGGGACTCCAAAAGGGGTGGGTATTCTGAACTGCTGTTCACTGACAACAGTCAGTACCCATTACCCGACCCAAAGGCGCAGGGAACCAACCCTTTTGTCCACTGGGGTAAACCCCAACATGCAGGCCGAGAGCCTGGGGGCTATCAAAAAGCCCACCCCTACCCTCCACCTCTCCAGCAAAGAACAAGGTCCAACTCCTCTCAAGGACTCGACACAGAGCCAAAGCTATGTGTTGAGGTAAGGCCGACTATGTCCAGTCGATAGGTCTCCACCTCATCCAGAAACTTTCGATCCTTCCCCACCAGAGAGGTAACATTCCATGTCCCTAACGCCAGCTTCTGCAAATGGGGATCAGACTGCCAAGGCCCTCACCTTGGTCTGCTGTCCAATCCACAAAGCACGGGACCCTTCTGCCTGCCTTCAGAGATGGTGAGCCCACGAGATGTTTTTATTTTTGATAATAAATAAATATAGTTCATGATGTTAAAAAAATGGTTCTCATTTTTTAATAAAGCAATAAATTCAATGGATTCATTATTAGGGCTCATTAATATAATTTACATAAATGACGTCAACAGTGGGAGTTGACGTGAGTAAATAAGGATGGGTGAATGACTGAGGTACATGATAGAAACGTGGTGTAAATAAAAATAACTTCAGCTTTACATATTTACACCATGGTCAAAGCTATAAAAAAGTGGTCACATTAAGACACAAAATAAGTCATCAATGTGTCACAGTTGACAGAAACTTGGCTCCTTCGGTTGTTGGTGAAACGCAATCTTTATGCTGCCAAGATGAAACAGAAGCACATCGGCCATGTTTGTGAAAAGGGTTTGTGAATTGACAACAGTAGATTGTGTGTGTGAGGCAGAGGGAGGGAGAGAGAGAGAGAGAGAGAGAGAGAGAGAGAGAGAGAGAGAGAGAGAGAGAGAGAGAGAGAGGGAGAGGGAGAGAGAGAGAGAGAGAGGGAGAGTTTGTGCTGGGCTGAGCAGCGTTATTAGGATTCCTGTCACAAACGGGCCCTTTACTGGGCAGAGGAAGAGATGGGGAATGAAGGTGGGAGAGAAGAAGAAGAGAGGGTAAGAAAATTGAAGAGATAGAGGACGAGGAGAGGGAGAGAAGGTATTGATTTAGATCTCGCCCTGGTGAATCACATCACTAATTCGCCGACTGAAGGCTGTGACAGCAGCAGGAGGATGTGAGACCAGCTCATTGTTACATATCTGATCACACTGAACCAATACAACAACTAATTCTGTATTTACATCACTGACATGAGCACCTTTTCTTAAAAAATTCTGAATAATTTTTAATTACCCCAACCCCCTGAAGGGGAGGGGCGCGTATTGTGTTTGTTTGTTTATTTTTAAGCAGCTTTACGTAAAAACTACTGTACCAATTGCCATGAAGGTCAAAGGTAAAGGTCACAGTCACCAAAAATGTGTTTTTGCAATGATAAGAGATAGGGAAAATCAGGTAAAATGTGTGTGAGGGGGGCGTGTTTTGTTGTGCCGGGCAACACTTGTTCATGCATTGATTTATTTTTTTTTCCCTGTTGATGCAGCTGTATTCTAATTAGATACTTTACTTTGATTAAGAACACCAATTAAGATGCACTGTATTATCTTATTTCTCTGATTCCTATAGAGTCTAAAAACTACACTGTTGCCCATGAAGTTGGAATCATTTTATTTTATGATATATCCCTACCTTGTTTGTTTGTCAGTAGCTTTATACAAACACTACTAGACCAATCTTCATGAAATTTCCACAAAAGATCCATAATAGATTCCCATAAAATTTTGGTGAATGTAGGTCAAAGGTCATAGCCACCAAATATATGATTTTGTAATGATAAGAGATAGGGAAAATCAGGTACAATGTGTGCGAGGGGGCGGGGTTTGTTGTGCCAGGCACCACTTGTCCTCTCTTTATTCCTTTGTACAAACATCAGTAATCATCTTTGACAGTGACTACAGTTAGACTCCATGAAGAATAAATCGCACTGTCACAAGCAATTCGTGAAAATAAGAGGTTAAACTATTTTATTCCAACTTCACGGGCAGCCTACGGAAGCTGAGAACGGCCATGGATTTAAATATTATTTTATGCTCATTATCGCTTGATAATCAATTCATCCATTATCACGAGATAACAACAAGCATTTTCTTGTGATAACGAATTAATTTTTCATTATTTCATAATAGAGAATCATAAACAAATGTCAGCGGCGAGCAGATACCACATCCTCGCCTCAAATCGCAGCCCCCAAGAGCTGCCGCTTACATTTGCTATACAGCGCAGAACACACATTCAACAACAACCTAAGTTTGTGGATCTGTAGCTTTTTATGGTCTTTTTAATATTTTTTCTTACTGTCTTAGTACTTTAAAGCAGGTCATAAATGTCACAGAAAATCTCAAAGAGCTTTATCACACTCCATCAAGGTCTCTGGGGAGCTGCAGTGTCAGTCAGTCTGTACCACAAGTGTCAAACATGCAGCCAGGGGGCAAAAAGTGGCACGCCAAAGGGTCCAATCTAGGCCATGGGATGAATTTGTGAAATAAAAAAAATTACGCTTAAGATATTAACAGTCATATATTATATTATATTATATTATATTATATTATATTATATTATATTATATTATATTATATTATGTTATGTTATGTTATGTTATGTTATGTTATGTTATGTTATGTTATGTTATGTTATGTTATGTTATGTTATGTTATATTTAACATTCATACAATACAAACACATATATATAACGAAATATAATCATTTGATTTACACCTGAACAGGTTTCACGGTAGGTTTCAGCTTTGTTTTAAAAATTGAAATTACTATACATATATTTGTTGTTAATTGTAAAAGTGTCATTTGCAGTAACATGTCAGGGAGGGAAGGGATGAGCACATCATTGTTGTGACCTTCAATAAATACAGAATCATTATCTTTGTTTATTAAAGTATTTAACAAAGGCAAAGATAACAATCAACAACAAGGATTGTTTTTTTTCCTATTATCTTAAGTGCTAACTTAATGATAGAAATTAATAATTGTGCATCTGTTCATGAAGTAAAAGAAAATCATTGGGTGAAATCCTGATAACATTACAGGTCAAATGTGTTTTCTTGTATTCAGAACACAGAATCTGTCTAGAAACAGCAGAGAACAGTGAGGCCTGCAGCAGACTAACAAACACCTCAAACACCCAGAGTATTTTTGTTAGTTTTTTTCACAAGGAGAGAAAACACAGTGGAAGGAACAGACAACAGAGGAACACAAACAGCAGGAAAATCTAGGGAGGACACACTCCCACTGACGCTAAAAGATGAGCTCGGCTCAGATTAAACTAAAGCTTAAAAAAACAGAGAGCAAACAGGTAAACAGGTCGTTCACACTCACCGTCTTCTCGGCATTCCTCAGGAGGCTTTGCTTTCTTCGCAAGTCGAGGATCGAGCCATGATGTGGTTTTGGTGTTGTGACTAGAAAAAAAACCAAGAAAGAGAAGTGTCGATGAGGTCAGACAGAGGTCAGAGAGAGACTGACAGAAGAGGTAAGAACAAGAGATGAGTGTTGAAGCAACACTAACAACCTGTCTGTAACAGTGTGTGTGTGTGTGTGTGTGTGTGTGTGTGTGTGTGTGTGTGTGTGTGTGTGTGTGTGTGTGTGTGTAGGGGCAAAGAGAAACAAGGGGATTTCTGAAGTGAACTAAATGATCATTAATCCGTTAATTAGCCCTCAGTCTCTAATTAGTTAGGGTGAGCGAAAAGGGTGAAAGTTTACATGACTGTGAACGTGTGTGTGTGTGTGTGTGTGTGTGTGTACAGTGTATATATCCAGTGTGATAAGCAGCATTAAGTAACATCAATTATTCAGCAAACAGGCCGATGCTATAAACTTTACACAGCCAGCTGTACATAAACCATGTTTTGAAAGTAAGTGCACTACAATGAACCTGCATTAAGCGTTTATATTCCTTATGAGAACAAATACAACATTCAATGATCTGTTGTATCCGTGGACATAAAGAGACATGGCATATTTTAGAAAAAATTGCATTTTTGTTGGCATATAATTTGGTATTCAATATGCATAAAAGTACAATTCTGTGCCTGTTTGTTATAATAAATGAATAAAAGACACTAGCAGTGAAAAAATATTTATTAATTGTAATAAGAACAATTAATTAATTTGCCAAGGATCACATCTGGCGCAAGGCCTATTGAGTCTGCTGTGATTACAAGTGGAGTCAGCCCTTTGAGCTCTAATTTGACCCCCTGAACATGCACAAACCCTCACCAAATTTTGCGCACACTTCAGAAGTGTGAAAAACTGCGAGTATTTATAGTTTCGTAAACATCGGTAAAGAAATGTGTCTACAGTGCCCCCTAGAAAAGTAAAAAAAAATATTGTATTAGGCACAGATTACGCCCTAGTGAAGATAGAGCTATGAAAATCGGTACACATGTTCATCATATGAAAATGAACAAAAAAAACAAACAAAAAAAACACCTTATAATGGTCACGGGCAAAAACCAACAGGAAGTCCGCCATCTTGGATTGAAATTTCAAACATGTTGAGTCATGGATTTTTTTGTCTTTGTATTTTAATGAACTCCTCCTTGGCTGTTGGGCCAAATGAGCTCAAAATCAGTGAACACTATCTAGACAAGTGGGACATCAAAAGTTATCAAAACCTTTTTAGAAAAGTTGCATCATTTTTGTGCCACAATGTTGCAAAGTTTGCAAAGTTTTCTGGAAAAATTACCACTACATAATTTGTTTCAGCTCGGACATACGAACACTGATTTGGCTGAAATTTGACACAGACGTCTATCTCCTGGGTCTACACCAGTTTGTCATACAAAATTATTATTTCATACATTAGCGCCCCCTACAGATTTGCCAAATACAAATACAAAAATGGCATTAGATCGGACATACGAACACCAATTTGGCTCAAATTTGTCTCCATTGTCAGTCTCACAGTTCTACACTCATTCAACACATATATCAAATAAGTCACTCTATAGCGCTCCCTACATATTTATGCAAAAGCATGTATTTCTGGCAGAATATCACATCTGCCCACAGTACGATGTCATCTCACCATTAGCTGTCGTCTGTGGTCGCGCGGGGAAGCAGTTGCGAAGGGACGGCGAAAGCCTTTGAGACTGCTTGCAGTTTTAATTAATCATTTACTATATGTAGACACTGATGTGAAGACATGTCAGTTCAATCTGTGACTGTGACACACTGACATAAGACTGATCTGTTGACGTTTACAAATTAATGTCTTTTAATTGCATTTTCTGGCAATTTAGTTCATTAATTACAGATTTGTGGATAAAAAGGGCCATAACTCAACCGGTTTCAATTAGTTGTTTTTATTTTTTAACCTATTTGAGGAAAAAGGTTTATTCAGACAACTTTGACAAACAATTACAGACTATATAAATAACCATTGCTATGTTGTTTTTCTGAAAACAAGTAGGTGGAGTTAAAAAGAAAGGGGATAAACGATGTATTAGGAACTTAACACTAACCACATCCACTAATAGTGTAATAAAAGTGAAATATTAAACACCGTCATGTCATTTTAGCTGCTTAATAAATGCTGACACGTACAGTTTTTAACAGCAATCCCAATGACATGAAACCTATAAGCACACCAATTAGAGCTACCTTCACTTTGACACTATGCACTTTCTGTAAATAATACATAGTACATTCTTTACTTTGCACTATTCAGTTATCTGTATTTACACATTTATATGTCATTATGCCTTTCCTACCTCATTTTCTTTTCTATTCTATCTGAAATAATTAGCATTAGCAGAAAGACTATATAATTCAATGTTAACATCAGCTAATGTAGCAAAGGTAGTGAGCTGTTGATGATATCTCAGTGTAAACTTTCTGACAGAATCTTTAGTTCTTGCAAATACAAGAGAGCTGCCAGTGATGAAGAAAACAGGAAGAAACCTGTTTTATTTCTGCTGTAATATTTAAACATGGAGGTCCATGGGGGTTCTATGGATTTGAATGCCTATAGGAGCCAGTCCATTCTCACAAAGCTCTGCTATATATGCTAATGGAGAGCTGTGGCTAATGGTTTTCATATATCAAATGACTTTTACAAGGTGGCATTTTAATAAACAAAGGCCTTCACTATCAAATAACATCTGAAACACTAAAAAGCACACAGCACCAAATTAAAAACTACATTTAAATGAGTTAATTTTTCAAAATAAGAATCTAACTCCGTAGGCGCTTGTAAACTGAAAATGACATTGAAAATAAACTGAAAAACATCCTTAAAATGAAAAGTAATAAACTAATTCTGGGCTTTCATAATCCTAAATGTATTCATTATTCCACTTACTCTATGAAGTAGACCTCCCCCTTCTCAGTGTAGGCCATCTCCCAGTTGTCGGGCAAAGGGCCCAGCTCTTCCTCATCTACATCTGGGACTTTGGTGGGGGATTTAGAGGGAGATTTTGGGGGCTCCTCTCCTTCAGTGGTGGGCTCAACAGAAGCTGGGGCCTGGCTGGACACTTCAACAGCAACCTCCCCAGAGGCGTCTGTGCTCTTGTCCTCATGTTCACTGGACTCTGCAGAGTCACACACACACACACACACACACACACACAGTGTTATTTTAACACACTGCTACTCTCACACAACACCACTCTCACTCTCTTTGGCCGCAAACACATGCCCATATGCAGACCTGGATGCACACTACACACGCCATGCATGATGAGTCAGAGCCAGGCCACTGCAGAGCTATGAACCCCCAGGAGAGAGAGAGGCAGAGAAGAGAGGAGAGAGGAGAGATGGGGTCTGAGGACAATGAGCGTAAAAAGAAAACAACATGGGGATGTCAGAAATGGAAAAACAGGGAAAGACAGAGACTTTAGGGGTCAGAGACTGAGTCAGAAACCCAAGGAAAGGTTTCTCATAGTGAAGAGAAAAGCTGGTGGCATGTATGGCAGTTCATGAAGAGCAAGCCATAAAAGAGGAGAAAAGTAGTTATATAATTTATGATGTCAAATATAACTGACGCACTGCTTATAAAATTATGGGGTTGTCACCAATAAAGAGTTTATAAATTAAAGTTACATTTATTTGGGGGTATATATTTTGTTTCTTCTCTAATGTATTATTTAATATTGACCAACAAAACAAAAACGTCTTCATCATGAAACAATAACTTAACTATAATTAAGTCTTTCATCATATTATCTTTTTCAATCACACAAATATAACACAACAAACAAAAGTCCACCTCGCCACTGGCAGATACTGATGTTGAATTTACATTATTCTTGAATCCCTATGTGGGATTTTCTCTAGCTGTGTGGCTGCTGTTATTTGCTAAAACAATGTAGTTTTAATTTAGAAATATATTTTATCACTGCATAAAACTTACAAAATAGCTAAAAAACAAAACAAAACAACAAAACAAAGCTGCTCATCGGCTAAGTAAACACACTGTTCCAAATTCTTGAATAATAGAAGACCCTCTCGTCTAAAAAAAAAACACTGTGTATTGAGACTAATATGATATATTTTTACTTTCCCCAGGGTTTGTCTGTTGGGGAAAACCCTGTAATATAAGATGTTTTGACGTAAATATACATGTGTTCAAAGAAAGCGTATCAAGTTTCATGTCCTTGATATTTCCTTTGGTATCAGCATCAATGTATAGTTATGACTCTAGTGGCTAATTAAGACTAAAAATACATTTAGCGCTTTTTTTTTTTTTTATTACTGTTTCCATCTATGGAAAGAAGAGTAACTAAAAATAACACAGCATGTGACAGTGCAAAAATAAAACACAAATACAGTAACATCCCAGACAGAGATGGATGAAAGGGAAATAAGAGGAGAGGGCAGAAGGACTAGGACTACAGAGACCAGGAGAAAACAAGAGAGGTCAGAAGACAGAGGAAGGAGGAGGGGAGGAAGGCAGTGGGAGTATTAATAGAAACAAGGACAAAGGCCAGTGGCAGGAGAGCAAAGACAGTAGGAGAAACCGAGGAGCGAGAGGACAGAGGGACGGCAGCTGAAACCAAAATGAGACTCTGGACAGTGATATTGGTGGAGAGACAGGAAGGTGCCCTTGTGCATTCTGTTACATAAGATTACCGACACCCTGTGAGGGTCATTCATGCACGCGGAGTCTGTCAATGTGTGTAATGACCAGTCAGGGTGCAGGTTGTTTAAATTCATACACACCCAAACTGGCTGGACAATGTAAACCACAGACATGACTACAACAGATACAGCCTTTCTGATTTATCCTTAAGGCAAAAACAATTCATATGACGGGTGGTTTTTACTCAATCACACTAGTGAGACCACAAGAAGTACATACAGGGGATCGCAGGTCATCATATACGAATGTAATAATGTAGTGTCTTAACACATGTAACTACTTTGTATAATGAAACAGAGAATCTAATTTTGGTCAAGATGAAAATGGGTTAGTTAAGAATTCATTTTTTCATTCATATTCTCGATTACATCCCTTATTAAAGACTCAGTTCTGACTCACAGGTGGGTCGTGGGAGATTTTATTTGGGTCACCAAATAAATTTGCTTTCCAAGCATTTTTTTTTCACACAATATATTTACTCAACTCTCCAATGCAGGTGAAGATTCACTAACATTCCACACACTGCTCATGACCATCTATTGATCACACTAATGCTTTGACCTCTGTAGGCTGTTGTCAAGAGCGGAAATGATGGATGATAGATGTGTGAGAACAGCTGACAAAAGCCAAGAGAGACATTAGTATGATCAATACATTTTGATACTGAGCTATAGCAGTATGTGGTCTTCAAGCACTTAAAAAAATCAACAAGAAGCACATGTCGGAATATACTGTAACTCTATGAAATGAACAGCCCAGGGCTTTACGACACTTTATCACAGCTCAATTACCTGAAATGAAGAATATGCAAACGATTAGTTTAATTTGTTGTTTTTTGTAACAAAAAAAAAAAAAAAAAAAACCCTGCATAAAAACCTAAGAATATTTTAACAATGTTCTGAGATAATTTCATCCATGTATCTATGAATCTAACTTAAATGTTGTTATTTTTATTCTAGTTTTACAATACTTGTTTACTTCTTACCATGGTATCATTTTTTGATTTTACATAATATTTAAGGGTGTTTGTCATCTGTCTCATTGGACTTGTTTGGCAGTGGTCATAAGAAAACATTCAGTGTATTTTAATTTAGCATCACAGATTCATATCTCAACGAATTCATAAGTTTGACATTACATCAGAGGTCGTCACTGATCAATGAGTGTGTATGAATATATGTGAATATATATGTATGCAGGAATCCCAGCAGAGTACCCAATAACATTATTAAAAATATAAGACAAATGTCATTCCTGCAAAACTTTGTTCTTGCTATGGTTTGTAGAAAACCTTTTGTGCCCTGGGTTGTGATGGTTTGTCAGTTTTAAGAAGCAGAGTCCCAGATAAACACTCATCTGTGCTACCTGGTGTGATGGCCACTCCATTTCCGTTGACCACTGGGCTCTCCTCCTCCTCCTCCTCGGGCGGCTCGAGGCTGGCGCGCTGCTCCATGTTGCTGACGGACTGGTTCCTCTTCCTCTTGCCCTGGGCACTGGGCCGGGCTCCTGGCAGCAAGGCTTCACTCACATTCAGAGGAGGGGCTGCGGGGGACGGCTCCGCTGGAGGTTTGGGCGTACCGTAGAAGTTATCTGAGGGCATAGAGGAGGAGTTTGTGTCAGACATAAGCACACAAATGCACCGTCTGGCAGGCAGTGTGGAAGACCAGCGCCTGTGGATATCTGCGACTTCTATTGTTCTTATAAACCAGGGACTGACTTTTAAAAAAAGAATTCTTCATTGTTTTTTTTTCCTAGACAGTTCAGTAAAATCTCACTTATAGGGAGCTTTTTTGGATCAGATACAATTTTTACATTAAGCAGCTCACTAGTTTTCTGGCTCTTAAGGCTCCAACCAGCTGTCATGTTCAGTGTGTTGATGCCTCCTACGTTTATTATTGCATTGGGCTAAAGAAAGCTTTTGAGCTGAGGGAAGGAAGAAGAATAAATACAGTATTAGAATAAGGAATATACATCAGTTAGAGTTGAGGGTTGAAATGGTCAATCACTCCTCATGTCTCTGTTTTAAGCGTTTAGGTAAGAATTCTAAATCCACTAAGGAAAACATTTTTTTTTTTCCTATTGTACAAAAAAAATTCCACTCTAATCCAAATACACACAGAGCAGTCTACATTTGTCTCAGAGGGGCAAGACACTGTCCCTTTCTAAGATAAATGAATGTTTTGGAAGCCAAGAAAATGCAGTGCTTTTCCTGCCTAACGATGCACACTATCCTATTTGAGGACACAGTGTACAAGATATGCCACTGTTGTTATTACTGCGTATTGTCCTCATTTGTGTTATGGTAAAAAGGTCAGAAAAGCTTGTACACAACTCGTCACAACAACTGCTAATACTGTGAAAAAAAGCTAAGCTCTCCATTAGTGTTATTTATATACTAATTATAAAGAAATTAAAACAGCAGTATCATCAGTTTTTTTTTATGCAGCTTAACAAATATTATGACTAGAGCTGCTCAATGGTTGAAGATACTGTAGAACTAACCATGGATGTTAATATCATATATCTGTTATGCAATAGTGTAGTTACAGTACAGTGTGTAACCATGCTGTGCATTGCAGATACACCATTTTCTTACATACTTACCTTTCATAATACAAGCTTTAAACTGATTAATGATACAATGTATGAGTAAACTCAATAAAATAGATTTTGTAATACAGATTCACATAATGTCATTTATTCCAAGGAAATTAAGGAAAATTTTCACATTTGTTTAACTATCCCCTTATAGTCCATAAATGACAGTTTTCCAATGAAAATGTAAACATACAGAAATTCTACATCCTGTGAGTTTACATATTGAACCACCTGTCATACAGTATATGTCATGAGGGATGAGGTGGAGGAACTCAAATGGACGGTGTTGAAGGGAGAACAGATTTAATTATTAAAGAACAGAACCAAGACAAATGAGAACAAAACCAAAAATAAACAAAATCTGGGGTAGATCAGCCAGAGTCTGTGGTGATTAAATAAATGTCCAGGTTATTGTAGTTCTGAAATGGTCCTGCTCCAGCGACTGCAAAATTCAGGGCTTACTGTAAATAGTTTGCTGATTAGCGCAAACTTGAAGCCCCACAGTGCGGGCCAGGTGGAGGTAGTCTGAATTGGGGGAAAGTCATGACAATATACAGCATCAACACAACCTGAAGTTTCTGATGTTGGTGCCAAGAGAAGTAAAACAAAACAAAACAAAAAACTCACATAAAAATAGTACTTTTCCTCGACCATTTCACTTGCATAGTAAAGGTGAAGACAACATTTGCTGTATTAATATTTATCCTGGCACATGATTTGTTTTGCAATAAATCTGTTATTTTATTTGATCCTCACTAACAGTGATTTTTTTTTTTTTATTTAATTTTTTTTTGGCATTCAGCACTGAGAGTGAAACTACAATGTCTCATTTTATTATCCCTAAAAGTATAAAGGATTTAGAGCAGGGGTCTCAAATTCTGGTCCTTGAGGGCCGGTGTCCTGCATGTTTTAGATATTTCCCTCTTTCAGATGATTCAGTTTAACCCTTTAACTCCTGAGACTTTAGCAGTTCCACATAATGGATACATACGGAAAAATTTGCCAAAAAAAAGGAATTATTAGATAATTCTTTCTTCCATTACACCTTAAAGTTATTACATCATTAACAGGTTCTGCAGAGAATGATGAGCTGATTATTAACCCTTAAGTGTCAGAACTGATGTATTCTGAATGAATGGTTTAGTTTAAATATTTTTTAAAAAATAAATATTTTCCTTTTTTTTTTTTTTTTACTATGTTTTTCTGAGTCAAAATGCAACTAATTTTTTTTTTTTTTTAAGTGAAAATGAAAACTGTTGGGACCAAATTTCAATAATAGTTCTCTTTTTTGGTAAAATTTTCCATGTTACTTATAATTTTACAAATATTTATTCATACTGTTGGTTAATTTTGTTGAAATTTTTTAGATTTTGTTTTTATTTAATTATTTTAAAAATTATTTTAAAAATTATTATTTTTGTCTTACTTTGGTCATGTTACAAATTATTTTGGTTGTTTATTCTTCATTTTTGTTCATTTTACGGGTGACTTTGGCTGTTTGTTTTTTTTGTAAATTTTGTTGCTTAGTGTAATTGTTTTTTTATGTGGAACTGCTAAAGTGTCAGGAGTTAAAGGGTTAACTGAATCATGGGAAAGAGGGAAATATCGAAAACATGCAGGACACTGGCCCTCGAGGACCGGAGTTTGAGACCCCTGATTTAGAGGAATGGGGATGATGGAAGGAGAACAATAACTGGGTAAAGACGAGGAAAGTAGGCAGTAATAACGGACAAAAGGAGGTTCGGTATTAAAAAGTTCAGAGACATGAGTTTACTTTGATCTCAGTGGGGGAGAGGGTAGATGTAAGAAATGGCTCAATCACAACTACCACTTGTGTAGTAAGTACAGTTAGCATGGCTCTTGTAAACAGAATTATTATCGCATTGTGATACAAATATAAACGTGCACACACAGGCACATGTAAACAAAGGCGCAAGTAGAAACTGCAAAGGCAGCACACGCCCACCTGTGAAAGGACAACTAGAAGGGATGCTGTACACAACACAAAGCAGACTGAGGTAAGTTGGGCCTGGGCTCCTCCTCATGCACCGTTCTGGTTTTAAAAATACTCTACTGAATCCGAATGCTCCAAGTTTTGCCTGAAGGCATCCGAGGCCTCATGCACTGTTCAATATCCACTTTCAGCTGTGACTCATCTCACATCACCACATATGCAAGCTGTTATGTGCTCACAGCCTAGTGCACGCTCTAATACACAACGTCACACGTGCAATATCATCACCTTAAACAACTTCCAAATAGTGTTTAGCATCTCGTTTCATTTTTTTCTAAATTGTGTTTCATCTCATTGCTGATATAGTAGCAAATAATTTTGTTTTATTCTTTCTCTCTGTATTACCATTATATTAGGTCGGCACAATATTGCTAAATAATTGGGATTCCAGTTTTTTTGTTGTTGTTGTTTGTGTTTTAAAATCAAGTTAAGTCAACACCCAACAGCCATGATAGACCAGTTCTGTATGGGACTGAATTTGCAGCGGAAAAAGAAATATTTATACAAGAGATAAGAAATTATTTTTTTATGATCTTCCATGTCATGATATTTATAATGCATGTTGCTTACTCTAAAATAAGAGCCTCATCTGTGAATGAAGAAGGAAGGTGAAGGAGAAAACAGGAGGTTATACGATATCTCTGTACTGCAGCTCAAATGGGCATTGTTAACAAAGTACCAGTTTTAGTCAACATCATCCTTTCTGTGCCAGAAATAATTCCATAAAACTGACATTGCTTTTAATTTTGAAACAGGTCTTCCTCTTATTTTTTTTCCTGATCAACACTCATTTCCAGCTTGTGTTCAACAATGAGCTTTTGTTTTTACTCACCAGCAATCAACCCCAACCCTTCAATTATAATGAATATATTATCAAACAGACTTTTGTGGAGATGTAACTATTGTGCATGTGCGCTTTGCAGAAACAATGCGATAATAACATGTTGTACAACTCTACTTTATGCGAGAATCAGGTACCTGTCTTTTCATATGACAGTGAATTCTGCAGCGAAACTGTTTTACATTGATTAAGAGATCCCTTGAGCTTACTATGTGTATTTGATGTCTGGTTTCATTGCCATTTAAATTGTCCTTCCTCTTTTTGTCATTCCCACCCTATCCTTGTTTTCTTCTCAATATTATTTTAATGTGCATTACAAATTGAGTTGCAGCACCTCTTGTGCAGCCACCCAGAAAGAGACAGCTTCCCCCAGTGGGCCTACGTAAGCTCTGTGTTAAGGGAAACATACACTGTAAACAGGCAAAAAAAGGACCACTTAAACACACACGCATCAGTTTTCCCTCGTACACATTCACACACATTCACACAGAGTGAATGTTTTCAGCCACACATGCTCACAAAAATTGCTACTGGGCAAATGAACCAGCAAATCCCCCATCTGTAGATGTATCCCTGACAGTGTAGCAAAGCAGATGCACAGACTTGACATGACTAGGAAATGGCATTCGTCCAGCTCACACACAAACACATACATACACAGGCTCACTGAAGTAGTGAAGCAGGCTTTCAACAACCACCAGAGGAAGCTGTAAATGCATGGCTCATTGCAGAAGACTAATTTTGTTTACTTAAGCTGTATAAGTGCATCACCTGACACACCTGATCCATCAAGCAGAGATAGTAACATTGAAGCAAACGAAGGCGGATTAGGTTTAAAAATAGCAAAATAGCTCTTCTGTAACATATGTTCCCATTTTTGCTCCCAGAGCACCTGTACTTGTCGTACAGATGCAAAATGTTTCCTGCGCAGCGGCCACAGCAGTCCCACAGCTCACCTTCATAGGTTCCACTCTCTAACAGGGCTCCACTTTGCTCCAGTTCCATAAAACGCTCCACACTCACAAAATTGTAGTCCACGCCTGGCACCTCCCCCTCCTTAGGCTGCCTGGTCGTACCTGCAGAGACAGTGAGAGAAAAAGGGAGAGGTCATCAGAGCCAAATAGGCCACTTGAGAAGAAAAGGCAGGAAGGCAGCAAGAGAGCTCAGAAAAAAGGCCTGGACAGAAAAAGACAGCAGATTTGAGGCTATAAAGTGTATGAGAGGAAGTGGGAGGGAAAAAGGAAATGGAACAGAAGAGGCTCAAAGAGGAGTCATCACTTGTGATAGCCAAATCCATTCACACAATTGTGAGTGAGTGACAGTGAGAGATGGAGAGAAAGAGCAAGAGACAAAAGGAAAGCATGATCAAACAGCAAACTGCTGTCATTCAGCCTCAACCAGCCAATCCAGTGCCATTGCAGTAATGAACGAATCAATACACCACTTTTCCCAACCACAACTCAAACCTCCTTACACAGCACACAATACTGTGCCGATTGGATTATTGTCGAAACAGCAGGAATGCAGAGGCACCACATTACCATGCAGCCCTCCTCCGTCAACGCTTTAGAGATCTCCATCAGTGCTGCAGCGCTGAGCCTCGGCTGTGCGATGGCAGCGATGGGAGTTTCGAGTTTAATGAGGTGCTGTGTTTGTGTCTCTGCCAACTGGACTTTCAGCTCAGGCTCAGTGAAGTCCACTGGTGTGGATTCCTGCTCTCCAATGATCATGCCTGAAACAGTCATTGCCTGACTGAGCAGGAGAAATCCACACTCATAGCTTTTGGTTTTTCCCAGGTCCACATGGTGAATGCAAAATCTGATTGATCGAGCTGGGATGATGCCAAAATGCCAGATTCAACCCCACTGTAATAAATGCAGTTCTGAGCTCCATACAGTCGTTGTACACTGGCAATGAACGGAAATATATGTATCATGGCTGTAGCTGTAACAAATTGAAACACAAAATGCACACATTCAAATGCTTGGTGAGTGGGTTTGTCATCTAGTGAAGCACTGGAACCTCTAATGCTCTCCTGAGTGTGATATCTTAATCATTAGCTCACTATTGATTGTCTGTCACCACTTTACTCTTGTTGTGCATGTACTAAACATTTTCCACTGTATTTGCTTTTCCGCTGGGAAACAGTGGCAGTTTAGTAACATTTAATGAGTATGGAAATGACAATCAAACCACCACATATCTATAGTATGCGGATGTAAAACTGACATCATATGCACATATTGGCAGATGTTGTGTTTGCCTTTGAAAAGTGGTAAAACACCCACTGTGCCAACAATAATCCCATCTCCAAGCTGATCACAGCTCAGTCGGATGCTCTAAATCCACAACACCACAGGTAGTGTTACGTGTGAACACGAGTCTCAGTGTGTGAGCCATCGCGCACACACACTCTAATCAACATTTTCACACATTGCAAATGGTTCTATGAGGGACAAAAAGGTCATGATATGTAGAAAATAATCATACTATAAATATTGTGTTGTAGTAGCTGTATGGATATGGAAGTTGTAAGGTTTTAAATGAGAATATAGCAAACAATCTGTAACATGCAATGCAACTGCAGCTTCAGTACAAACGAGACAAATGGAATCTTTCTGTTTTATTTTTAAAATATATTTCTGGGAACTTTGCCTTTTTATTGAAGGTAAAAGGGGCAAAAGATATTTGAATATGAACCAGCGTGATACATTAGTAACAGGTGTATTGTTTATTAACAGTATAGCTGTGCAAACCATATAGCTTTTCTCTGTATTCTGAGATCATACATTCATACAACATTCAGCTGTAGAAACTGCCAAATATCTGCAGTACTAGTAGACACTTATCCACTGTCACCAGTATCAGCATGTTATGTAACCCTAATTAGCTCTAATGTTTGTAATTGGCTGTAAAATGCACAGTATTTGTAAATTTCATTATCATTAGCTCATTTCAGGCCTAAATTACCTAGAAATGTAATGTGCAATAAATATTACATTCCACACTGTTAAAAGTATTTATTACACCGCTGTTGTCCACTGCGTGCTAAAATAAATGCTCCCACATATTCAGTACAAGCCCTATACTATGTGATGCAACCCAGTAAATAACAATACAACAGCTACAGGAAGCTTACGATATTTTTCCAAACTGTAAACAATGCTGCTTTGCCCTAATATTTATTTATAATACTTTTGTGTTTATGTACTGAATTGCATTATTTAATAAGGTGCAATGGATATATTTTCCTCACCCCCATATGTTGACTCATCATTTCTCTGACTCAGTCTAAAGAAAAACCTAAAGATTGTATTTCTGGTGGGTTTCCTGGTATTTCTCTTCCCACTGTCTCTACAAATACACAGCCCCATAAAGTAAAATGATAATTGGGAGATCATGTCTTCTTATACCTGTGTGAAAAAGCTTTACAGACTTTACAGTGAAGCTCTTTCCATGGACTAAACTGCATGGTTAAGTAAAAAATTAATCTTGAAGAGGACCGTCCATCGAAGACGTAGTGCTACCCTGAATACTGCAGCAGCTCAGCCAGCCAGGGCCGGTCGCTTTCCACTGGGTACAGCTATTGATCGGTAAGATCAGAATGAAATTATTCTGCTGCCCACACCAGAGTAGGCAGAGGCTGCTGGAATACTGATGACCTGCCGATGGCCTTCTCCCACTGCTTCCTTCACTGGACACACCAGAGAGAGAGAGAGAGAGAGAGAGAGAGAGAGAGAGAGAGAGAGAGAGAGAGAGAGGAGAGAGAGAGAGAGAGAGAGGAGAGAGAGAGAGAGAGAGATGAGAGAGAGAGAGGAGAGAGAGAGAGAGAGAGAGAGCAGGGGGGTTGTCTTGTTGGATCTAAGCTGGGAATATTGATTGCGTATCTAGCTTTCAGATAGGCAGATAAGACCAACTGTTACGCCTTTTTTCCTTCCTTTTTTGCACATTTCCACTTAAATCAGTTTAGCACATCACCTGTTTTTCTCCCTCATGTTCTGCTCGTACTCTTATTCTCTATTCCCTTAGTAACACCAGTTAAATAAATGTGAAGTGCACCTTTTTATTCAAATGAACTTTCCCCAGTAAACTCTACTCTGCCTACCTTTTACACCGCTTTTCTCTCTCCCTTCATGTATCTTTAACTTCTCCAACCCTCTTTATCTCATCCTTGAACACTCCTAGGGAGAAACCAAAAATCACATAAATATGATCTATTATTGATGAGACCCTTTGGATAAGTGGCGAAACATCCTCAGTTTATCTGAGTGGATTTTGTCTTCATACAATGTAAAAAAAAAAAAAGAAAAAAAAGAGACAGTAGAATTAACAGCAAAACAGTTGTAAAATTACAACATTAAAAAAGTGTAAGTTAAAATACAATACAAACTTGTTTATTTGAGATTTTTGTGGAAACAGTTAAATTAAATGTAGCTGTAGTTTTTACTAAATCCAGATTTGTATGTAGAATTATGTGCGGCCATGGCTCAGTTGGTAGAGTGAATGAAGGGTTGGCGGTTAGAATCCAGCTCTGTCCTAGTCAGTCCGTTGTGTCCTTAGGCAAGACACTTCACCCTCCTGCCTCTAGTGTCAGTCACACTGGTGTATGAATGTTTGGTGGTGGTCGGAAGGACCGTAAGCATGAATGGATACCATGTTTCTGTCAGTCTGCCCCAGGGCAACCATGGCTACAAATGTAGTTTACCACCAACAGAGGGAGGATGTGAGAGTGAATGAATGATGTAAAGTGTTTTGAGTGGCCAAAAAAGCATGATATAAATCCAACCTATTATTATTTCTATTGTTTTGAGGAAATACAACTTTAAATTGAAAAAGACCAGACCACATTATTAAAATAACAGCTTGTTTACACGCTTGTTTAAACATTTAACAACGTAAGATTAGTTAAACCAACAGGTGACTGTAGTTCAGTTGGTAGAGTGGGTTGTCCAATAACGAAAGGGTTGGTAGTTCATCTTATCTCTGACTTTTCTTTTTACTTTCAATGTTAAATGTACATATTTAAAATGTTAAATCTACATGTTTAAAATGTTAATACCACATGTTACTCTTGTGAATGTGTTCATAGTTTGATGTATTTTTTTAGAGGATTATTCTGGCAACCACGGCTGTCAGTTTTTTTTTCCATAAAAACAACAGGATTTTTTTTACAGTGTGGTTTTTGTACAGATTCATATAAGGAAAAAAAATAAAGTTTAACAGATGAGATGAACAAAACTGCACAACTGCATAGGTGCTCAAATTAAAAAATGACATTACACTACACTGAGAGGACACTTCCCCTGAGCCAGAAGTACCGCTGTTGACTATTGATTGGATGTCACACTCTTACTAATAAAGGATAAAGTCGGCTGGGAGCCAAAAATGGTCTTTGCATTGCAATCAGCCAGTGTAGCCAAACCTCTAAGAGGTGACGCTGTGTGTAGGAGAATGTGCACCATAGAGATTTATGGCATGGCTTAAATGAGTTAAATCAGAAAAGCTTGGGAGCTGCCACTTTAGGGGAGGGTGAAGACATTTTCTGCCTCAAAGCCTGATGACGGAGCACTACAGAATGTTTTCGTGCTAGTAGGACTGTGTGTGAAAGAGACAGAGAGAAAGAGATTAGCAAGAAACATAACAAGGAAAGTCCATTTGGAGCTCAAGCTAAAATAGCTGATATACTGAAAATAACTCAGCTGGGTGTCAGACGATAAGAGGACAAAGACCTTTGCTAAATAATACAGTGGCAGAAGAGTGGCAGGCACAAAAATACAGAAGAATACTGAAAAGGAGATGACTGCAAGAGAGGGGGGGGGGCACACGACTGGTTAACTTTGCTATGCTGCCAGTGAGATTAAGAACATGCGTGTGTATGCATGTGAAATGTTTGTATAATTAGACAGGAAGTCACCAAGAGGGAAAGGCAGAGCGGGGGAGATTCAGAGCTAAAAATAGACTATCGATGGACTGATTATCATAATAAAGGATGGGGGAAGGTGGTCAAATGATATAGTCTCTCCTCATGTATGGGAAGAAGGATGTGAAATGGGGAACAAGTGGGAAGTTCATATTAATAGTTAATATTTAAACCTTAAGCATTAATATATCTGGTCATTCTTAAAAACACCCCCCTGTAGTGTTTGCACCACATCATCAAGCAAATGTATGGTAATTGCACTGAGAAATAAATGAATATGATAAACAGCAAGGGGATAAATGTTCACATGACAGCAGAAAACATGGTCCCGCCTGAGCTTCAGTATGCACAAATGCATTGTTTGTCTCAAAACCCCCTCTTGGTTTTCAGCGTATCATCCATCAGGGCTATCACGTTGCTATGGGAGTTGTGAGAATTTGTTATAGACCCAAGCGGCATGGAATCTCACAGAAACGACATTAATTCCCTAAAGGGTTAACAAACCTGTTGTTCCTTCACAATAATCCACTAAGGGTTTGGATTCAAATACACAAGGACTGGGACTATGTTTGTCCTACCTAGTGAAAGTGTCCTTTCTTTAATGAATGAACCACTTTTCATCATAACTAAGCCATAATGCTAATTTGTTTCTCTGCATTATTAATCTGTGCATGCTGGTTTGGTATTCATCACTGCATGTGTATAGTGTGCAGCCAAGGAAAACATTAATTCAAAGATTCAAAGGATGCTTTAAGTTTTGACAACATCCTCTCTACCTTTCTTTCTTTTCTTTTTTTTTTTTTTAATTGAACCACAGAAGAGCAGATACATGGCACGTTATCACATCAATACTCAAATGTCCTCTTTGATCTGATGCGCAATCATACGAATAACTCTCCGATTTTGAAGCAACTTGAAAGAAAATATTTTGAAGCAACAGAAAAAAAAAAAAGAAAAAAATACACAGACAGACTGAATACACAGGCCTCATAAACCCTGGACTTGTTTACCCAGAACCCTTTTCAACACTGAGCAAGTAGAGTAGCACAGCAGCAAGAGAGACAGAAGAATGTGACGACTGTGTGTTTTTCTTTCACTAAATACAATCCTGCTCTGGTTTACTGTCTCAGCCTACTATCAGCCTGTCTGTCTGTCTGTCTAGTCTTTTCAAATTGCTCTTCTTCATTATCCATCCTCTCACTCCTCTTGTTTTCAATGTACCTCATCGCTCTTCCATCCATTTGTTCCTCTGTTGGTGCTCTGTGTCCCCATTACTCCCTCTCTGTCTGTTTTAATCCGCTCCCTGTTCCCCTCGTTATCCTCCTCTCTTCTTTTGTCTCTCCTTCAAGCTCCGTCTCGCACTTTGGTCTCACATCTCATTCACTCTCGCCCTTCGTCCCTCTTCTCTTCCCTAGTTGGCAGATGTGAAGTGTGACAGCAGGTCTATAGAAGTATGATCGAGCACACACAGCCATCCTTATTTACACTACAAAGCTCTGGTCTACAGATGCAGCGACGTAACATGGCAACACTCTGACAGAATCGTCTGCTACCACGACAACACGTCAGTGCCTGGCAACGCTTGCCATGGTAACAAGCATGAACATCGATATTAGCTGTACAAAAGTAATATTTATGTCAGATGTGACAGCTTTTGCTAACACAGCTTTTTTTTTTTTTTCTTAGTCTCATAGGTCCTCAGCTCCAGCCCCTTTGGTCTGCAAAGCTGCAGGTCTGGGTTTCTCACTGACTCACACTTCATCAATCAATTACTGTCACAGCTTGGCCACTGAGAGCTCACACCTGGCTACCTCAGAGTATTTCAGACAGCGTTTAAGAAGACAGGGTTGACTCCGATGGGGGAGGCTGGAATGGGAGGACTAGAGGACGTGGATGTCACCTCTCTAGTGTAAATCACTCTGGAG